>WNNJ02000543.1:0-499850 GCA_012934845.2 Pomphorhynchus laevis
CTCGTTGGATCCTAAATGGTACGGCAGGTATAATAGTAATGCACGAATGTGCTAAGACAATCTGGCCAAGTTTCTACTAGCACATTCGTGCATTACTATTATACATGCCGTATCCATTTAGGATCCAACGAGTGCAGCGACAATTCAGCAACAACCTCTGCCTAGTCTTTAAGGATGGTCCGCACAGCAATTCGATCTGGTTAAGAGCGAAAGCCTCAGACAATTAAGCAAGGTGTCGGAAACGCCTTTATTGGCCTTCTTTTATCGAAGGCCAATATATATTTTGTATATATATTTATATATATTATATATATTATATATTGAACCCTCATTTTGTAGTCTAAACAGAATTGTTTAACGATATCTATTGACAAATAAATGTTGCTGACAAAAAATTCATATTTTAAAAAGAAACAAGAACACACACAAAAATATCTCTGGTATCGTCATTGGCCCCGGTGCTAAATATTTTGTTGATTTATTATTCTACATAATAAAATTTGAAAGTTGAAAAAACAACTTTCAAATTCTAGCAAACATGAAACAGAATTCAAGTATTTATAAGGTAATTTCGACTTTAACAACACCTAAGGTAAGAGATTTGTTGTCTGTCTAATGATTATGAGGGTAATGGGGTTCTATTAAATTGTCAGAGCCTATAGAAAGGCAGAAATTGTACAAAATTTTCCTGCGAAGCTTCACAGTGCAGCACAGCAACAGAATATTATTTAATACAGTCAGGTACTACGAGACGGAGGTTAAAATTTCATTTGCCACCTCTGATTTGGCTAACAATCTAAACCAATAAATAACAATATTTCTAAAGTTGGTAGCCTGATTTCAAAGCCTATCATGGCTTCCTTGAAAATAACGAATCTCCCTCATCACTTAAGCAAAAAGATATTGAAGTACTTCAATTACTTTTCAAAGTCTCTGATTTTCGCCCCATTAAGGGGAAGAATGGGCTACTTATTCAGATTGGTTTTGTCTCGGCTCCCAGCAACATTGTCGATACGTTAACCAAAACGTCCTGCAACCCGTTCATGGACTTTAATTTGATGTTTATACTTTTCAACAATGATCACATGACCATCCCCCACTGCAATCCCTATCATGAATGGGGGCACTGGGCCTCAATGTGTAAGGCAGAGAAGATCTGTGGCTACTGTTCCTCTAAAGAATGTATCGACATCGGGGGGGGTAATGTTCCTCTACTCCACGGTGTGTTAACTGCTCTGGTCCGCATCCCTCCTGGTCCAGGAGATGTGAGGTTTTTAAGGTGTATCGGCTCAAATTATGTCCTTCACATACAGTTAAAACTCCTGCTAGCTATTCTGAAACCAGCGGTGGGATGTCTAACATGGACATTATACGTCTTTTTGATTCTTAAAAGCAAGCTATCTTAAAACAAATACAGCAACTCAACAATAGTCATTTCGCACTGCTTTAGTCAGTTTCATCGATCTCTCCAGCAGCTATTCCATAGTCAAAGAAACGATGGGCTTCGGCCCACACCCTGCCTCTATTGTAGATAGGCAAACTACTCAAGGGCAAGTCCGTGAAAGCCTCTAACACGGGAAATGAAGATACTGCCGGTGGACAAGTGCCCATCCTGGACGGAGTTAGTGGAGGAAAAGGCAACCCTTCCGCCCCTAGCTCTGTCTAGGGATGAGGCACTCCCACCCAGCTAACTCAACACAATGCAGAGTACTCGTGAGCCTTTTTCACTAAATATCCTTCAGTGGAATTCAGGAGGTGCTTCTGCCCATAAACCTCCTTCTAGTAGAGATGCAGATGTTATAGTCCATCAGGAGACGCGGTCTATCCGTCTCCCCCATGACATTACTCGATTCATACCTAAGCACACCTGCTCCCACTATACTACGTATATAACCCCTCCACACTCTTCTTCATCCCAAGGACTCTTGATCTTAGTTAAGTTCTCCTTAAGGTCCTACATCCTGTTTAATTACTCGTGTCCAGCCATGTCTTGTTTAGTAGTTTCACTCTGTAAGAACGGTAAACGCCTCAGTCTTGCCAATGTCTACATCCGTCCTAGGGAGATACACAAGAAACGTGACCTCCTGGATGGTATTATTGAAAGCAGCTATGACATGATACTGGGAGACTTCAAAGACAGAACTGGTCGTTAGATCAACGCAGCACTTCACAGAGCTATAAACGGTTATCATATTCATAACCCACCGTCCCCACCTTTCATTGCACATCAACAAATTCAATCCTCGACATTTTACTGCTTCACTCTAGGTGGTTGCTTAAACCCCTCTGTTTAAGAGTATTTAAGTCTTGAATAAGAAGAGATATGTTCCTCTTCTCCTTGTGCATCAATTGCAGGGGGTCCCACCCCGCGTGATCCCGCAAATGCTCCTATTTTAAAACATACAGGAACGCCTTTACTAATCGGCCGGAAAAGAAAAAAGAAGGCTCATTTTCGAATATATGTTCTCGAATGTCAGACAGCGAGTTAATGAGACTAATTGACATAAAGATCAACGCCGCTGTGAAAAAATAGGAGAACCTGATCTTGACCCTTACTGGGGTCGTATATTCCAACCCACTCCTTCCGAAACCCATAATCCCAGAATCAAATAAAGGGTGGGGGCTTCGGTATATACTGTTCCTCCCATTAAGATTGGGAAGTTATTAAAGGGTAATAATGCCGACTCACAGGGAAATGAAGATATTGCCCGTGGGCAAGTGCCCACTCTGGATGACGCCAATGGTGGAAGGGTAACCCGTCCACCCCTAGCCCCGTCTAGGGGTCAGGCAATCCCACCCATCTGACCGAACACAATGAAGAGTACTCGTCAGCCTTTTTCACTGAATATCCTTCAGTGGAATTCGGGAGGAGCTTTTGCCCTTAGGAGCGAACACAATGAAGAGTACTCGTCAGCCTTTTTCACTGAATATCCTTCAGTGGAATTCGGGAGATGCGGTCTATCAGTCTCCCCCATGACATTACTCCATTCATCCCTAAGCACACCTGCTCCCACTATAATACGTATATAACCCCGCCTCACTCCTCTTCATCTCAAGGTCTATTAACCTTAGTTAAATGCTCTTTAAGGTCTTCCCTTCTACTAAACCATTCTTGTCCACCCCTGTCTTGATTAGTTATATCACTCTTTAAGAACGGTAAACGCCTTAGTCTAGCCAATGTCTACATCCATACAGGTAAGATTCACAATAACCGAGACTTTCTGGATAGGATTATTGATAGCGGCTATGACATGGTACTTGGTGATTTCAACGGCAGAACTGGTCGTTGTATTAATACTACACTCCGCAGAGCCAGGAACGGTTATCTTATTCACAAACCACCGTCCCCTCCTTTCATTGTACATCAACGAATTCACTTATCGACTTATTACTGCTTTATGAGAGGTGTTTGTTGAAACCCCACTGTACGGAGCGGTTGTGACAACATCTGTCCACCTCTCATGGCTTGATTCGTTGGCAAGTAGAAGAGGATACGCTTCTTCGCAGGAGATTTCACTTTGATCCTATCATAGTAGTTTTCTTTCAGGCAGCTATCCAACGCTTCCCCTGAATTGGTAATGAGAGTCTAACTGAATTTAATTCCTACGTCTCTTCGTAAGCTACCGCGATGCTTTCGACTAACTATAAAGGTCGTATATACAATCCAACTCCGACGATACTCAAGACCTTAGCATATATGCTCTGTCTTCCCAATCTATTTGTTTCTGCCAGACTAGCTATCTCGAATGAAGGAGCACTAGGTATAGGTTCCAACTGGGTAAGAATAGGGCAAGCATTGCTGCCCTTTATCCAATTCAGTTTTCGTTCTGGAAGATATTCAAGAAGGAGAAATTTGTCTGTTAGGAGGATAGAGCATTCGGGTGGATTGGAAAAATAGGTCTTGATAAGGTTTTGGAGGAGTCACTATCCATACATAATTATAGAGCCACTTAATCATCTAAACCAATCCCGCTTTGGGGAGACTTCAGGAGTAGAGATCGATCTGTCACAAATATTCTTGACTCCTGGAGGCCTCTTCCGGGCACCTCCAAATAAGTCGCTCTACTCTCTTCTCGTGATTGTCAGCTTTTGACAGCCGAACAAAGAAGAGAAGTGGCCGTCACAATGCTTTTAGCCACCCCTTTCGATGTGACCGACTTCAACATTAGTAGACGAGTTTATATACCTAAGAACAATCCGGTCTTTTGTCCTAAAGACCTGCGGTCTATTTCGATTCAGAATTTTCTTGTGTCGATTTACGAGAAAGCGCTTGCACGTAAAATACGTGATCATTTAAGTAAGTGAATTTTAATCCCACCAGGTTTCTACGGGTTCGTCAAAGATCGCTCGGTCTATTCAGCTGTAGGTGAAGTGCATCAGTTCTGTCAGGATAATAGTCATCAATTTGCTGTGGCTGTTTTCCTTGATTTTTCTGCTGCATTTGATCGCATCTCCATTCCCTTTGTTATTTCTCTCAGATCATTTGGGTTGCCTGTGAGAATTGTTAACAGGGTGAAGATACTGCTGTACACCAAGCGATTCTTTTATGAAGACGACCCTAATGCGTGTCAGTTCTACGCTATTACTGGTGTGCCTCAAGGTTCCTTCTTTCTCCTATCTTGTTTCTTGCTGAATCCATTGAACTCTTCAAAATATATAAACACGAACAACGTCTAGTGGTATACGCTAATGATACCACAGCCCTGTTCTCTGGACGCAAGTGTAAAGATGTAGTCTCGGACATCAGCCGATTCTTTTTAAGATTAAAAGAGCAGTTAATCCAGTTCGATGTTATTTTAAACTCCGCTAAGTCGCATGTGGTAGTATTCCATGGCACCCCTGCAACAAAGAAATAACTTAGGAGATTAGCCCTCTCTGCACTCTCTTCCATTTTGACTAATCAACCACTCCCTACCTTCACGAGTCGAGTAAAATACCTGGAGTTCACTGTTACAATGAACTGGTCGGCGAAAGCCGACCTGGATAGACTTAAACATATCCTGAAAAAAGCTAGGTGGGCCCTAAAACGGGCCTAACATCGGTCATTGAGAGAGAAAACCCAAGTGCGCCTCTGAGGTACTTATTCTATCTCGGGATTAGTCTTCTTTTCTAAAGGACGTCCCCCAGAGTTAAGGCTAAGGTTTCTCACGCTCCTCGTCTCTCGTTTACCCATCATAGTCCGCCTCGATTGAACTCTTCGGGGGGGGGTGAAAGACCCCGGGTGGTTTAGTCGGAAGGCGACGTATTAGATTGGTTGAAGGGCTCAAATCCCACTGGACCTGAGGCCATGAAGATAGATTGAAGACTTAAAACAAACTGAATTAATCAAATCAGCTAGCTGAGTTTACGTATTTAATATAATTATAAAATAAACAAAACATAATAATGCTAAATCAAAATTTAATAATTAAATAATAAAATAAATAATTGTTTTTAGATTTTCTATAATTTAAATCAAGTTAAAATAAAAAATTGAAATTTAAAATAAACGTCATGTTTATGAATTGACTAATAAATAACATACGTTGTATCAGAATAAGAATTATACTGATATTTCTGAAGATATTTCTGAAGAAGATATTTCTGACATGCTTTTCGTTATTCGTTTTCTTTTTAAGTGTCATTTATCCTCATGTATTATTTTGTTAAGAAAGTCTTTATTTATTTATTTATTTGAAGTGATGCGCTACGATGCTGCATCGTGTTCACATGTTATAATAAGGAAAAATTTGCAACAGCGGAGCACTATCGGTGCATCAAAGAAACCAACAGTTTTTGCTTTCATTGGAGATACAGTCAAAGAAGGATTAAAGGTTTGTGATCTTGCAAATATATGTTTCTAGAACGGAGGGTGAACTCCCTCCTGTGCCAAAATTAACTAACTTGGTAGTGATAAAGATGAAAACACCATTGGAGAAAATCTCTCTTTAACATATTTTTGAGAGAGTTCGCTTCGAAATTTCAGAAGAGTTCTTTTCTATTCTATTCGATTCCTCGAAGCAAAGTTCGAATTTCTTTTTCTTCCCCAGATCTGGCATACTCATATCTAAACTATTTCACAAAAAAACTTGTCTGACAGTGACTCGACTGATTATAAGTCCATTCAAGCAACTCTAAAGGTTTCGAATTTTCCTGCATATGCCTCTAATGAAATTATTGAAAACTTCGAGAAGAGCTTTAAGGTGACAAACACTCGCCTCATTATGAGAAAAAATAGTCTAGCCATTCCTATTCTGTTCTGCTCCACTGCCGTGGAACAGAACAAAATAGGAATGTTGCTAACAGCAAGTGCAACCCATTATTGGGTTACAATCTGGTTTTCACAGTAATTGAGACAGGCTCACTAACGCTCCCACATTGCAATAGATGCCATGGATGGGTACACTGGGCCTCGACTTGTTCTAGGCCCCATACTTGTGATGTATGTGGAACTGGGGAAGTTCACGAGGGGAAATTTGCACTATCCCCTCAATGCTCTAACTGTGGAGGACCCCACTTTGCGTGGTCTAAACGTTACCCATATTTCAAGGCTTATAATAGACGACATATCGGTTCACCGGCACCTAGACCAGCTTGCTTTACTGTATCCTCAGCCAATCCTTGTAAGGTAAGAATGACTGATTGCGATATTGTGACTTCGATGGATATAAGGATGCAGATTTTAAAAGATGAATTTCAATTCATTGTTTCAGCCAATCCTTGTAAGGTAAGAATGACCGATTGCGATATTGTGACTTCGATGGATATAAGGATGCAGATTTTAAAGGATGAATTTCAATTCATTGTTGTCAACTTACTAAAAGAACATGTGGAATCGCGTTCCCCTCTTCCTGTTTTATCGAAGGCCAATATATCGAAGTAGGTATATTGGCCACATGTGGAATTGCGTTCTCCTCTTCCTATTTTATCGAAGGCCAATAGGCCACATGGGTCCAAAAAGAGGCCTGCTGTAAGATTGCCTTTAGATCCGAAGAAACTTGCGAGGACTAATGGATCGCAATGGGCGATAGCCCCGGAAATGAAGACAATAGCGGTGGGCAAGTGTCTTCTACTGGCGGGGATGAAAGTGAGAAGGGCAACCTATCTCTCCTGGCTCCTGCTCCGGGTAGGCAATCGCACTCCAGCTGAATTAACACAATGCAAAGTAGCTCCACTGAATATTCTTCAGTGAAACTCGGGAGGTGCTTCTGCCCTTAGCCTTCTATCTGGTAGAGACGCATATGTTTAAGTCCCTTAGGATACGCGGTATATCCGTCTCCCCCGGAACATTAATCGATTTATCCCTAAGCACATTTATACCCACTTTACTCTGTACATAACCCTACCTCACTCCTCTTCATCTCAAGGTCTTCCTTCCTGTTAAACTATTCATGTTCAGCCCTGTCTTGTTTAGCTATATCGCTCTGTAGAAACGGTAAACGCATCAGCATAGCCAATATCTATATCCGGCCAGAATAAATTCACAAGAACCCTGACCTCCTGGATGGTATATTCGGTGGTGGTTATGACATGATACTTGGTGACTTCAACGACATAACTGGTCGTTGGATTAATAAAGCACGCCGCAGAGCCAGGAATGACTATCTTATTCACACACCTTTCATTGCTCAACAACTAATTATCTTCTCGACATTTTACTGCTACATAAGATGTGGTTGTTTAAACTTATCTGTACTGAGCAGTCGCGACAACAACAGACCACCTCTCATGACCTAATTCGCTGGCGAATAGAGAAGGATATGTTACTAATAAGGAGGTTTCACTTTAATCCTATCAGAGTGGCCTTCTTTCAGGCAGCTATCCAACTCTTTCCCATAATTGGAAATGAGAGTTTGACCGAATTTAATTCCTACCTCTCTTCGCAAGCTACCGCGTTCCTCTCGACTACCTATAAAGGTCAAATATACGATCCCATTCCAGCAAAACTCAAGGTCCTAGCTAAAATGCTACA
The DNA here is from genome assembly GCA_012934845.2 of Pomphorhynchus laevis. NCBI lineage: Eukaryota > Metazoa > Acanthocephala > Palaeacanthocephala > Echinorhynchida > Pomphorhynchidae > Pomphorhynchus > Pomphorhynchus laevis. The sequence continues at coordinate 7,952 of WNNJ02000543.1, forward strand.
CTTTCCTAACCTCTCTGTTTTCGCCAGACAGGACCTCTCGAATGAATAGTGGATCACTAGATTTACAGCTGATTAGGGATATGACGAGTCTTGCTTACCTTAAACCTTCTCATTCTTCCTTTTGGAAGATATTCAATAAAGATAAGTTTACCTGCTGGAAGGAAAGCTCTGTGGGTTGGATTGGGAGCATTGTCCTTGACAGAGGTTTAGAAGAATCACTATACTTACATAACTATTGAGCCACTCAATCTCCTCAACTAATCCTGTCTTGGGGTAACTTCAGGAACAGGGACTTATCTATTAAGCATATCCTTAAATCTTGGAGTTCACTTCCTCGCACCTCCAAATCCGTCGCTCCACTATCTTCTCTGGTCTGTCAGCTTTTGACAACCGATCAAAGAAGAGAAATGGCCGTCACATTACTTTTAGCCTCACCTTCCGATGTAGCCGGCATCAATATTAGCCGTAGTTTTTTCATCAAAACGTAATCCGGTCTCATGTCCTAAAGAGCTGCGGCCGATTTCGATTTTGAACTCCCTCATCTCCATCTACGAAAAAGCGCTTGCGCGTAGAATCCGCGATCATTTAATTAGACGTAATTTTATCCCACCAAGTTTTCATGTGTTTGTCAGAGGGCGCCCGGTCCATTCAGAAATTGGTAAAGTGCATCAGTATTGTCGGAATAACAATCATCAATTTGTTGTGACTGTTTTCCTTGATTTTTCTGATACATTTGAAAGCATCTTCATTCACTTTGTTATCTTTTCTCTCAGGTCTCTAGAGATATTGCTGTACACCAAGCGGTCCTAATATGAAGACGACCCTGATGCACGTCGTCTCTACCCTACTACCGGTGTGCCCCCAGACTCACCACTTTCTCCAATCTTATATTTTGCTGCCTCCATCGAACTATATAAGATATTTTAACGCGATATTTTATGTAGTCTCGGACATTAGCCGTTTCCTTTTAAGATTAAAAGACCAGTTGACCATGACCAATCTTATTTTGAACTAATCGAAATCACATGTGGTCGTCTTTCATGGTGCCCCTGCCACCAAGAAAAAATTAAAGATATTAAAGCACTATCAGCTTTATCTTCCATATTGACTAATCAACCACTGCCCACCTTCACAAGTCGAGTAAAATATCTGGAGTTCACTATTACGGTTAACTGGTTAGAGAAAAATGACCGAGATAGACTTAAAGGTATCCTGAAGAAAGCTAGGTGGCCCGGAAACGGGCTCAGCATATGTCGTTGAATGAGAAAACCTAAGTGCTCCTCTAGGGTACTTGGACTATCTCGGGATTAGTCTTCTTTTCGAGAGGACGTCCCACATAGCAAAGACTAAGGTTTCTTAAGCTCCTCCTCTCGCGATTACCGAACATAAGTTGCATTAATTGGACTCTATGGGGTTGGGTGAGAGACCCCGGGTGGTTCAGTCGAGAGCGACGTGTTGAATCGGCTAGAGGGCTCAGATCCAGCTGGAACTGAGGTCTTAGAAATTTGTTGGAAGACTGTGCAAAAAGTGATTTTGCAGTATCAAAATCACTAACATCACAGTGTCATATGATTTGAAGATTTTGTGCTCGTGGCAAAATTATCAACAAATAATCCGAAAGCAAATATTAAACAAATAATTTAAATTTTAATCATGATGCAAAAACACATATATGAAATCATCTTTTACGACGGAATAACTTTTTAGCAGCGAGTGGTTTCGATCCACCGACCTCTGAGTTATGAGCCCAGCACGCTTCCACTGCGCCACGCTGCTGTTCCTACCTACATGTTTTGCTTAAAAAATAAAACTATAATAATTCAAAATCACAGTGTCAAGATTCGAAAATCCTGTTTGTGGCAAAATTATCAACAAATAATTAGAATAGAAAATATTCTACAAATGTTCAATGACTGAAGACAGATTTCTCTCCATATTCTGTAGAATTTTCGTAGGCGATATAACTGCGTTTATAATAACTGCGTCTATAACTGAGTTTGGGACTCGACAAGTCAACTTATTTGTTGATATAGCATAACAATTGCAGTCGCTTTGCGTTTGGGTATTCTGATCTGTACAGCCAGGTATGCAGCTGTTGATCACGAATCGACTGTTTCGGAAGACATGTATTGCGCTAGAACATGTAGTCGTCACACCCGCCATGATGAGGTTTATAACCTAATCAATATGACATTTACAGCCGCCGAGGTCCCATGTCCCCTTTAGACAAGTGGTCACAGCCGAATTGACGGTAAATAAACCTACGATGGGTCTCTAATACCATGAAAAACGGAAACATCTTGATTTTGGACTACATTTCCAAATACTCTCCAAACAGCCATGTTACAAGTACTACTGATGACGCAGGATGTGCCTCGATTGATGCTGATGAATTGAAAACGCACAATTACCATTGTATTGACCATACTTAATTATCATTTGTGTCGTTGACTTTTGAGACACTTGTAGCTTTTTGTCCGTTGGCCATCATGTTCTTCGAAGATTCGGGAAAAAGATTCGGTCGGGTCACTTCTAACCAGCGCGCTGGACGATTCCTTATGCAGCGTCTAAGCGCTGCTGTTCAAAGGGGCAATGCAGCATGTACGCAGAAGTCGATCTTTGCCGCGTCCTCAGCCCAGACAGTCGTCTACAACAGAGAATTGGATATCTTTGATAAGGGATCGCAAGTGTCGACGTTTGATCAAAGACTGTCCATTAACATTTTGGGCAACGGAGAAATTATGAAATCTAACCGCGAAAATCAAAACTACAGCGTTTACTCAATCAATACTGACACGTTTAAGATGCATATTTGTTTGGGTTCTTAACCGGCGGTTTCAAATTATACCACGATAACAATCAACTTTTCTTCAACAAATAATTTACATTTTTATTAGAGCATGATGGTAAATAAATATTTCGTATACATTATCGTTAGTAGCCGTATCAATATTTAGCAGCGAGTGGTTTCGATCCACCGACCTCTGAGTTATGAGCCCAGCACGCTTCCACTGCGCCACGCTGCTGTTCCGCACCCACATAATTCTAATAAAATTCTAATAATTCAATACCACAGTGTCATGATTCAAAAATTTTTTTAGTGGCAAAATTATCAACAAATAATTCGAATAGAAAATATTCTACAAATAATTTAAATCGCTCTTTAATGAATGATTCTAAAGTTAAAATTAATGATTTAAAATTAATGAATGATTCTCATTTGCTATTCAATTATATATTTGAACACTGAACTAAATGTTCTAATTTTGGCTAGACTACAAACATTATAATTTTAGGTAAAAAAATATTTTAGTTTTTTAAAAATTTTCCTATAAAGCTTCTTTATCAGCTTGATAGACATTATTTAAATTCGGATGGTTTTCCATCGCTGCTATTATATTCGTGATCGTAACATCTGCTATATTTGATAGAGACTGTTCTGTTAAAAAGGATTGATAACTTGTAAGAACTACATGCGGCATTCTTACCAAGCGCATGAGATGCTTATCAGTTATTCTTTTTCCGATCCAACTTTTGTAAGCGTATTCAATTCCATTTTCGAATACATCAAGTCCGGCTCCAAATATCTTTCCACTTACAAGTCCTTCTACTAATGCTTCGGCATCTATCAATCCGCCACGGCTAACATTTATAATTACAACCTTTTCTTGCATTGTTGATATCGATTTTGAGTTTATTATGTGATGAGATTGTTGTATTAAGGGAATAAATAAAAATATAACCTTGGATTCGCATATAAGCTCGTCTAAACCACAATAGGCAAAATTTAATTCTTTCTCTGTTTCAGTATTATAATCAGCATCAAATGCAATGACTTTACAACCGAATCCATTAAGTATGGATATAACACATCTGCCAATTACTCCTACCCCAATTAATCCAACTGTTTTTCCGTAGAGATCGAATCCTACGAAAGGCTCTATTGAAAAGTTATGTTGTCTCACACGATTATATGACTGCGGAATCTTTCTTACCACTGTTAACATTAATCCAACAGCATACTCTGCTATAGCTCTTGGAGAATATACTGGCACGTTTAAAACTTTTATATTAAGAATTTTAGCAGCTTCCAGGTCTATATTATTAGAATTAGTGCAACGCATGGCTATTGTAGTTACGCCAAAACTAGCCAGTATATTTAAGACTTCTGCAGAGGCGTTGTCGTGAACAAAAATGCAGATGGCTGCGAAACCCTCTGCTAACTTAGCCGTATTGGTATCCAGGGTTTCACTAGTGAATCTTATCCTTATTTGATTATTTAGCCTAGAATTTACTTTACAAAAGACCAATTCATCAAATTGCATGGCACTGAAAACTAAAACATTTCGATTATTTTTTTGTACCGTGCTTTTTGCTTGGCTCATTACCGCTTTTGTAGACGTTTTAGCAACTAAAAATAATTTTTTTATCAGTTTAGAAATTGACACCAATTTTGATCACTTAGCAACGAATGTTTCTAAATTTTGTTCCCGAGATTTTGTCAGGAAATTATTTTTTCAATACATGACTTAACGTGTCAGAATAAGGACTACATGTTATAAAGAGGAACTCATATATAATCACTTTTCAAAATCGTTCAAAATCGACTCAGAGAAGCGGAACAATCTATTAGACACAGGAGACGATCGGACAAGGGCCAGACTAATAGCGGTATCACAGCAACATGCGAACGCATGGTTACAATGCACCCCGAATCAAAGTCTCGGCCTAGCTCTTACCGACTAAGAATTTACAATTCTTATAAGAATGTGGTTAGGCCTGCAAATTGCTCTAAGTGACTACCGTTGTGGTCGATGTTTTCGAAACGCAGATGTTGATGGCTTCCATGCACTAACTTGCAACTACGGTGGTTTTCCAGGAATGCGTTATAATGGAATTCGTAACGTCGTTCTCCAGCGGCACAAAAGTAGGAATGCATGTGGGTTGCGAGGTTCGCAACCTTGTCCAAAATCTACAAGAACGGCCAGCCGATATTCTGATCTACGGGGATCCTTCAGATGCTATAGATTTCGCGGTAACACATCCACTACAGAAATCCTTTCTTCGCCAGTCAGCTTATGTGCCTGGTTACGCAGCTGCGCAGTACGCATCATCGGTCAAAGATAGGAAGTACCGTGCTAAAATGATTGAGGCGGGATATAACTTCATACCTGCAGTCTTGGAGTGTTACGGCGGCTGGAATATGGAAGGGGAGAAAATCATCAGACGAATCGCCCGATCCTTAGCAATTCGATCATATATACCATACAGCATCGCATCTGCACGGCTCTTTCAACGAATATCAATAGCACTCATGAGAGGAAATTCAAAAGCTATATTATCTAGCATTGATATGTTAAACGGACCGTATTACGAGATTGCTAACCCCATAATGGAGAATCCCACACGAAGAATGAACCCTTTACAGATACTTGATCCGACAGTCGACTCTCTTCCATCGTCAATTGATCAGTCCGCTCCTGGATACATTGAATTTAACAATACAAATGAAGTAACTGTCACGCTAGCCAATATACCAGGATCCAGTGTCAACACGTCAGTTCCTACAGAAATTGTGTACTTATAGAAGAAAACGGAAAATTCACACTAGAAGTATTGAGCTCTGCAATCACAGTAAAGCCCCAAAGTCTTTCAAGCAAAATTAAGCCACATTTTGACACCTTTATGCAACAATGTGACAATTCATCAAATAATAACGACGCTGATGAATCCTGAATCTTTACCTATAAACTCAAGCCAGAAACCGAAATTAGTAAACAGACCGTCGGTTATATGACACATGACGTACATACATTATCTGATTCTGAATTAACTGACAGTTTATCGAACGCAAATAGTGATAATCATGAATCGGACGGAAGTTTTAATTATGAAACAATTATTAACTGACTTTTGTGAAACAGATCAAATAATCACGCCCACTACAAACAAACAGATGTTACCGGAAAAAGGCCGGCTAGTTGTCTTAAAAGTTACAAATTATGACTTAAAAGTTACATGTACTCAACAATATTGGAAAAATACGTAAGTACTAATGATTTCAATTTTAGATCTTTTAAATGTAACAGAAAAAATTGTATAGTTTGTGATGTTATAAATAATAATAATTGTATCGTAAGTAATACGACAAACAAATGTTTTTCATTAAATATTAATAATAATTGTAACTGCAATACCACAGGTGTAGTGTATCTAATACAATGCACATGTGGATTGCAATATATAGGAAAAACATATCAAATGTTAAAAACTAGGTTTAGGCAACACATATATAATATACAGCATAATAGTCAAACTATATTTCATAAACATATGAGATTAATAGGACATGATATTAAAAACTGTAAATTATTTATTTTAGAACATATTATCGAAGAAAACATTTCAATATTAAATCAAAAACTATTAGAAAAAGAAGATTTTTGGATTAAAACGCTTAATTCCATGTACCCATTAGGATTGAATGACGTGGTACAAGGAATTGGCAGAAGTAGTATAATACATAATAAACAACTATATTATAATAATCCGGTTAAACGCAAACCAAGAAGTCATGGTGATAAAAGGAATAGGAAAAATAGAGTTAAAAATATTAAAAAAGATATGTATATAAATGAACAATTAGAAATATTAAAACAACTTTTAAGTGATAATAAGCTAAAAGATCTTTATGTAAATATAAGAAGTTTTTCTAAAGATATCATATGTTCAATAAATCAAAAATTAATTAACGACTATGATAGGCTAAGTTGTATAATAGACAGTTATTGTAATACAAAATACTATAATCGTACAATAAATGTAAATAATAACAATAGAAAATATACATTAACCATAAACTTCATTAATAAATGTATAGATAACATAAATATAGCCGGACTTTTAAATAATTCTAAAAGTAAAGAAATAATAGGGTCAGATTTAAGTAAATATATTCCTAAAATAAGGTATAAACTCCTACCACCATTAGGACGAAAAATTTGTAATTATAATAAAGAATTAAAATCAATATGTAACGATAATATTAGAAACATAATGGAAACAGAATGCAATTGTAAAAGTCTTAGTTTTGATAAAATAAATGAACATATATGTACCCATAATCTAGAATTAATTGAAAATTGTGAATTAAGAAAGCTGCTATCAAAAGGGTATAAATATAGATTAAATAACAACAACGACAAAAATAAAATTTACAGTTCGTTATATAATAACTTAAATGATTACTTTAGTAAGCTGATTAATAGTGAAAGCTCGAATATATCTAAGATAAAAATTTGGAAAGATTATATATTTGATAAAATTAAAAATAAAATGAAAATAACAAACAATTATAAAAGGAAAGATAAAATTAATAAAGATATGTATAAAGAACTTACTAAATTAAAGGATAACTATATAATAACAACTATTGATAAAGCTAGTAATAACTTTGTCTTCATATGCAAAAAGCTTTATTATGATATACTAATGAAAGAGGTTAATTCTAATGATTTAAATGTAAATCCAGCATATGAACGTAGTGAGTTGAGTTTAGAAACAATTATTACAAGTCACTGTTCTATAATGGATAAAAAGGGTATAAAGGTTGAATTAGATAATAAAACTATACCTATATTATATTGGAATCCAAAATTACATAAAAATCCAATAAAACCTAGGTTCATATGTAGTGCGTTTAAATGTACATTAAAACCACTTTCTGTTTATATGAATAAAATACTTAAAGTAATTAAAGCACATTTTAAAAAATATTGCAAGGTAATCGAAATTAATACTGGTATAAAACACTATTTCAGTATTAATTCTACAAAAGAATTTTTAGAACAGACAAAAGGAATAAATTTTCAAAATATAAATACATACGATTTTAGTACGCTTTATACAAATCTAGATTTAGTAGATATTAAAGAAGCGTTAGTAAAATTAATTAATCTTATATTCGGAAAAAGATATACATATATATGTTATAATAATTATAACGCCTATCTAACAAAAATTAAACCATCAAATAAATATAAATATATGGATAAAATTGAATTAATAGAATCCTTAAATATTTTGATAAATCAAAATTATTTAAAAGTAGGGACATCTATATTTAGACAAGTAAAAGGTGTTCCAATGGGTGGTAATAGTAGCCCAATTATAGCTGACTTGTTTTTAAGCTTTATAGAATATGAATTTGTTCATAACTGTGTAAAAACTAAATCTAAACAATATAAATATATGAAATATATGTTTCGATACATTGATGATATATGTGTATTTAATTCTAATAATTTTTATTCAATTAGTGAGCACATTTATCCAGAAAGCCTTATTCTTAACAAAACCAATATTAATGATAAAGAAGGTGTATATCTAGATATGAACATTAAATTAACATTAACTAAAACTACTATTAATTTATATCGTAAAGATGACATATTTAAATTTACAAGAAACATATTTTTGCATGAGCATTCATGCATACCATATAATATAAAATATAATACATTAAATAATGAAATTTTAAGAATTGCAACAATATGTAATGATATTGGCTTTCTTCAAAATCATTTAAATAATTTAATAGATACATATTTTAAACTAGGTTACTATAAAAATAACATCAAGCAGAAAATAGTAAAATATATAAATCAACACAATAATATAAAGAATAAATTTAAACTCTTAAGTGGCAAATTTTTATGGATGGATAATAAATAATATACTTTGCATTAGAATAAGATACTAGATAGTTATTTCAGAGGAAATACATCATTAGCATGTATTTGGCCCCGCTGCTATGTTGGGTAGAGGAGTTAGGGGCCGAAACCTGATAGCATAGCAGTTCCTCCTGATGACCTCTAATTCTTATTCTGATACAACGTCTGTTATTTATTAGTCAATTCATAAAAATGACGTTTATTTTAAATTTTATTTTTTATTTTTATTTTTTAACTTGATTAAAATTATAGAAAATCTAAAAACAATTATTAATTTTATTATTTAATTATTTAATTTTGATTTAGCATTATTATGTTTTGTTTATTTTATAATTATATAACAATACGTAGACTCAGTTAGCTGATTTAACATTCAAAATTTTTTGAAATGAAATCAATGTCTGGCATTGCCAAGTACCGACAACTAACATTAGGGATTTTATAATATCGATAAATAATTATAAGGGGTGCTATCTACATCATTCAAATATAAAATTTATTTAATATCAAGTTGAAATGTAAAATTGAAATTTAAAGCAAAAGTCAATTTTATGAATTTTGTGGTGACGAATCAACAACAAAATTCAGTCGCCAAAATGGCAGTACGCATCCCCGCATATGCAGCTAACAAATATGCGGTATCTGTTAAAGATAGGAAATATAGGCGCAAGATGGAGGACAGCGGTTATAGCTTCGCGGCAGCAGTGATCGAAACCTACGGAGGGTGGAACAGCACTGGGGAAAAACTGATTCGGAATATATCCTGGTCCATGTCACAGTGGAACGATTTTCCATACTCAAGGGCGGTATCACAGTTGTTTCAGCAAGCTTCAATAGCCCTCATGCGAGGTAACGCGAAAGCAATACTTAACAGCTTGGACGATATTGAGTGACCTCTACTGGAGAAGGAATTGGGACCATGTGATGATCCAGAAATGCGATTTTTCTCTAACGACGAACCTGTGATCAACATATCTAACGACTCTACTGATCTATCAGGCAGGACGAGTTCTGTTGGAGTTATGCCTCTTCATTCCGTAGTGCCTCCAGCCTGCGACGATACGATTTCCCGTCAATCAAACGTCTTAATCTAATTGAAATGCCTTCATCCAGTCTGATATATGATGATCAAGAACAACATCTAGAGTCGATACAGACTTGTCAGAGAAATGATAATGGCATTGGAGCTGGGCTGAACATAGCCGCACCGTGCAGACGACACTCTTGCGAACGCATTCGGTCTCCGGCGAGCTATGGCTTCCCTACTTCAATTGGACGTCCGGATTTGACGAGTGGGCTGGTCTATTTCAAAGATTCATTCGATGGCGATGGTCCGCTGAAAGAATGGGTTATCCCTTCAAAGCCGGACAAGCCACAAGGCAAATTTGTTTTCAGAAAATTTGGCAAATTTTAAAATATTGATTTTTATGAATTGACTAAAAATAATAGACGATATATTGGTCATCAAGAGGAACCCAAATTCCGAGAAGTGGAAAGAAAATTAATTAAAGCAAATAATTTTATATTAGTTAATTTTAATTAACTAATATAAAGTTATAAGTGTATATAATAGATACACTTATAATAGATACACTTATATTACTTATTGATATAAGTGTATATTATACTAATACAAACTATATTGTTTATTATCTATCCCTAAATATTTTTTGCTTAATATTTTAAATAAATATTTTATAATATTTTATACTTTATATAAAAAAATAAAGATAAATAATAAATAATTATAAGATTTTATGTAACTTAATCAAATCAGATAAGATAACTGAGTCAATGTATTTTATACTTTATATAAAAAAATATAAATACTAAATAATTATATCAAATTTTATATAATTTATACTTATCTAAAGTTAAAATTTAAAATTGAAATTTAAAATAAAAGTCAATTTTTATGAATTGACTAATAAATAAAAGACGATATATAAAAAAAGGATAAGATGTCATCAAAAAGAAATGCTCTGCTATAAGGTTAAGGTCATTATTCGTCAACCCAACATAGCAGCGGTTCTAAATGCATGCTTATGGCGTATTTCCTCTGATGAAATTTGATTAACCGGTATTACATTCTGATACAAAGTATATTATTTATTATCCATCCATAAAAATTTGCCACTTAAGAGTTTAAATTTATTCTTTATATTATTGTGTTGATTTATATATTTTACTATTTTCTGCTTGATGTTATTTTTATAGTAACCTGGTTTAAAATATGTATCTATTAAATTATTTAAATGATTTTGAAGAAAGCCAATATCATTACATATTGTTGCAATTCTTAAAATTTCATTATTTAATGTATTATATTTTATATTATATGGTATGCATGAATGCTCATGAAACGACAAAACATATCTTGCAAATCAAGTCCAGTTAAGGAGTAACCGTTTAAGTACGTTTGAAACACGTGCTAATGATGTATTTCCTGACGTATATTTTTTCTTGATTTATTTACTTGATGTAAATCAAGTTAAAAAAAATTAAAATAAAAGTCAATTTTTATGAATTGACTAATAAATAAAAGACGATATATAAAAAAAGGATAAGATGTCATCAAAAGGAAATGCTCTGCTATAAGGTTAAGGTCATTATTCGTCAACCCAACATAGCAGCGGTTCTAAATGCATGCTTATGGCGTATTTCCTCTGATGAAATTTGATTAACCGGTATTACATTCTGATACAAAGTATATTATTTATTATCCATCCATAAAAATTTGCCACTTAAGAGTTTAAATTTATTCTTTATATTATTGTGTTGATTTATATATTTTACTATTTTCTGTTTGATGTTATTTATATAGTAATCTAGTTTAAAATATGTATCTATTAAATTATTTAAATGATTTTGAAGAAATCAAACTTGTTTGAAAATAAGAAAAACTAATAGTAAAGTCGTAAATACAAAGTATATTATTTATTATCCATCCATGAAAATTTCCTGCTAATTATTTTAAATTGTTTTTAATATTATTGTGTTGATTTATATATTTTATTTTCTGCTTTATGTTATTTTTATAGTAACCAAGTTTAAAATATGTCTATTAAATATGAATTTATACAAAATATGAATTAACAAACAAAGATAAATACAAGAGAACGTTTATCTTATTCGTAGAGAAATGTCATTCTTTAAGGAGGGCTGGCTGCTACCACTAGCCTACCATGTTCTTGCCCATCGGAGCCGTCGCCAGAATGCTGACAGCATTTCCACGTTGGATGGCGATGCTAACTTTATGGAGGAGGTATGAAGTAGCACGTGAATCCCCGGTAACGTGCTTCAATCTTTTTCCTATCTCCTTAACAAGATCCGAAGCGGAAGAGCCCAGTGATCCATAAGTCTCTGCTCCAACAGGACAAAATATGTGGGACATGGTCAAGTCGGCATATTTCAGCCGTTTCCGCTTTTTGGCATATGAAGTTGCTTCGACTGCTCTTCTGGCTGCATTCCTAACATCGCTAACTGCGAGGATGTCCACGCAGGTGGCGTCCCACATCAAGCATTTCCCTTCGCGTTAAGGGAAAATGGTGACTCTATCAGGACGTCGACCGTCCGATCTGCATACATTGGATGACTCTTGGATGTTTGAGGGGGGTTGACGGTGTTGAGGACTCTGCTTATCACTGAATTTATTAAATTATTTAAATGATCTATTAAATTATTTAAATGATTTTGAAGTACTGTCGAAGTTGTGTAGATACAGGGAGATACTGATGAGACCACCCTGTAGTTATGAGTAGAATAAAGTCAAAACGCCCCATTGGAGGTGGTGATTTTAGTAGGCGCATTTCGGGTTAAGCTTCCCGACGAAAATTGTAAAAAAGCATTCAGGTTTATACTTTCCTGTTCGTGTTAATGAATGAAGTTGTATTTAAATTCTTTCGTATAAATACAATGGCGTTACAAATAGTTCCAATTCTTAAAATTTCATTAATTTTAAGAATTTCATTAATTTTAAGAATATTTAATATTAAATCTTCTTCTTATTCTTCAGCCTTTGTCCCGCTTTGATGCAGGGTCGGCTATGTGAGATTTAGCCCTCCATTTCGCTCTATTTTCGGCTTGGTCTGGGTGAAGTCCAGCTGCCTTGAGATATGTGTGAAGGCCATCTAACTATCGGAGCTTGGGTCGACCTCTCGGGCGTTTGCCTATGATCTCATACTTTAAGGCGGTATTTGCAAGGGAATAATTTTCACTCCGCAACACGTGGCCATACCACTGGAGTCTGGCCCCTTGCATTTTATTTGCGATAGGGGCGACGCCGTATCTTCGGAGGATGTCCATATTTCTCACGTGGTCATACCGGGTAATTCCGCTTATCCACCGCAGCATTTTCGTCTCCATGACCGCAAAGCGTCGTTCCGCTGCCTTGGTAATAGGCAAGCACTCTGTGCCCTACATAGCCACAGGGCGAATGATTTAGCGGTAGATCTTTGATTTCAGGTGATCCTTGATGCGACGGTCACATAAAACACCTGTCGTCGCTCGCCGTTTTGTCCACGCTGAGCTTATTCGTGCATTGACTTCATAAGTCACGTCGCCGCTTGCCGAGAGTATGGTTCCGAGGTACTTGAAACGATCCGTACGTCTCAGGTCAAAGCCATTAATATTGATGGTGCCACTTTCATGTGGGTCTGTTGTGAGGTATTCGGTCTTGTCTAGATTAAGTCGTAATCCGTATTTTGCGAGTCGGTTATTCCATACAGTAGTTGATTCCATACAGTAGTGACGGAGACATCAGTGGTCAAAACTTCGCAAAGTTTGACTACTGATGGGTCAAAACTTCGCAAAACTTCGGAGACATCAGTGGTCAAAACTTCGCAAAGTTTTGACCACTGATGTCTCCGTCACTAAAGTATTCAGAAAAGCTACAGAAACTAGCTTGTATATTCCTTGGGACAGCAGTCATTCGGCATCAACAAAACTAGGTGTGTTTCGTGGCTTCTGTTTAAGAGCGTATCGAATTTGTAACAAAGAAATTTATCTAAACGCCGAATTAAGCAAAGTTTTGAGAATATTTACATCTCTAGGCTACCCGATAGATATCTTACATAGAATAATTAAGAAAACAAAAGAACGCATTCACACTTCCGCGCAATCCAACTTAAGTGGTCTTCAAAAATTGAAACACTGCTTTTATATTCCCGCAATGGGTAGTTTAAGTGAGGATATTCTTAATAAAACAAAGAGATTCGTTTTCCAGTCAGGATTACCATTAAAAATGTTTTATGGTACCCGATGTACATATCATCTTGATGCACTAGTCACCAAACCAAGAAGAACTTATTTTGATAAGATGGGTGTAGTGTACAAGGTTGGGTGTAGGGATTGTATAAGCATATACATTGGACAAACTGGACGTACTCTAAAAACTAGATTAAAAGAACATAAGAAGGCACTCACAACATCAGCGCAGTCGGCATTAGCAGACCATGCTCATCAAACTGGGCATGACATCGACTTTGACAATGTGTCAGTTTTGATTTCCGAGCCTAACTTAAAACGCCGATTAGTTATGGAGGCTGTCGCTATAAAGATCCTCGAACCAAATTTGAATGTCCAAAATGATTTTGTTTTTCATACATTGTAACTTAACTTGTTTTATTGTTTCAGATACTTCTTGATAATGTCCGCGGTTAGCGAACGAAATATCGAAGAAATATTCAATTTCTTTTTTCTGGGATGGCATTTAGATACAAAAATAAAAAACATAAATATGAAAATAATTTTTGTTGTCGTTTAACTATATAAGCGGATTTGTGCAGCTAACGCAGCAATGCGTTCTTTGTACAGGTCTGTCGTGGTTAAGCGAAAGTTGAGTCTTTAGGCGAAGCTTTCGGTTTACCACGCAATCTTCGTTCCTATCTTAACCTATGATCATGAACTTTGAGTTATGACTGAAAGGATAATATCTCGGATACATGCGACACGTTATGATGATGTATAGGGATCGCCTTCGTCGGAGGGTTTTCCAGGTCAAACTCTCTGGAAAGAGACTTCGAGTTAGACCTCAGTACAGGTTGAGAGATCAAATCTCGAAATCTGCCGAAGACCGCCTTGGACTATCTAAAAGAGAACTCTGGTCTGTCACCAATAATCGCGATGTCTGGAGTAGTTTGATTCGTGCACTGCCTCCACGACCCGACACCCGGACCAGTGATTGACAGGAAAAAATATTGTATATTGTTTGTTTGTTTTTCTTGTCAAAAAATTGTTGTTGTTCAACTATTCCTGATTTTTATGGATATTTAATCCATATTCGTATGGGTACATATATGTTCATTTATTTTATCAAAATAAAGACTTTTACAATTGCATCAAGTTTCTGTAATGTTTCTAATATCATCATTATATATAGATTTCAATTCTTTATTATAATTACAAATTTTCCGTACTTAGGGCGGTAACAGCTTACACCTTATTTTAGGAATATATTTACTTAAATCTGATCCTATTATTTCTTTATTTTTAGAATTATTTAAAAGTATACCTATATTTATGTTATATATACATTTCAATACAACTTTTTAATTAACACGAACAGGAAAGTATAAACCTGCATGCTTTTTTACAACCTTCGTCGGGAAGCTTAACCCGGAATGCGCCTAACACAGACGCTTAGCACCCAATGAAGCGTTTCGTTCTTAGTCTACTCATCACTGCAGGGTGGTCTCATCAGTGTGGCCCTGTAGCTACACAACTTCGGCAGTACTTAATCATCAGTAAACCTCTGAAATGAATTCACTAAGGACACGCTCCTTCACCGGTGACTAGCCTTACATCTGGTATAAATTGCGTCACTCTACTATATGCTTTTCGTCACTCCACATAAAGTGGAGTGACGAATCTTAGCATCGGCGCTAGAGCTTTGCTCGTGCTTTGTAGCTAGAGAGCTTTTGCTAGTGCATTGTGCTTCAGCTGAATATCAGCGTGTTGCTTGTTCAGCAACCTTAGTAAGTTGATGTTACTTACAATACAATTATTATTTATAATAATTGATATGTTTTTCCTATATATTGCAATCCACATGTACATTGTATAAGATACACTACACCTGCGGTATTGCAGTTACAATTATTATTAATATTTAATGAAAAACATTTGTTTGTCGTATTACTTACGATACAATTATTATTTATAACATCACAAACTATACAATTTTTTCTGTTACATTTAAAAGATCTAAAATTAAAATCATTAGTACTTACGTATTTTTCCAATATGGTTGAGTACATGTAACTTTTAAGTCATAATTTTTAACGTTGCTTTTTCGGTGTCGCCACCTAGTTTAGTTGACTCAGACTAAACTTACAACGGGCCATCCAGCAGCATCTGACAGGGGACTGCCCTGCTTAAGGCGGTTGCAGGCTGGAACAAAATCTATAAAGATCAACGACCTTCACTCCATGCGCTACGCGACCTGGCTATTAGCCATTACCTGGTCTCTTAAACGTGATCACGTGAAGCAGTTTACATTTTAAAGTGTAAACACCTTGGGATGCAAACTTCTTCCTTTTTTAAGAATTAATAATTCATCAAACTTGTTTGAAAATAAGAAAAAATAATAGTAAAGTCGTAACCAATAATACATAGTTTCAGTAATTCTGACAGAGGTATTTTATATTGTATTAAAATATTATATATTTTAATAATATTTTGTTGATAATTCATTATAATTCCACATTATTAGAAAAAGAAAAAATCTTAAACTTGCTTGAAAATTAGTAGAAAAGTAATGTCGTATCAATAATACACCGCTTCAGTACTTCTGACAGAGGTTATATTACCGGCAAAGCAAAGTCCATAAGTCATTAATAACATATCCGTACTAAATTACCAGTATTGCAGTATTTAATGTTGGATGTATATGCTGAAATTAAAATTTTGAAAAATGCGGAGCATTAATTTGATTTGCAATAATTAATGATAATTAATAATCAATAATCATATCAGGTAACTAAGTCTACGTATATTAAATTATTTATAAATAAATCATAAAAATAAAACAATTAAATACATATTAATTTTTCCCTTTTTTAAAGTTAATAATTCTTCAAACTTGCTTGAAAATTAGTAGAAAAATAACAGACGTTGTATCACAGTAGAAAAATAATTGACTAATAAATAACAAACATTGTATCACAGTAAGGATTAACGGTCATCAGGAGGAACTATAAAAATAGAATTATATAAAATAGCAAATTAAATTTATTTTAAAATATCAAATCATTCCTGTTTTTTTAATGACGAAATATTGAAATTATAAAAGGATGAACCTATTCGTTTATTATTTTAATAGCGTTAGCAAAACATCATTTTCACAGCTAATTTTCAGAGATTTTATTTAATTCGTATATGCTCGGTGCGAACCAGTAATTTCCACTAGTTGCCGTGCTGAATTCGAAGCACTTATCTTCATTGTCTTTTTCGACCATTCTATCGAGCATGAATTCGAAACCTTCTATTGATTTGCTATATGCAATAAAAAATAAACCAGCTTCTGTGGAAATCGTTCCAAAGGGCATGCTTTGACGGACAATTCTAAACTTAGGACTTTGTTGGTACATACAACCTATAAATATAATATTTTATAATAAGTAGAATCGAATTAGAAAGAGTGAATAGCAGGCTGTTAAATGTAAAATCAGGTTAAGCAGAATATTATATCAACATTATCATTAATTATAATTAATGATAATTAATTATCATTAATTATCATTATCATTAATTAATGATAATATATTATGATAATCAATTATAATTAATGATAATATTGGTATAATGGTAATATAATATTCTGATAATAAATTATATATAATATAATATTAATGTTAATTATCATCAACATTATCAACAAAAGTAATAATATCAATATTCTAACACATAATATAATAGATGTACATTAGGGGATCCTAAGATACAACTTTTCATTTGACAAATGGTCAATAATTAGTTTGTATTTGATAACGTGCAAAAAATAGTAAATATAATAGATAATAATATTATATTATATATTAAAATAGTAAAATAGTAAAAATTAAAAATAAATTTAATAACTCAAATCAGCTAACTGAGTCTACGTATTTAATATAATTATAAAATATAACAAAACATAATAATGCTAAATCAAAATTTAATAATTAAATAATAAAATTAATAATTGTTTTTAGATTTTTTATAATTTAAATCAAGTTAAAATAAAAAATTTGAAATTTAAAATAAACGTCATTTTTATGAATTGACTAATAAATAACAGACGTTGTATCAGAATAAGAATTAGAGGTCATCAGGATGAACTGCTATGGCTATCAGGTTTCGGCCCCTAACTCCTCTACCCAACATAGCAGCGGGGCCAAATACATGCTAATGATGTATTTCCTCTGACAACACTATCTAGTATATAATTCTAATACAAAGTATATTATTTGCTATCCATCCATAAAAATTTGCCACTTAATAGTTTAAATTTATTTTTAATATTATTGTGTTGATTTATTATATTTTACTATTTTCTGCTTGATGTTATTTTTATAGTAACCTAGTTTAAAATATGTATCTATTAAATTATTTAAATGATTTTGAAGAAAGCCAATATCATTACATATTGTTGCAATTCTTAAAATTTCATTATTTAATGTATTATATTTTATATTATATGGTATGCATGAATGCTCATGCAAAAATATGTTTCTTGTAAATTTAAATATGTCATCTTTACGATATAAATTAATAGTAGTTTTAGTTAATGTTAATTTAATGTTCATATCTAGATATACACCTTCTTTATCATCAATATTAGTTTTGTTAAGAACAAGGCTTTCTGGATAAATGTGTTCGCTTATCGAATAAAAATTGCTAGAATTAAATGCACATATATCATCAATTTATCGAAACATATATTTCATATATAGTTTAGATTTAGTTTTTACACAGTTATGAACAAATACATATTCTATAAAGCTTAAAAACAAGTCAGCTATAATTTGTCTACTTTTACCACTCATTGGAACACCTTTTACTTGTCTAAATATAGATGTCACTACTTTTAAATAATTTTGGTTTGTCGAAATATTTGAGGATTCTATTAATTCAATTCTATCCATATATTTATATTTACTTGATGGTTTAATTTTTATTAGATAGGCGTTATAATTATTATAACATATATATGTATATATTTTTCCGAATATAAGATTAATTAATTTTACTAACGCTTCTTTAATATCTACTAAATCTAGATTTGTATAAAGCGTACTAAAATCGTATGTATTAATATTTTGAAAATTTATTCCTTTTGTCTGTTCTAAAAATTCTTCTGTAGAATTAATACTGAAATAGTGTTTTATACCAGTATTAATTTCGATTACCTTGCAATATTTTTTAAAGTGTGCTTTAATTGCTTTAAGTATTTTATTCATATAAACAGAAAGTGATTTTAATGTACATTTAAACGTACTTTATATGAACCTAGGTTTTATTGAAACTAGGTTTCATATAAACCTAGATTTTATATTGGCGAAAACTTTTTATGGATAATAAACAATATGCAAATGTAAAAATGAAAAAAATGTAATACAATATGCTTTGTGTTAAAATAATATACACCAGATAATCAAATTCCATCATTGGAAATACGTCATTAGCGTGTATTTGGCCACGATACTATGTTGGATCGAAGAATAGGGGCCGAAACCTGATAGCGTTTCAATTTTAAATTCCAGCTTGATATACATAATATAAAATCTTTTATAAGAGTTATCTATTATATTAAATTATTTATTATTTATCATTAAATTATTTGAATTTTATTTGTCATAACTTTTAATGGATAAATAATATAAAATAAGTGTATCCAATTGGCTGATCTAATATCTGAATTTTTATGACGGTAAATTTATTAATTTTAATATATTATGGTTAAGGGCAATTTTAGCGTAATTTAAACACACCCACATTCCATTTTATTGCTTATTTAAAAGCTTAAATTGTTTGGTGCTATCAAATAATTAAAGATTTGAAACAAAGCTGTTCAAATGTAATTTTTTAGCAAGTAAAAATTGAATTTTCACTTAATGTTAGTTCCTCCTGATTACCTCTAATCGTTATTCTGATATATCGTCTGTTCTTATTTTAAATTTAAACCTGATATAATCTTATTTATCAATTATTTATTATTTATAATCATTTAATTGTTTATTATTTAACTATTTAAATTTTCTTTAGAATTATTTTTTATTTATAAATAATATAAAATATATAGACTCAGTTGACTGATGTGATTATGCATTAGTCAATTCATAACAAATTGATATTTATTTTAAATTTTAACTTTATATAAATATAAAGTACACAAAATTTGATATAATTATTTACTTTATTTAATCTTATATAACAATTATTTATTATTTATAAATAATAACTATTCAAATTTATAATTAGTGCAATATCTATTAATGGCTAAGAGACTTGTGGGACTGGATCTTAGCGTTATAGAAGAAATATGAAGTGAGTTGTAGGAAGGAAGTTTAAGATGGGATGGTGAGTTGGATGCTCAAAAGCTAAAAACAAGAAATAGTAAGCAAAGGCTACGCGTTGAGAAATGCTAAGCCAATTGAGAAGCAATAGATGACAAGGAATATGATCAAAGCGTCCGAGGTGTAATAAGATATAAGCGGCTTTGTGGATAACGGGTTGAAGAGGGCGTTGCAAGGTTTTGTGTGTGAGTTAAGTAAGAAAAGTGATTAAGACGTCGGTGGCGTAATAAGATACGAGCGGCATTGATGGTACGCTAACGACTCAAATTTTGTTGGAGCAGAGTTTGTGACATATAGTTATTACAGGAACAAAGAAGCAGAAATTGTCCTTTATTTGATAAAAAATTACAATATTATATAGATTACAATATTTTATTGTAATCCTGCTGATGATAGCAGGAGTTATCGAAATATAGAATTTTTTTTATCAAATAAAGAATAATTTCTGCTTCTTTGTTACTGTAATAATTATATATTTGAAATGGAAGAAGATTATGATTTAGTATTTATTAGTTTATGACATATTATTACACAAGGTCCATCTTATGGTTTTAATGTAAATGTTACCAAAACGCAAATACTCACAAATAAGAATATCACTAGTAATCAGAGAATGCATAATGTCAATCACACAACAACCGGGATCAATATATTGGGTGTGGCGATTGGTACTGATCAATACGTTGAGGAAGCGATCGAGAGTAAGTGTTCAACTTGGTCTTCGTACATAGACCGTTTGATCGAGGTGGTACGCATTGATCTGCATGTGTATTATGCAAATCCGACAAACTCGTTGCAATTTAAATGGATTCATATTTCCCCAACGGTCTCGTGTAGTGAATCTCAACTGAATACACTTAAAGAAAATATATTCGCTAATTTATTACCTGAACTGTCAGGATTCAATATCGATGAAGTCGGGAAAATAATTGCGACGACACTAATAGTATGGGTGGTCTTGGAATCCTGGACCCATTTCAAGGTGTCAATTGAAATTTGAATGTTCCTAACTTCTCTGCAAAACTTTCGAAACGTGTATTTCTGTTGGAACATTGGCAGAGTTATAGCAGGTAACGCTACATAAAATTTCGAAACATAGAGAATGCTTTTACCGTAATAGATTGGAACAAAAACTCAAAGAGCTAGATATCACTACACAATGCAATCCTGCATGCTTCAATGCCAGGGGCGTTCACGTGGCTGAGTGTATTACCATGCCGAAATGAATTTATTGATGCCTTGAGTGCTCGATATTGCTGGTGTTCTCCAAACTTCATGCATACTCAATGTGCATTAGGGACTGTTTTTTCGACTGCGCATGTTTATCTTGTAAAAAGGCAGGTCTGACTATGATTCGACTTGATGTTATTCGAGATATACTAGCATATGAACTTAATTTAATATGTCACGGTGTATCAACTGAACCAGTATTGGATGTTGTTCCTGACACGATGATCTTTGATAATGAATCCACAGCGTGATAATGCAATTACGTTTAGACGTTGTGTGTTCTAGCTTAAAAGATGAACAATTCGAGCGTACGTTCCTGGACGTAAACATATTTTAACCTTTTGCTCAGTTATACATCAGAACCCCGCTATCTTCCTTCGCATACAATGAAACTCTGAAGCGTTCAATTTATGAAGAACGAGTAACTCTAATTGAACATGAAATTTTCGTTCCCAAAATTTTCTCCACTTCCGGTAGAATCTGCAATGCGGAAATGCAACTCATCTGGTTTATCGCCGCAAAACAGGCTCAACATAATCATCAGCCTTACGCATACAATCTCTGACATTTGAAGAGGCGAATTGGCTTTGCCATAGCACGTGCTGCGTCAGGAGTCTTAGGTCTTGAAAAACAAGATAGGGTATGATAATAATAGCGTTTACTCGGCCATGGAGTGCGCTCAAATTGATGACTGAAATATTCATGGGCCCATTCGCGGGAACCTATATTTGTGTAATATAGTTTAAATAAAGGATAATAAAAAAATAAAAAAAATCTATATTTATACCTTTTTGATAGCATCTTCCTTAATTCATTATTTTCCATTAATTTTAAATTATGGCTGTTGTTCATTTATTTTATCATAATTAAGACTGCAATCGCATTTAGTTTCTATGATGTTTCTAACATTATCGTTACATTGATTTCAATTCTTTATTATAATTACAAATTTTTCCTCCTAATGGCGGTAACAACTTATACCTTATTTTAGGAATATATTTACTTAAATCTGATCCTATTATTTCTTTACTTTTAGAATTATTTAAAAGTATATCTATATTAATATATCTTTCCATTTATTAATACAGTATAATGTTAGTGATAATTGCATAATAATCTCTTTTTATTGTAAATCAAATTAATATATTAACATTATTAATATTGGACCCATTTGCGGGTTACCAATTTTGTATTAAATAATAATATTCCACATTTAAAAAAGTTTAATGTTAGTGTATAGTTTTTATTGTTATTATTAACATTTATTGTCCGATTATAGTATTTCACATTACAATAACTGTCTATTCTACAACTTAACCTATCACAATCGTTAATTAATCTTTGATTTATTGAACAAATGATTTATAAAGAAACACTTCTTATATTTACATAAAGATCTTTCAGCTTATTATCTCTTAAAAGTTTTTTAATATTTCTAAAATATATTTTTTTTAATATTTTTAAGTCTGTTTTTCTTATTCCATTTAATAAACGATAGCACATGTGCTGTACTGTAAAGCCACTGCTTACGCAAACCATACCAGATGTAAGGCTGGTCACTGATGGAGGATTTCTTTCGGGGGTTTACTGAGGATTAAGTATTGTCGAAGTTGTGTAGCTACAGAGCCACACTGATGAGACCACCCTGTAGAAATGAGTAGACTACGATCAAAACGCCTCATTGAAGGCTAGGCATCTGTGGTGGGCCATTATGGGTTAAGCTTCCCGACGAAGGTTGTAAAAAACCATGCAGGTTTAAACTTTCCTGTTCGTGTTAATTAAAAAAGTTGTATTGAAATACAACTTTATAACACTCTTAAACACATACAACAAATTAAAATAATGAATTATAGCGTTTAAAATATTAAGGTATGCAGTAAATTCAAACATACCTCCTTTCATTCTTGCAACATGTGAATGATCCGTTTTGTTTTCCAGTTCTAACCCATCTTTTAGAGTGCGACCAACACACTCTTCCAATTTAGACACTAGAAATAATAGCAAAACTTTTTATCAAAATAATAATTTATATTTTTTATATTTCATTGTTTATATTTTTTTTTTTCATTTATATTTTATTTTGCTCAGTTCATACATTCGATCGTATGAACTATCAGGGCATTGGTAACTTAGAAATTGATCATGCTTTATTAAAAAGTATTTTTCGATAAAATCTTTAGTGGTTTTAATTTAATTTTTACAAATGTTTACACGAAAATAGTCAATTTTCAACGTTTTCTCAATTTGTATCCTATATTTTGTAATAATGTTTACAAATATAAGCGTTTACAAAAGTTTTACAAGCAAATAATGACAGATTACAGAGCTAGATTTTAAATAATCATTCGACTACAAAATTTATAGCTAATCTTAGTTGAATTTTCTTATATATGTAATAAGAAATGATTTTAAACTTTTTTCATATTTTAAGTATTTTTTGAATATTTCGTAAATGATCAAAAATAGCAAGATGGTAAGTTACAAATAGCTTGTCGAAAATGACTTTCGCGTTCAGCTGTCTCATAAAAACTTAAACTAAATGTGTGCAATTCTTCTATTATAAATAAATCAGAAGAAATCAGATCAGCTAACTGAGTCTACGTATTTAATATAATTATAAAATAAACAAAACATAATAATGCTAAATCAAAATTTAATAACTAAATAATAAAATTAATAATTGTTTTTAGATTTTCTATAATTTAAATCAAGTTAAAATAAAAACTTAAAATTCAAAAAAAGTCATTTTTATGAATTGACTTATAAATAACAGACGTTGTATCATAATAAGAATTAGAGGTCATCAGGATGAACTGCTAGGCTATCAGGTTTCGGCCCCTAACTCCTCTACCCAACATAGCAGCGGGGCCAAATACATGCTAATGATGTATTTCCTCTGAAATAACTATCTAGTATCTTATTCTAATACAAAGTATATTATTTATTATCCATCCATAAAAATTTGCCACTTAAGAGTTTAAATTTATTCTTTATATTATTGTGTTGATTTATATATTTTACTATTTTCTGCTTGATGTTATTTTTATAGTAACCTAGTTTAAAATATGTATCTATTAAATTATTTAAATGATTTTGAAGAAAGCCAATATCATTACATATTGTTGCAATTCTTAAAATTTCATTATTTAATGTATTATATTTTATATTATATGGTATGCATGAATGCTCATGCAAAAATATGTTTCTTGTAAATTTAAATATGTCATCTTTACGATATAAATTAATAGTAGTTTTAGTTAATGTTAATTTAATGTTCATATCTAGATATACACCTTCTTTATCATCAATATTAGTTTTGTTAAGAATAAGGCTTCTGTTCAAAAATAAATATTAATGTTCAAAAATATATATTTGAAAAATAAATGATTTTGTATCATTTATTTAAAACAAATGTGTATCTTAATATACATATGTTAATGTATGTGCAAAAATATTTTTTTTTGTAAATTTATAGAACAAAGGAAAATCAAAGATCACAGGATTATCCACTATTTCAATGGCAACTGCCATCATCAGGAAAAGAAAATTTTTACAGTTCAAAAAAATTGTAAAAATTTTCTTTTCCTGATGATGGCAGTTGCCATTGAAATATTGAATAATCCTTTGGTCTTTAATTTTCCTTTGTTTCTATAAATTAACATTTATTAAATTCGAGGACATGGATAACTTAAATATCTTCAATTTTGTCAAACAAGTATATGATCGTAAGGAACTTGTTTATATACATTTACATGTTTCCAATATTCTGTAAATGAAGTAAAACTGTAGCAATATTGAAACATTATCTTAAACTTTTATGGGAAACTTGATTTTAGATTTTTCTAAACAACTGATTAGAATCGTTCATTATAGAGAATGCATGCCCATCCTCGAAATTTTCCATGTTTTAGACTGATACATCGTATATTATTTATAAGTCGATCCATAAAAATGGACTTTTATTTTAAATTTTAACTTTTCATTTTATCGTGATATAAATATACATTGCATATTATTGAAGCGTTACTTTGTTTTCCCAGTAACATAAACTCTGTCAAAAATACTGAATATATGTATTATTGATACGACATTATTTTTCTGCTGATTTTTAAGCAAATTTGATTTTTTTTCATTTTCTTATAATGCAGAATTATACAAGTCTTAAGCAAGTTTTTATGATTTTTTATAATGATTCCTTGTTTTGTATTAGAACCGAAACAAGGAATTAACGCTTGCATTAATCTTAATTATTGTTATAATTAGAAAATAATTATATATTGTTATAATTATAAAGAAATACAGTTCATTAGAAATATAGTGATGGATATCCTGCAGACTCCGCAAAACACGCCGCGTTTCCTCATTGCACAACTGCGCTAACTAGCTGAATAAGGAAACTCATTGCCCGTTAAACTCTGGTCGACCGAACTAATTTTTTTTCAAAGAAGCCGCAAAAAAGCCGCTGTCCTGGTGTCAACTGCTCCCCGGGTATCGATATTGGTCGGTACAAACTTGTACTGCCGCTCATCTAAGCTTCTATATTTGTACGCTTCAAATTTATAGCAACGGAACTTGCAGAATGTGCTGTGCGCGCTATGTGACTGGCTGCGAGAATGTTTGGGCATGCAAAGTCCCAAACAAGAACTTTGTATTAGAATAAAATATATAAAATATATTGTATTAGAATACAAAATCATTTATTTTTCAAATATATATTTCTAATAACTATAATAATATATACTATAATAATATATATTTATATTTTTTTTAATTGGACATTTTTTTAACAATAAAAGGTTCCCGCAAATGGGCCTGCAATTCACGAAAACAAATCATTAATTATTTTTAAATTTTAGTTTGTGATTTCTCTATAGTTATTTTGATTTCCTTCTTATCGTGAAGGAAACCACCTTTACTATCTTGATTGAGATACCGCTTCTTAGTTTTCTTATATATTGTCCATACATATCTGAATTTCTTGCTGCCATCCGAGTTGCAATTTGCTTCAACACCTGGTTTGCGATATATCCAATACCTCCTACGGTCGAAAAAATTAAAGGATGAAAAGATCCTTTTTCTATCTTTGCTATACGTTCCGCGTATTTCGCATTCTTCCTATTTTCGTGGTATTTAAATGGTTCCTTTACCCGTTCTGAAGAATATGATGGTGCAAGAGTATTAAAACAGCATATGTCCATAAAGGACCGCGCCAACATATTTCCATATAGTCCATTACAAGCTATATCTGCACGTGCATCTCGATCTCTAGTTGACGTTGTATTTTCGAATACTATCGTATCAGGGACACTTTGCAGAATAGGTTCTTTTTCCACACATGAACAGCACTCCTTCAGTGATTGATGTATATGCTCCGATATAATTTCGTGACGTATAAAATTGAAACCACCTGTTTTACATGATAGAGCATGTGCTATATCTGCGGATTTTCCACAGGTACACAAAATTGTGTCATCCCCCGTCTTCCAAGCATATCTTACCTTTAAGGCATCATGAAATTCATGTGAATCCAAAAAACCATCCGATGTATATTTGTCTGAGGTTAACCAAGCGGAAGCGCCTATTATGCTCGCTTGTGACAAAACTGTATTAAGGTCTTGACTGGAGTTTTGAATTAGTTGGGACTTTATGTTCTCATATCTTCTGTTGTTTGATTCTCTGATCTGTTTTCCTATTTTTTGTTGATGTTTGTTTAATTCCTCTCCTGTTATTCCATCAAAATAAGGTTGACACATTAATCTAGAATTTATGTAGGACCATTCATTTTCCATAGTACTATTCCGGATTCCCAAACCTCCATATTTATATGGTAGCTCTATAATGGTTCGAGTTTCATCATCCATCCCGTCTATACCTAGGATACACTTTAATGTCTCATTTGATAATTTATACTCGAGAGGTTTTAACAATTCCCTACTAACTTCTGATGTTCTCACAAGATAATTCCATTGATGTTGAAAAGCTCTCGACAGTAATAAGTATGCGGCGAATGAGTTTTCCATCGATATTTGCTCTAATTTCTTTAACTGCATTATCCAATCGTCAACTTTTAATTTTGTTTGATTTTCCACGTACCCTTTTGTGCCTACCAAACTGCCCAGATACTTGACCCCATCAAACCTTATTTGAACTCCATCGTCCCGAAATACCTTCGGAATCTCAACACAATTTTGATGTGTTAATAATATGCACTTTTTTGAATTAACATAGTATCCAAAAGAAGGTCCACAACGCTTTATCTCATTCCACACGTTCTCTATATCTTCAATATTACCAACAACAGCTGCGTCGTCTGCATACCAATAATGCAACGATTTCGGAGCAGACTCTCTAAGCTTGGCAATTAATGGCATTGTTGCCGCCGCATATGCAGCCATCGATAGAGGATCACCCTGAGTGAATCCCTCTGCCGCCTTCAAAATGATTCCATCTACCGTTAATTTTGATCCCTCGTTGCCATACATATTTTGAAGTACATTGGTCAATGCGGGGCATATATAAGGCATGTTATGGATAGTTAGTGATCTGTTTAACGTGTTAAATGCATTAGCCGCATCGATTAATAATATGCATTTATCATTTGAAGTTGACATAGAGTTTCGTACTGCATGAATCGCAAATTCAATTCCGTCACGTTGCCCAGCACATAATTGTTCAGTTCCGCATACATTTATTAGATCTTCCTTGATATGTGTTAATATAACCTTACCAATAATTCTACGTATAGTCTCACCAACCCCAATGGGTCGAATTCCAGGATTCTTATTTATGGGAATAAGACGACTGACAGTGTAAGCACATAGATCTTTCGAATCCAAAACTTCCGTTGCGATTTTCACGGCGAAATCCCTCAAAACATTTACCAAACATCTCGATTCACTTCCAAATGCCATCAAAAATGATCTCCATGCATCCGCATCCACACCGGAAGGACCAGCTGATCCGTGAGTTCGTCGTGCCGCTTTTATTATATCTGAGTCATTTAAACTAAAATATCTGACATTATTATGTTCTATACATCCATCTATCTTTGAGTGTAAAGTAAATTCATGGTCGATGTGCGATCCATTTGGGTGCATTTCCTTTAGGTGTTGCCATACTGAATTCCCATTTACATCACTATTGACTTTTAAAATGTTAGAATATTCTTCCTTCTGTAATAATCTATGTGCCTTTCCAATTTTTCCTGCACGAATGAAATTCACTGCCTTTTTTATTTTTGAGGTTGGGGTTTTCTCAGCAGCGTTTCGTAAAAGTTTATGTTTCTCAGACTGCAAATAGCGTGCTTCTTCTATTAATTCTTGAAATTGGCCTTGTCTCCATAATTTGATTCGTTTTTCTAAAATTTTCCGGTTATGACTTATTCTTCGGTCTGGTGTTCGCTGCAAAAGAAGTTGACACAAAATCGTTGCCTTCATTAAGTGATGACCACCATGTTTAATGTCTCGATTAAATTGTTCATAGCAGTCACTAAGTAGTTTAATAAAATCTTTGCTGGCATTGCAATTAGGAAGGTGTAGATGATTTGGAATCCAATGAATCACCTCATAAAATATATCTTCGATAAATGTTTCAGGGGATAAACCATGTTTTATTAACACTGGATTATTATTCGTATGACTAGTACCAGTATGTACCATAGGGCTAAACTTACTTACTTGATTTTGGCAATTTGGGGCTCGACAAGATGTACAGGGTACTCCGGACTTCCCACACTTACAAGCTATACACTTTGCTGCCGGTCCATTACAATTACAGCACAACTTTATTGAAGAGGGCTTTCCACGAACCATAACTTGAGACTGTATGTTATTATATTGTGTGTTTAAGGTCTTAATTTTTTTAGCAAGTGGACGATCTGAAAGCTGGACGATCTGAAAGCTGGACGATCTGAAAGCTGGACGATCTGAAAGCTGGACGATCTGAAAGCTGGACGATCTGAAAGCTGGACGATCTGAAAGCTGGACGATCTGAAAGCTGGACGATCTGAAAGCTGGACGATTGTAAGTACTTTAATAATCAATTCTTTTTTTAACGATTTTTTCAATTCTTTTTTTTTCTTTATATATATTTATATAATAATATATTTATATAATAATATATATTATTACTAATATATATTTAGTAATAATATATTACTATTATATTATTACTATTATATTATTACTATTATATTTTTTTGACATTAAAAAAATTTTGGTTTCTAATAAACATACAATATACAGCTGCTAACTAATAACTACTTACAATCGTCCACGATTGAAAAATACGATTCAAGTACGATTTAAATACGATTGAAACAACACACAACATAATGCCGCGAGGTAAACCGTCTTCCTTTTCTCGCTGTTGTACGTGTAATGGTTCAGCTGCAAAATGTATACGTTGTCCTTGTAAGAAATCCGGAAGATCTTGTATTGACTGTCTAGCTACCAGTTGCAAAAATCGCATTAAAGAAACGCCGCTATTATTGGACTCCATCATTCCATCCTCAGAGCGATTGAATGTATCACATTCAGTGAATGGTTGTATAAACCAAATCTTGGAATTGAACTTGTGTAGTATTGGATTTACTAACAAATCTACTGAGCTCTTACATAGTAGCACAGATAAACAAACTAACACATGGATTGACATTGACTCGGTTTACAAAGAAGTCATTTTATGGGCTCCGAATTTGTTCGAGCTACCAAGATGTAATGCAAGCTTCGAGTTCATCGACAATTTAGCGTCATTTTATCGTTTATGCGTCGATGATCAAACACAGATAGAATTAAGTCTTAAATCATCTACGGTGATGTGTCAGTTAATTTTGCAAAGAACGGAATCTCGTCGAGTAAGTTCAAGACGCAAAAATATTGAACGCAGACTAAAATTATGGAAGGAACAAAACTTGTTGGAGCTTTCATGTGAAGCAAGAATACTTCAAAGTCAGAGAAAGTGCCAAAGCCATAGGACATCTAGAAAATCAAGTTGGGTCCAGAAATTTATTCAGCTAATGACACATCACAAGACATACTCAGCGGTAAAATTGCTTGAAAATCCTCACAATCAAATGGGTATAATGGAGCTGGATGATACTTTTGAATCACAGAGTGTGCGGCATAAGCTCTTACAGCTTCACCCTGAAGCTTCCGACATAAGTGAAGGCGTAGCTCTAAATAGTCCTTTACCAAACATGGTTAAGCACCACCCAGTACGTTTTGAATACATATCAAGCAATGACATTATATAGGCAGCTCGACGCACTCAAGGATCAGCAGGACCTTCAGGAATGGATGCGCAAATATGGCGCACAATGCTATGTTCTTTCGGAATATTATCTTCTCGAATAGCTTCCAGTCTTGCTGATTTTTCGTATCTAGTGGCAACCGTTAATATCAACCCAGACTCTCTTACAGCATTTACAGCAAGCCGTTTGATTCCATTGAACAAGGACCCCGGCATCAGGCCGATAGGGATTGGTGAGGTATCACGCAGAATAGTTGGAAAAGTTCTGGCAAAGTTGATAAGTAAAGACTTACAGATCGTGTCGAAATGCGAACAATTGTGCTCTGGACAAAGATGCGGGGTCGAGGCTGCGGTACATTCCATTCGACAGGTTTACATGGAAAACAGTGGCATGTGTTTGCTGCAGCTAGATGCTCGAAATGCCTTTAACTGTGTGAACCGTAAATTGGCTCTAGCATATATAGAGTATGTTTGTCCTTTACTAGCAACAATGCTGCGTAATGTGTATGGTAATCCAGCAAGTCTTTCAGTCGACAAGGATTTAATGTTTTCCAAGGAGGGGTTCACGCAAGGTGATCCTCTGGCAATGATAGCATTTGCTGCGTCATCACTTCCACTCATAATGAAGCTGAGAGCTATAGCACCAAACGTTACTCATCGCTGGTTTGCAGACGATGCGAATTGTGTGGGTAGTCGATCTGATGTATTGAGAGTCTGGAATGGTATCCGCGAAATCGGCCATAGATATGGATTTCATCTGAATGAACAAAAATGCCAGGTTTTAGTACATAAAGATCAAATAAATTTAGCAGAGAAGACTTTCTGTGGTACGGGGCTTAAGATTATATACCAAGGTACAGAAATTCTTGGTTCTGCCATTGGAGATCAAACATATATGGACCAGTTTGTTCATGGCAAAATTGACAATTGGATTGAATCATTAAAAAATTTGAATTTAGTAGCGAATGAAGATCCATACGTCGCTTTTGCAGCTTTGACGCAGGCGCTCCAATTCAAGTGGAATTATGTTCAACGAACTTGTATGGCTAGTAGCACATGTAACGAACGTATTTCATCGTATATATTCGACACGATCATTCCGAAATTGACAGGAGTAGATTTAGATACGGGACAACTTGATCCGATATTGATTCCATTACGCTACGGTGGATTGGGTATACAAGACCCGAATAGTAATCCTCTTTCGGAATATGATCGTTCATTACGCATGAGCCAACCTCTACTAGATGGATTATCAGGAAGTGATTTAGAGATTAGATATGCCCAAATTGCGCGAGAAATAAGAACATATAAGCAAGAATCTATCAAAACTCGATTGATGATGGTTAAATCAAAATCAGCAACTATTAGCGCTTGTCTCGATTTCGCAGCCTGTAAAGGGGCATCTAATTGGCTTTCAGCAAAACCTTCAATAGTACTTAATCACCACTTAAGCAAAAGGCAATTTCAAGATGTTCTGGCATCACGCTATGGATGGAAACCTCCGGACTCACCCATGAAATGTTTGTGGACACAATTTTGATATTTGTCATGCTGTTGCTTGCCAGTCCGGTGGTATTCCAACAATTAGACATAACGTGGTTCGAGATATTATTGCTGAAGAACTAGCCGATGTATACAGTTCAACATCAATTGAACCTCCTTTACAACCTTTGCCTGAAGGAATAGTTTTCAAA
Organism: Pomphorhynchus laevis; assembly: GCA_012934845.2. Taxonomy (NCBI): domain Eukaryota; kingdom Metazoa; phylum Acanthocephala; class Palaeacanthocephala; order Echinorhynchida; family Pomphorhynchidae; genus Pomphorhynchus; species Pomphorhynchus laevis. The sequence continues at coordinate 40,415 of WNNJ02000543.1, forward strand.
AATTCCACAACGACCCTTGATAGTAATTCTAGAGTTGATGTTGCGTGTTACGGTCTGTTTGGGGATAAGACGGAGCGGTTATTATTTGACATTTGTGTTTTCAGCCATCTTGCTCCTTCTTATTCATCTGGCACGACAAGCAATGCTTTTAACTATCACGAGGCTAGAAAAAACTCGAAGTATGGTGAAAGAATAGCACGGTTCGAACGATCGTCATTTTATCCTATTGTTCTTGCTTCCAACGGTGCCCTTGGTAGTACAGCACAGATGATTTTAAAGAAAATAGCAAGATACGAGCAGATAGAACTTGCGATAATTACAGCGCCTGTATCCGAAATATAAGGAGTAGAGTCGGTTTTGCTTTAGCAAAAATGTCTTCGATGTCTATACGTGCTGCTCGTACGTCGAAAATTTAGTCAGTTAGTCAGCATGGAACAAGACTTAATAACTATTATTTGACTGTATTCTTAAATGTTTGTATTTTTAAAAATAATTAAAAAAATTATATATTATGTTATTATATTTATATATAATAACTATATATTTTTGATGTTATGATAACTATAACGCCTATCTAACAAAAATTAAACCATCAAGTAAATATAAATATATGGATAAAATTGAATTAATAGAATCTTTAAATATTTTAATAAATCAAAATTATTTAAAATTATTCAAAATTATTTAGACAAGTAAAAGGTATTCCAATGTAAGTAAACAAATTTATCCAAAAAGCTTTATTCTTAACAAAACCAATATTAATGATAAAGAAAGTGTATATCTAGATATAAACATTAAATTAACATTAACTAAAACTACTATTAATTTATATCGTAAAGATGACATATTTAAATTTACAAGAAACATATTTTTGCATGAGCATTCATGCATACCATATAATATAAAATATAATACATTAAATAATGAAATTTTAAGAATTGCAACAATATGTAATGATATTGGCTTTCTTCAAAATCATTTAAATAATTTAATAGATACATATTTTAAACTAGGTTACTATAAAATAACATCAAGCAGAAAATAGTAAAATATATAAATCAACACAATAATATAAAGAATAAATTTAAACTTTTAAGTGGCAAATTTTTATGGATGGATAATAAATAATATACTTTGCATTAGAATAAGATACTAGATAGTTATTTCAGAGGAAATACATCATTATCATGTATTTGGCCCCGCTGCTATGTTGTGTAAAGGAGTTAGTGTCCGAAACCTGATAACATAGCAGGTCCTCCTGATGACCACTAATCCGTATTCTAATGCATAGTTTGCTATCTATTAGTCAATTTATGAAAATTGATTTTTATTTTTAATTTCAGTTTATAATCTATCTTGATATAAATTACATAAAACCTTATAACAATTATTTATTATTAATTAATTTTTTATTATTTAACTATTTAACTTTTATTTTGCATTATTTTTAATTTGCAAAATAAATAACGTAGACTCAGTTAGCTTATTTAATTAATATTTATTTTTGAACAGAAGCTTAAAAATAAGTGATGTTAAGCGACTTGTTTAATCTTTAATTTTGTTCTATTAGTTTTTACTAATTATTTAATTTAATGATAGGACCTAAGAAGAATAGTTACTACTACACGTTAAGTTTACTACTTAAAGAGTTACTACTTTAAGAGCTAAAGTTTGTGAGGACATAAATCTATATATTGTTGTTTATTATTTTAGGTTCAATACTGTGATACATTTATGGTTTTCATAAACGATTTTACAATATTCCTAATGAACAGAAAATATTAACAAAATATTAATTATTTTTATAAATGGACTCTTTTTTAACTGACGATGTTAGTTCAATGAAAAACTTCTATTTAATGTGATAATTAAATAAATATTCTTTTCAGGGTGATGATGGCTGTTGCTATTGAAATATTGAATAATTATTTAGCCTATAAAATTTATAACGCAAAAACGACCGTCAGCTCGTACACGTTAACTTAACTAATAAAGTTATATTAATTGTTAGTGGCCATATTAAATTTAATTAATTTAATAATTTTAAAGTTATTTTATTTAATTTGATAATTAAAATTGTTAAATTTTAGCAATTAACAATTAAATTTTAATAAAATGAAAATTTAAAAATTGATACAACCTTCGATATTTGAAAGCTTATCCATGTCATGTACCCATTTTTGAGTAAGCTAAACCAAATTGATCACATATTTATGGTATCTCTTAGAATTTATATTGAATTATTTAATATAAATTAATTTATTATTTAAAACATTTGATCATACAAATTATTTAAAATATTATTTAAAACATATCAATACAATTTTATTGTGATCAATATTATTATAATTTTTCTCTGTCAGGATCTAGAACTAATTGGAAAGTATTTCAAATTCGAATCATTGTACGTTTTGCTTTGAAGATGTATTACCAATGAGTTTAATCAAACATCGTATTTGTCCTGAAATCCTACCTTAAAGAATAAAATTTTGATAAGATACACTAATAAACGCTTCCTAAATCAACTCGAAGATAAAACCAACGGTTTATTTTTTCAAGATAAATTCAACGGTTTATTGTCCTAAAAATAGTAATATAGTGATTTCACAAATTTCAGTCATAAACATCGCCGAAAAATGTAGCTTTCAAATTAAGCGTATAGATTAGGACACAAGGAATGCCGGTAAAACAAAATGCTCTTAAAAGCGAACCATTACGATGATGTGACACATTTTCATTTTTTATTAACAAAAAATGCTAGGATTAGCAAACTAGAAGTAGTATAGTGATAAAAGTATAAACTAATTATTTTTAAATGCGTAGTTTTTAAACAAACAGATTTCATGGTCATTTAATCAGTGAACGTATTTGATACTATATAAATAAAAATAAATTTTCGAATTTTAAGTTGTAATATAATGTAAAGAAGTTTTCATTGTCGGGTGCCGTTGACCAGGCAGTTGTACGAGGACAGCGAAAGAGGCATCAACATCCAAAGCGGACTAGCCCTCATGTGGGCACGTGGAATATCATCTCGCTGACAGTGGATGAACCAGAATTAGTTGGAAAGATGGTTCGATTCGGTCTAGAAATAGTTGGAGTGACGTCTCTTCACTATTCTGCAATTGGAACAAAATGTTTGGATCAAGGTTGGACCTTGAACTATTCGGGAGTTACCAACGGAAAGCGACGACAGGCGGGTGTAGGGATACTTACAAGTCCCCGGTTGTCATTCGTGGTAGAGAGGTTTAACCTAGTGAACGAAAGGCTGACGTCTCTGAGACTTTTAGTCGAAGAGGAAACTGGGATGACTGTTGTGGGTGCGTATGCTCCCAACATTATCTCAGAATACACAGCTTTCGTAGATGATCCACAGGCTCTGCCTGATAGTACTTCTGTTGGAGATTCTTCGTTTTATTGGTTGGCTTCAATACTCATGTTGGAAGCGACAGTAGCAATTGGAAGGGAGTGTTGGGGAGGAACGGACTATGATCTGAATGCGAGTGGTGTAAAATTATTGCGTTTTTGTTTTCGAAACAATCTGTGCATAACCAACACCATGTTTGAACATAAGAAGATCCATATATGCACATGGCATTAGGATTCTCTCAGTCAAAGATCAATGATCGGTTTTGTAATCGTGTCATCTGATATGCGACGTTATGTTCTGGACACTTGTGTGAAGAGAGGGGCTGAGCTGTCAATTGATCACTACCTAGTACTTAGTAATCTTCGATGGCAGGATCGAATTCTAGACAAGCCTTGTAAACCCAAACGTTGTGTGAGGCCGTGCTGGAAGCGTCTAGCAGATGTTTATGTCAAAAAACGTTTTACTTACTACATTCGGGAGGACTTCTTGTTTTTGCCAGAAGAGGTCAAGATCATTGATTAGGAATGGGAGATGTTCAGATCCTCACTTGCAAAAGCAACTGTAAAAAGTTGTGGCTCGAAGGCATTAAGTGCTTGTCGCGAAGGAAACTCTCAAAGTGTTTGGTGAACACCAACAGTTGGAGATTTTGCCTAACAGAAGAAACTGGCTTATAGGGCAACTTATATGGCATTATTTTTTAAGTAAAATATATAAATCAGCACGATAATATTAAAAATAAATTTAAAATCATTACCGGAAAATGTCTATGGATGAATAATAAATAATATACCTTGTATAAGAATAGATACTAGATAATAATATTTCATCTGAAAAATATGTCATTAGCTATTGCTATGTTGGGTCAAGTAATAGGGGCCGAAATCTGATAATATTGCAGTGCCTCCTTATGACCTTTAATCCTTATTCTGATATAACGTCTACTATTTATTAGTCAATTCAAAAAATGACTTTTATTTTAAATTCCAATTTTTTATTTTAAATTGATATAAGTTATAAAATCTTATAGCAATTATCTATAATTTTTTATTATCTAATCATTTAATTTTGATTTATTGATTTAGCATTATTATTTTTATTTATCCATTTTTAATTTTATAATTATGTAAAATTCGTACACTCTGTTAGCTGATTTGATTGCCTGATAAATCAGTGGAATCTGTAGATAAGTACCGAAGGGCAAAGATAACTACAGCTCTAGCAGTTACCGAAGCGAATAAGGCGGCTTGGGAGAAGTTTGGAATTCACTTAGAACTTGATTATAGGTCAGCTTCGAAGATCTCATAGAAGACGATCAAGAATCTGCTTGTCGGAAAACAGAAAACTTTTCAAGCTGTATATGACAAGAGAGAGTATATGCTAACTAACATTGAAAAAAATCTTGATTATTCGAAAGATCATTTCAAGACTCAATCCGATAAATATTCCTTCTCTCGTAGAAATAGACTTTTTAGAACCAACGAAAGAGCTTTTCACTTTGGAAGAGGTCATTACTATTGTTTAGAAACTTCGCAACGGCACGTCTTTTGGAGTAGATGATATTCGATTTGAATATTTGAAAGCTATCGACGTTGCAGACATGAAGTGGCTAACACGCATCTTTAACGTTGCATTGAAGTCGGGCAAGGTTCCTAGTGAATGTCAAACTGGGGTAGCTGTACCGATCTTTAAGAAAGATGACCGAAGAGTGTCTTTCAATTCTCGGAGTATCACTTTTTTAGTCAAACTGGTAAGTTATTTGTTAGGATCCTTGAATTAATGATACGACCTATAGTTGAAGGACAGTTGCAAGAGGAACCATTCGGATTTTGTCCAGGTCGTAGAACTACTTATCAGCTCTTTACTCTCTTAACTATCTTCGAACGATTTTGAGAGTTCGCTCAACCGGTCTACATATGCTTTGTAAGAGAGAGCTTGTGGGATAAACAACCTCTCTCTTACAACCTCAGGTTGTGGGATAGGTCCACACTATCTTCGAGCAGCAGTGACACCTCTGTATGAATAAAGTATTACTTGTGTTCGTGTTCTATGTATTAAGTCTGAATCATTTTCAGCAGGTGTTGGCTTCGTTATGGTTGACCTTTATCTCCACTTTTGTTCCTTGTTTACACAGACAAAATTACGAGATGTGCTGATCTTTCTTAGACGTCGGTATTCAGTTCGATTCTATCAGAATAGCATGCTTGCTTTCTGTAGATTATGTTGCGTTGTTGATTTCTCGTCCTGAGGACTTACAAAGCCTACTAGATCGATTAACGATCGAATTGCATACATGAGGGATGATATTTAGTATCTGTAATACTGCCTCTCTGTGTTTGTCCCGGATACATGAGCCAATGTCAACTCAGATTGGGAAAAAATCTGTTCCTGATGTGGAGGAGCTTAAGTATCTTGGGACATTGTTCACGAAGAACGGCAGGAACATCAAAGAGATTGGGGAAACGGATCTCTTTAGCTAATGCAGCAACGCTTTCGTGCCAAGATCTGTTGTGGTAAAACTAGAGTTGAGCTTTCGGTTTACTACGCATTCTTCGTTCCTATCTTATCCTATTATGAGCTTTGCGTTATAACCGAAATAATAAGATCTCGGATACATGCGATCGAAATAAGGTTTTTTTTTGCAGTGGCCGGCCTTAGCCATATAGATAATTGGTCATCCGGGATGGACTCATAGTAAAGTCGCTGCTTTTCCACATTGAAGAAAATGAGTTGAGGGGCTAGGACACGTTCTAAAAATGTCTAGGAATCGCCTTCTTCGGAGGGTTTTCCTGGACGGAATCTCTGGAAACAAACCTCGAGGTAGACCTCGTTACAGGTGTGGAGATCAATTCTTGAAACTGGCGGAATATCGCCCTGCATTATCTGAAAGAAAACTCTGGTCTGTCGTCCAGAATCGCAAAGCCTGGAGTGGTTTGGTTAGTACACTGTCTCCACGACCCGGCACCCGGACCAGTAAGTGACAAGGAAAATCTTGTGTATTTTTTCTTGTCAAGAAATTTTTGTTATATTAAGACATATATAAAGTAAAAAATTAAGAATTTAATTTTTATGAATTAATTCTTCTTATTATTCATCAGCATTTGTCCCGCTTTGAGGCTGGGTCGGCTATATGGGATTTAGTCCTTCATTTCGCCCTATCTTGAGCCTGGTCTGTGTGAATTCCAGATGCCATCAGATCTGCATGAAGGTCATCTAGCCATCGTCGCTTGGGTTGACCTTTCGGACGTTTGCCTCTGATCTCGTACTTTAAGCAGAACTTTGCAAAGGAGCAATTTTCACTTCGCAACACGTGGCCGTACCACCGGATTCTAGCCTCTTGCATTTTGCTCACGATTTGAGCGACCCCGTATTTTTGGAGGATATCCAATATTATTTGGAGGATATAAGAAATATCCAATATTTCTTACGTGGTTAAATCGCGTTATTCCGCTTATCCATTGCAGCGTTTTAGTCTCCAACTTTTATGAATTAATTAATAGATAATATACCAATAAGAAAGAATTCTAATTAAACTTTTTGTATTAACACGAAAAGGAAAGTATAAACCTGCATGCTTTTTTACAATCTTCGCCGGGAAGCTTAACCCGGAATGCGCCTACTACAGACGCCTAAAATAATTACTTATTTTTTATTTATTAATTATTTTTGTTAGATCAATTTCAGTAATGTGATTAGATTTTTTACTACGTTTTCAAAATCCAGTTTTTGATAATATTAATTAATATTGTTATTTTTATTAGCTCCGTTAGATTGGCTGTTTTGCCAACAAAAACAGCCAATCTGTCAACCAGGGCATATGCCGATATAGCCGTTAAAATTAAAAAGCGATATTGGCTACGAGATTGCACGCTCTGTGTCCGCATGCCTCCGTGCAGCAAGATTAAGAAGAAGATAATAAATATTTTCAAAACTTTAATTACATCTAAACATAATTTATAGTTTCTTGAATTGCAGGCCCATTTGCTAGAGCCATTTTTTGTATAGAGATTAAAAATAATAAGAATTTATTAATCCCGTAATTTCGCACAATTTAAACGCTACAGGAGTAATAAATTTTAAAAGTAGAAATTGAGGTCACCGCTTTAATAATCTGGCAAACCGACACGTCAAAAGATGTATATCTCGTCCGCTAGTCACCGATACGTTCCTTGGATATGTCCGGTATATTATCCCGTAATATTTTGTAAATTTATATATTAAACTATTTCATATTTGATTGTATTTTTATAACATTGCATTCTTAAATTGATACTTTAATTGCATTATACTTACAATATAACTTGAATGGGTAGCTAATTCAACACCAAATTTAATACGATCTTCTTCAGTTTTTGGGTTATTGATTCCTGCAATTTATAAACACTTATTAAAGATGCATATAAAGCTTTCAAACGTAAAAATAACTTGGGAATGATCATAGAACTAAATATCTCAGATAAAAATTGCGATAGAAAATTTAAATTGAAAATGTCGAAGTTCTTATCTTAGCGATACTACCAATATTTTATTGGTAGTATTTTATTTTATTAATTTTCTCCCCATTTTTCGGAATTCAAGTTTCTCATAATAACCTCTAATCATTATTCTGATACAACGTCTGTTATTTATTGACTTATTATTAAAAATTGACTTTTATTTTAAATTTTAATTTTAAATTTTGACTTGATATAAAATAAATTGTATAATAAATTATATAATTTTTTTATACAACAATATTTATTAGAATATTTTTACAATTGTGTAGGTTCCTTCAAAAAGGCCTCAACCAAGTTAGTGTTAAAAAACATTTGCATTAATGTTGGTTTGGCGAATCATTGAGTGAATTCGCTTATATCTTATATAATATCTTTATAATATCTATATAATTATTATCTTATATAATTATTTAATATTTATTATTATTTATCTTTAATTTATATATAGTAAAATATACGAAGACTCAGTTACTGATTTGGCTAAATATTCGCTCATGTAAATAATTGGAAAAAACTTCTGAGTTAGCTGTCTTAGTTTAAAGACAAGATACAGTCAATGTAGCTTCATACTTTTCAGCTATTGTACATTTGCGGTTGATAAGTCTGACTGTAGAGCTTGCAAGTGCATTAATTAGACATGCTATAAAAATAATTGCGGAAATGGACTTGGTAATGTTAATGTAAATTAAGGTATTATTTTGATATACTAATTTTACAAAACTTTTTCGACTTGTCAATGTTAATGCGAGTTCTACGGTACTATCTGATGTTTTAAGATGCTATCCCTTTATGTGTATCTTCGAAGATTACTTTAGAAGAATTTCCATTCGATCAAGTAAATACTCAAATACTCAGAAAGAGTATTTATCCATCCGAAAGATATGATACGTGGACAAGTGTACTTATAGGGAAACGCATACAATCTCGTTAAATATCCACTTAATTACATCTGGTTTAAATTTGTGTAGTGAGATTCCGTTCTTCCTGAACGGGATAAAGCTTTTAGTTTACCACGCAATCTTCGTTCCTATCTTAACCTATGGTCATGAGCTTTGGGTTATGACCGATTGGATAATAAGGTCGCCCGGATACAGGCGACCAAATGAGGTTTTTTCGCGGTGTGACCGGTCTTAGTCTTAGAGATAAGGTTAGGAATTTGGTCATCCGAAATGGACTCGGCGTAATGTCGCAGCTTCTCCTCATCGAAGAAAGTCAGCTGAGTTGGCTAGGACACGTTCTGAGTATGTCTAGGGATCGCCTTTGTCGGAGGGTTTTCCAGGTTAAACTCTCTGGAAAGAGACATAGAGGTAGACCACGGTACAGGTTGAGAGATCAAATCTCGAAATCTGCCGAAGACCGCCTTGGGCTATCTGAAAGAGAACTCTGGTCTGTCACCAAGGATCGCGATGTCTGGAGTAGTTTGATTCGTGCACTGCCTCCACGACCCGACACCCGGACCAGTAGTTGACAGTAAAAAATATTGTATTGTGTTTGTTTGTTTTGCTTGTCGATAAATTGTTGTTGAGATTCCGGTACTCAAATAGAATAAAGAGACGAATGAAACAGTGCACGTCGGAGCTCAAAAGGATTGGTAAGTAACGTTTAAAAAACAACTATGGGGGAAGGTGGTCTAATGAATTTTGCTTACGAATCGTTCTTGAAGATATGGCCAACGCTGGACAGTCGTCAAGGGTATACAGTGGATGATCGAGAGGATATTTCTGAACGCTTGGAACACTTTCTTAATCATTTCTTATTGGGTTTTCTGAATTCAAAGGGTGTTTTGCGTTTTTACATTGACCATGTCGAAGTTAACTTCCAGGGGTTCATAGGTTACGATTGTGATGAAGTATTTATCGAGGGCAGTGATGGCACTGTATATGTTCATGGAGAAATCAACGTGGGATCTATCGAAGATGCAGATGAACGATCTAAAGACTTGTCTGATAACAGAATCGAAACCGAAATAGAGTGTGATGATACTATTAACTACCCTAAATCTTAGCTTAATCAGAGATTATGCTAAATTCCCTCCGATGATTCAGATTAAGGGTAGTTCTGTTTTTCGAGCTTTAAACACTGTTTAAGCGTGTGTTAAGGTGCCTATAGATGATTATAGAAATCACGGTACTGATAAGCTTCGTTAGAGCGAAACGCGTATACCGTTGTGAAGTTTGTCGTCACACATAGGATGACTGGGCATACGTAGCGACTTTGAATAATGCAAGAATAATCCGGTTCTATTTCTTAGTCTGATGAGGATATATAGAATGCTGCCTGGTGTTTATGCCTATCCATGAGGAAAACATAGTTATATATTTATGAGTACACCAGTGAGTGTCCAAGGGCAGGTGTACACAACAAATTATATTTTATATATTTGCACACTTTTAAGTGTCCCTGTTAAACAGCATTTCTATTAAAAAGAATTTAGTGCCTGATGCATGGTTAAACTGTAATAGTCACTGCCATGCACAGAGCTTATGCTAAATTCCCTCCGATGATTCAGATTAAGGGTAGTTCTGTTTTTCGAGCTTTAAACACTGTTTAAGCGTGTGTTAAGGTGCCTATAGATGATTATAGAAGTCACGGTACTGATGAGCTTCGTTAGAGCGAAACGCGTATACCGTTGTGAAGTTTGTCGTCACACATAGGATGACTGGGCATACGTAGCAACTTTGAATAATGCAAGAATAATTCGGTTATATTTCTTAGTCTGATGAGGATATATAGAATGCTGCCTGGTGTTTATGCCTCTCCATGAGGAAAACATAGTGATATATATATATTAATATTAAAGAATAAACTGGTGTTAATTCCTAAAATATATATATTTTTAGTCTTTCCTAATATATATATATATATATATATATATATATATATATATATATATATATATATATATATATATGAATACCACACTAATTGCACAAATCAGTAACGATATTACCCGCAAAAACACAGAGAACTACTGGATAGGTCAACTTATGACAGATCTCAGCTTAAATACTGAGCACACATTTAGACTATAGGTATGTTCTTAGAATGTTCTAGAATGTTCGATCACAATTACAAATTTATGCAGTTTTGGCTGTGTGCTTGGTTTGAGTATTTTAGATTAGTAAATTACTGAAGAAGGCTCACGCCGAAAGCTTTAAAAAATATACATTTTGTCATTTTGTTTTTGATTTGGCTCGGTTAGTTAATACTAACCGAGCCAAATCAAAAACAAAATGACAAAATGTATATTTTTTAAAGCTTTCGGCGTGAGCCTTCTTCAGTAATTTACTAATCTAAAATACTCAAACCAAGCACACAGCCAAAACTGCATAAATTTGTAATTGTGATCGAACATTCTAGAACATTCTAAGAACATACCTATAGTCTAAATGTGTGCTCAGTATTTAAGCTGAGATCTGTCATAAGTTGACCTATCCAGTAGTTCTCTGTGTTTTTGCGGGTAATATCGTTACTGATTTGTGCAATTAGTGTGGTATTCATTACATGATCTGGATTTTGAATAATATGTCTTACCGCTCCATCATTGTTTAGCCTTTTAGCAGCTATATCAGATCGTCTATTGTTAGCACGTATATTAAAAGTAGATCTAGTTTGCCCAACGTATTGTGCTTCACAGTTGGCACATTCATGTAAGTATATTGAACCTCTGGTTTTGCAATTTAGCATTCCTTTGACTTTATATGTTGAGTGAGTTATGGCACTAGTGAACGTCGACTTATTGCTCATTTGTTTGCAACATTTACATCTTGCCCCACCACATGGGCCACTTTGGTTACCTAGTTTCCGTGATCTATGTTTTATCATATCATTGATTGATTTTCCTGCGCGATACGTAATGCATGGATTAAGTATGTTATATCGAAGTTGTTTTGGAATATTTTGGATGACGATATTTAAATCTTTTTGAAGATTCATTAGAGCGGGATGAAATGTGATGGCAGCAAATAAACGATTTGTTGTTTTATTTGACATAGCTTTTCCTTTAAATAGTGTTTGCTGTGACATTTCCACAATTTCTCTATATTGTCTCCTCACAAGACGATTGTTGTATCCTCTATTTTTGAATTCCTGACACATTATATTCGATTGTTTATAGAATTCATTGTTGGTTGAACATATCTTTTTTATACGTATTAGCTCATTACGAATGAGTAATCGTTTTATTTTGGGAGCATGTGCGCTACTAGCATGTATTAATGATTTTTCTCCTTCAAATTTACGGTGCAAGGTTGTTTGCCAGACATTATTATTGTCTATGTACATTTCAACATCCAAGAATGTCACACGACCATTTATAGGTTTTTCCTATATATATATATATATATATATATATATATATATATATATATATATATATATATATATATATATATATATATAAATTGGTAGTGCGAAAAATCGCTTGTAACTGTGGTCCAGGAGCCTAAACAGGCTACTATTGATTTTAAATCCATATGAGTTGCTAAAAAAGTCTACACACGCAACAAGCCAGTAAAAACGCTTTCTGCACCTGAGTTTTGTTTAGCATCGTGAGGAATTGCTGGTGTCTTTATAGTTATCACAAAAGCAGTCGAAACGCACCCTAACCACTTCATCCGACTGACGATGACTGCTGGGTGGTTTGGGGCGTCTCGGAGTGATACATTAGACTGATGGAGCTGATGATCGAAGTCCAGTTTTTTAGCAACTTATATATAGGTAATGAAATAAAACCTTTTATTTAACATAAAATTTTTTGGAATGAACAATTGCATACACGAGCGAGTATCATCATTGGTTCGGCTTTTTTAATTATCCTCGTGTGAATTCTTTAATCCTAGATGCAGAACTGTACACTACAATCAGCGTAGGTGGACCTCATCAGCAGTGAGCCTACGCCTACCTTTCGTGTTTCGGTCCTTTAATTATCTGCTGAAATTTTCCTCTGCTGCCTTTCTGTAAAAACAAACGATACAGTTTGTAAGGAAAACATTTCCACTTGTGCAAACTGTACGTTGTATCCGTCTTTTTAAACAACTGTAGTGTTATTTCCGTCTTTTTGTTGTATTGTATTGTATGTATTGTGTAGTATGTATTGTATTTGATTAAAAAATCAATACATTTTATTGAAAATGTCTATTATTTCTTCTTTGTTCAATAAATTTACAGGAGAAATCAAATCAGCTAACTGAGTCTATGTATTTAATATAATTATAAAATAAACAAAACATAATAATGCTAAATCAAAATTTAATAATTAAATTATAAAATAAATAATTGTTTTTAGATCTTCTATAATTTAAATCAAGTTAAAATAAAAAAATGAAATTTAAAATAAACGTCATGTTTATGAATTGACTAATAAATAACAGACTTTGTATCAGAATAAGGATTAGAGGTCATCAGGAGGAACTGCTATGCTATCAGGTTTCGGCCCCTAACTCCTCTACCCAACATAGCAGTGGGGCCAAATACATGCTAATGATGTATTTCCTCTGATAAAACTATCTAGTATCTTATTCTAATGCAAAGTATATTATTTATTATCCATCCATAAAAATTACAAGGAAAAGTATCAGTATATTAGTATACCTGCACAACAAAAAACTGTAATTAAAAATACCAGTAATTTTTCTACTAATTTTCATATTCCATTTTAGGTTTGTGTGTTTGATTTATCAAACGACAAAATCAAAGAAAAATAATGTGCCTATTATTGTTCTTTATCTATAAAACAGGCTTGACCTAAGCCTATTTTATAGGCTTACATGAAGACTAACATGAAATAAGATTCATGTAAGTCTTCACCCGATGGACATAATCGTACTAGCAATCTCACAAATTTAATACATTTTAAATTTGAAACATAATCAGTAACAGTTGGTATAATCAAAGCAGATCAAATTAATTATAACAATTAGAGACAACTATTCATTATAATTAAAAATTTTAAGATTATTACAATGGGTTACTTGTTATTCACTTAAAAATAAAAATGTATACATCATCATACGTTATTGACGTAATCGTTCCAGCAATCAATTCCATATTTGTTCACTTTTTATAAATTTTTAAATTATCAACTTAAAAAGAAGTTAACATCAATTAAAACTATAGTCAATCAATCAAAATCTTCATTACGTTCCACAGCCATTTTTGCGTCCCCCATAGATGCAGCAAGCTCTTCCAGATTAGTATCACGGCTATGGAATCCCAATGTCTGCATTCGTACAAGTTCGGATGCATAAAGATGTTCTTGAGTTTGGTTTGGTTGTTGATTTGTCGGCTGATGTTGCTGGAGATGAAGACGATCTAATGGTTGAAACAACGAAGCAGTACAATCTTGATTTGAGTATTGTAAATTTTGAAATACTGTTGTTGCATAAGCTGTTTGTCTATTGCTTGGTGATCGAAAAGAATCCACATCAGATGAAGTAGGTTGACTATTCATTTGATTATCGACTAGACCGCTTATATTTGAAGATATCAACTGTGAATATACTTGTGGGGATGTGTCCCTAAGACGAATTAGATTCTTTAGAATTTGTACAATCGTCCTCAATGCTCGAGTATTTGTGCATAGAGCACAAATTTCAGGTATTGGCCACTGACTCATAAACTCATGAATTACACGATGTACTTGTTCTCTTTGTCCTTCGTCCTGTATAAATTCATATGTACGCAGCAGATTAAGAAGAATCTTAAGCAGATTAAGTAGAGTACCAGGATCGCAAAGAGAATTATTCATATTTGGGTTAAAACTGGATGCCCGCAACATGTCGAATAACATGAGAGGATTTTCAGCATCGACTACTAATAATTGTTGAGGGTTCATCGTAGAATACCGATTAGTGTTTTCGCTTGACGTAGATTGCAAAGGCGACTCTAAACGGTTTGAATTAGATACATATGAACTAGACGAATCGATTTGAAATGTAGTATTCTGAGATGCCACCGGGTTTGGCAGGAGGTTTGTATTTTCAGTTCCTACTTGACTAGTGTTAGCTGTACCAGATGAACTAGAATAAGTATTCAGAGGGTTATCGCCAAACTGCTCATGTGCCACATTAAGCATTGGTTCTTGAAAATCGCGATAAATTCTCTGTCGAACTTTATATCCGCTCGGTAATCTCTCAAGGTTAATCAGGGCTCTGTCATGGTTTCTCGTAATTTCCTGTATAGTTGTAGGAATACGAATCATTTCCATTGTTTGACACATTAAATCCGGATTGTTAACGAATTGTGAAACCTCGTGGTTCTGCTCCCTCACTCTTTGCATTTGTGGATTGTTAAGCTTAATTGAACTAAGCAATGCAGGATTACTCATAAGTCTTTGAGCCAAATTATTACTTAGAAGGTTTTGAACTGCATGTGGATTTGTCTGAATAGTGCCAAAAATATTTTGTTGTATTTCAGTACAATTTGAATTTCCAAATGGAAGGTTCACAAATGGTGCAAGTGTTAATCTGGATAATGTTGCAGTTCCATAGGTATGTTGATCAATATTCGGTTGAAGCGATATCAACCCCTCCTTAATTGTTGGTGATTGCTGAAGTGACAAAGAAGCATTATTTGATTGTTTAGATGTTGAGTGATATGCCGAAGGTCGTCGTGGAGACATGAGTTGCAGGACAGGCATGTCAACCTCAGAATGGTCGCCTTTGACGACGGAAGCTGACCGAATATTGGAGTCATGAACTATCTCAACTGACTGGGCCTCGGGCTGTGCAAGGTTGCTCAAAGAAAAGAGTCGCGGAGATGGGTCGTCACAAAATCCAAGACTTTTCTCTAGTAAGGGTTGGCCCATCTCGTCAAGACTTTTGAGGATCGCTTTAGCATTTCCTCTCATCAGTGCGACGGACAAGCGCTGAAATAACTGACCCGCTGTGCTACAATACGGGGTACCGTTTCTACATGACATAGAACGAGCAATGAAACGAATTAGCTTTTCCCCTTGGGGGTTCCATCCTCCGTAAGTTTCAACAACTGCTGCCGTAAAACTGTATCCATTCTCCTCTAATTTGCGTTTATATTTCCTTTCCTTGACACAGGTGGCATACTTGCTTGCGGCATAGCCAGGGATCTCAGAAGCCATGGAAATATAAGCATTTTGTTGAGGGTTAGTTACGGCAAAATCAACTGCTAAAGGAGGGTCCTTATAAAATAGAATGTCCGCCGGTCTCTCTCGCAAACCACGAATAAGGTTGGGTACCTCCTTTGCCACCCTCAATCCAGCAGAAACCGCTGCTTGAAAGACTGTATCCCTCAAGCTATCATGTCGAATTCCAGGGTGGCCTCCAAACTGACATGTTAAGGCGTGGAAGCCGAATTTGTCTGCCATCCTAAGGCAGCGTCTGCATCGATAATCACTGTTCCAGAGAGACAACCCTAACCAAAGACGTAGTAGCACAACGAATTCATTTGGTGCCAAGTTCATATGTGTGGCTTTGCTAGGGACGGCCTGTAACCAAGCACACGCGTGTGGGCATGAAACTGCCAATAATCGGGCAGTATTGAAGCGATCGGCATTCTCCAATAGCCTGCTGCGCGACACTTCGTCAATGTGACAAGGAAATGCGACACTTCGTCAATGTGACTTAAAAAGAAACATAATTAATATAATTGTAAAAATTTTGATTATCTGCTAAGTAAAAATTCATATTATGATGCCTTGCTAGCAAACCAAACTAAATATTATTTTGCGAAAATTAGTCTTTAATTAAAAATATAAAAAATATATTTAAAATATTTTATATTTTACATTTTTGTATGGGATTTCTCTTTTATTAAATAGAAATAATAGATAAAAACTGTTTTTATGTTTTCAACACACCATCAATAAATCCAGACAAATCACGATTATCTAGATAAGTAAATCCGTAGATATCCTCAAATGAATTGACAAATTGCTTAGGAATTGAATAAATTATCCTGATTGCGTAACTTATGAGAGTTCCTTTCTCATCATTTTTCAGATGCACAAATATATCGCCATCTATTTATTTAAAACATAAATTGCAAATAAACAAGTTAAAAACTGAAACCTGTTGCGGGCATTACTCCATTGTAGTACTTTCTTTCATTGTATTGAAATGGATTTGTTGCTATTTTTAGCTACAACAGAATTATATGGGTTTTCTTTAAGACTAATTATTCAGTATAAATTTATTTAATAAGAAACAGATGCTCCAATAATTGAGCTATTAATAAGTATTATAGCTGGATCAACGGAAAGAAGAAATTATTTTTGATATTTCGCTAACTTTTGTTAGCATCTTCAGTAAATTACCTAATTTTCTGAAGATGTTATTTTATGTAATTTTCTGAAGATGCTTGCAGTAGTTAGTGAAATATCAAAAATAATTTATTCTATCCTTTGATCCAACTCCAATAATTATTTATCAATAATGGATTAGTATCAACTATTAAAAATTGACCTATTATTGTTATTGAGATTTTTTAAAATAGTACCAAACTGAATAAATTTAAAACTAAATATATATTAAGAATTCCTACTAAATTGTAGGTTTATCGCTTATCCTATCTTGCCTCAAATAATAAAGTTGAACGCAATGATATAAGCTATTCTTGTTGAACGCACCTATGAAAGATTACCATAATCTTAGTAATATTGGCATACTCTAAGTAATATTTAATTTATCAAAGAATTTATTTGTATAAAGGTATAAACTGTTACCGCCATTAGAATGGAAAATTTGTAATTATAATAAATAATTGAAATCAATATGTAATGATGATATTAGAAACATTATAGAAACTAAATGCAATTGCAAAAGTCTTAATTTTGATAAAATAAATGAACATATATAAAAGCATAATCTAGAATTAATTGAAAACAATGAATTTAGGAAAATGCTATCAAAAGGGTATAAATATATTTTTTAAATGACACTATTTTTAAACATTGAAATACAATTGTTTCTGATAGTCAGTGTCGTTGCCCTAAGTAGGCTCTAGCTACCTGACCTCTAGTTGTTGCTCGCAGTCCATGTTGTTTAATTGACTGCATGTCATCCGACGCCGATTAATACGGCTTGCCTGAATGCCCAAGCTTACAGCCTTTCTTACAGCGACCACAAATTTAAGTATATTTACAATATTGTATACCCCATCAAGCTCGCTTTGCAATATTTTTATAATAATATTGTGTTGAATTGACGGTAGGCATCCAGTCTGGCAAGCAAGTGAATGAATAACCGCAAAAGAGTCCCCACCAATGCATTTCGATGATATCCCATATGGCAACCATTATAGCCTACAGCTTAGGCATCATGAAACTCTTGTGTTGTTAAATTCAATCCTAGTGCTTAAATTTGTTTCAAAGCGACTAATGCAGGAACTTAGCCTCATATCAGAAGCATAATTAACCAAACTCTCCATTGTGTTATCATTATTGGTTATACGATTGATATACAATCTATAACTTGCCGCTTTTTCGTTACGAAAACAATATCAGTTCCCTCTGCTTTAAATCTATCTCGATTCCTGTTAACGCACTTAACAATTGCTCGCACATTGCGATGGACATCTAATATTCTCTATTCAGTAATTCACATGGATCCTTTAAACCCAGTCCTATGTGACACAAAGGCAAACACATCAGCTCATTTGGTAGTTATGTTAAATGATAATTCTCTGTTATTTCGGGGATGAACTTCTTGTATATACAATCCATCAATCCCGCATAACGCCCACTGTCAACGTTGCAGGTTCTTTGCAAATAATTCCAATCGAACTGCATGACTTGCGTCAGCGCGGTGAAAGCCACATGAGGATATATACTTGCAACTTTCAGCAGGTGACTAAATCTGTGTAGCCATTTTCCATCTTAGAGACGACAAAGGTGACAATAAAATCATATGAGCCTATTGGCGATCCTAATATCACAAATCCGTCCGAAATGACGGCTAGAGCAAAATTGTAGATAACTATACATTTTCTTTCATTAGGATTTTTAGAAAACAACAATGTATGCATTTTCAAAACATAAGAGGCTTTGTACAAATTTAGATTTAGCTGGTATTAACGAATAGTTAAATCAGTTTATTTACAATGTGAAAGATATGTTATAACATATGTCTGGCAACTTTGGATAAAGAAACCGTAAAAAATTAGTTAATATTATGTGGAAAAGTTAGTATAAATTAGTTATAATTAGTGGAAAAGAGATATACATATATAATCATAACGCCTATCTAACAAAACTTAAACCATCAATTGCATTAATAGAATCCTTAAATATTTACAAAAATCAAAATTATTTAAAGGTAGAGACATCTAGATTAAGACAAGTAAAATGTGTTCCAATGAGAGGTAATAGTAGCCTAATTATAGCTGACTTATTTGTAAGCTTTATAGAATATGAATTTGTTCATAAATGTATAAAAACTAAATCTTAATTATATAAATCAAATTAAATCAGCTAACTGAGTCTACGTATTGTTATATAATTATAAAATAAACAAAACATAATAATGCTAGTCAAAATTAAGCTGATTTAAGCTTAATTAGCTTAAATCAGCTAATTAAGTCTTCGTATTTAATATAACTATAAAATAAACAAAACATAATAACGCTAAATCAAAATTTAAAAATTGAATAATAAAATTAATAATTGTTTTAAGATTTTTTATAATTTAAATCAAGTTAAAAAAAAATTTGAAATTTAAAATAAACGTCATTTTTATGAATTGACTAATAAATAAAAGACGTTGTATCAGAATAAGGATTAGAGGTCATCAGGAGGAACTGCTATGCTATCAGGTGTCGGCCTCTAACTCCACTACCAAACATAGCAGCGGGGCCAAATACATGCTTATGATGTATTTCCTCTGATAAAACTATCCAGTATCTTATTCTAATGCAAAGTATATTATATGTTATCCATTCATAAAAATTGGCCACTTAAGAGTTTAAATTTATTCTTTATATTATTGTGTTGATTTATATATTTTACTATTTTCTGCTTGATGTTATTTTTATAGTAACATAGTTTAAAATATATATCTATTAAATTATTTAAATGATTTTGAAGAAAGCCATTATCATTACATATTGTTGCAATTCTTAAAATTTCATTATTTAATGTATTATATTTTATATTATACAATATGCATGAATGCTCATGCAAAAATATGTTTCTTGTAAATTTAAATATGTCATCTTTACGATATAAATTAACAGTCGTTTTAGTTAATGTAAATTTAATGTCCATATATAGATATACACCTTCTTTATCATTAATATTGGTTTTGTTAAGAATAAGGCTATCTGGATAAATGTGCTCACTAATTGAATAAAAATTATTAGAATTAAATACACATATATCATCAATGTATCGAAACATATATTTATATAGTTTAGATTTAGTTGTTACACAGTTATGAACAAATTCATATTCTATAAAGCTTAAAAACAAGTCAGCTATAATTGGGCTACTATTACCACCCATTAGAACACCTTTTACTTGTCTATATATAGATGTCCCTACTTTTAAATAATTTTGATAAATATTTAAGGATTCAATTATTTCAATTTTATCCATATATTTATATTTATTTGATGGTTTAATTTTTGTTAGATAGGCGTTATAATTATTATAACATATATATGTATATCTTTTTCCGAATATAAGGTTAATTAATTTTACTAACGCTTCTTTAATATCTACTAAATTTAGATTTGTATAAAGCTTACTAAAATCGTATGTATTTATATTTTGAAAATTTATTCCTTTTGTCTGTTCTAACAATTCTTTTGTAGAATTAATACTGAAATAGTGTTTTATACCAGTATTAATTTCGATTAACTTGCAATATTTTTTAAAGTGTGCTTTAATTACTTTAAGTATTTTATTCATATAGACAGAAAGTGGTTTAATGTACATTTAAACACACTACATATGAACCTAGGTTTTATTGGATTTTTATGTAATTTTGGATTCCAATATAATATAGGTATATTCCAATATAATATAGGTACACCACGTTAGTTTGCAGATAGCTGGAACAACAGTATCTTCATCGAGCCCATATATATTATCAAGTATAATAAATCATGATCACGAGGTTGCACAGCGTCCTCTCTGACATGGCTAGGTGTGAAGTCCACGAAAATGTCAATCCAATTGATGGAGTGTTGATAACGGTTCATAATAATCGACCTGTTTCTGTTTTGATTGAATTATCGCCTATTGATTCTGCTGTTTTATACGAATCTATAATCCAGTGGCGACCCAATTTGCTGTTCCTGCCTAAATGTACGGCCAGTAATCGTTTTATTGAAACGTTGGCTTCCTTATATTCAGAGTGCGCGCAATCTCATCACATTCGTCCTGGTGTGTTGAAGATAGCGGCAGTATTTTCTCAAATCGTCCTACAACGTATACATTCTAGGAAAATTACGATGCTCCGTCAAACACTGGAACGTCAACTAAATCTTTGGCAACCGTCTCGGTTTCAAGAATTGTCTGATGAATCGCTTTACTTGCTACAGTCTCTTAACTATCAGTAGGGGTTTGTGACGTTGCAAGGCGCGTCATGTGTAAAGCCTTGCTCTATTTGATTCGAAATGACTTACAAAGTGTAGCAGGCCTTGATCAGTTAATGGCATCTCAGAGAGCAGGTATTGACTACGCCATACATTCTAGTAGTGACACCTACGATACCAAAAGAGATCACTGTCTTCTTGCCGTTGATGCTTCAATTGCCTTCAACTCCGTTAATCGAGCTGTGGTCCTACACAACATTGAGTTTACGTGCCCCTCGTTATCTACAATGCTGTGTAATAGTTATGCCGTACCTGCCCAGTTAACCCTTGGAGGTGATAGCATTTTATCAGTGGAAGGTTCACGCAGGAAGATCCCCTAGCGATGGCGGGTTCGCCATGTCTTCACTTCCGTTAATTCACATTATACGCTACGTGGTTCCCCAAGTATGTCAGAAATGGTTTGCTGATGATTCGAACTTTGTTGGCAATCCTGAAGATCTCCAAAAGGTGTGGAACATACTGCTGCAGCAGGGCCCTAAATTCTGATATTACGTCAATGAATCAAAATGTCAATCGCTCACTCATTATGATCGCCCTAACCTCACATTATCGGATGGGTTGTCAAGATCAACTGACGGTATAATAGTGTAGTGTAAACAGATACGTTTGTAAAAAGCTTTATTGAGTAATATCTACAAAACAAAGTAGTAAATCAGTACGTGTAAATAGTTTACATTAAGGGTAAAATTTACAATATAAATGGTAAGGTAATTTTCATCACATTCTCCCCCGCCATAGATAATCTTGCAAGTAGCTCGGCGCTTGTCGTGCTCTAACTGGTCTCTTCGGTCCACTGGCGTCTGTGTCGTTGTCTTTGTCATTGAAGAAAGTTCCCTGTGTCGTGCCATGACCGCTATCGCGCATTGTTTCGCTTGTTAGTGTATTTTGGCCGGCTTCCGCTATTGCTTCGATATCGTCCTTGCAGTTTATTGGCGCATCTTGTTGGTTGCCTTCTATTGATGGGTCGTAAATACCTTCCATCGTTGGTTCGTTTAGTTCATCCATTGGTGTGTTATTATTGCAGCATTCTTGAGGTAACCTTGCAATATCGCGATTCGAGACTGTTCTATGCTGTCCGTTAGGATATGAGACTGTTGAATAATAAGGATTTATATTCTCTAGTTTGGCTGGCAGTAAGTTAGGACAATGTTTGGATGTTCGGTTGTAGTTTTTCACTAACACGGACTGTGCATGCGTCAGCCATTGCAGGAGTTGATTTTGTTTAAGGCATCGTCGGCTGTATCTGAAAATCCTATCGTGTAGACATTTGTTAGTGACTGTACATAGTAAGCTACGACTGCTGTTGAGGGCGTGTTGTAGGACTTTCTCCCAGTCTTTTATTCCAAGATTGAGGGTGCGTAGTGCTAGACGTATCGTAGTCCAAATCTGGCTGACAAATCGTTCCGCTTGTCCGTTTCCTCTGGGATTGAATGGAGACGAATGACTTGAGAATATGTTCCGAGATAGTAAGTATTGTTTCAGCTTGGCTGACCTGAAGCAAGTAGCGTTATCAGAATGTATAAACTCCGGGGTGCCGAACGTCGAAAATAGCAGTTCAAGCTTCTCAATCACTGTTTGTGAACTGGTGTCTTTGCAGGGGAAACCGAATGGGAAACGACTGTATTCGTCGACCACGATCAGGAGGTAAGGATTTCTTTGTGTTGATGTTGGTAAAGGACCTTTGAAGTCCATGGATAGCCGCTCAAATGGACGAGTCGACTTTATAGCATGGGATACTTCTAGATGCGGATACTGGAGTTTTATCTCTGAACAAACTAAGCAGTTACTGCAAGTTAGTTTTACGTCGTCGCATGAAAACGGTAGATTGTTTTTTGTACATATGCTGTTAAGCGTCGTATTCCAGGATGGCACAAATCAACGTGTAGTTGTTTAAGAGAGGCTAGATCAGACCCTGCTGCGCAGACTCGCGTTAAAATGTCGACAACGTGATTTTGTTTCTGTCGGTGGATGCCTTTTCTTCTTTCAACTGTATTAATACATTTATGTAATACATTTATGACAAATTGTATTTTCTCATAAATACACTTTTTTTATAGGAATTGATGTCGAAACCTGATTTAACTTGATTTTAAATTTCAATTTTTTATTTTAACTATTTTTAAAATACGTATTTTCAGTTATCTGGTCTGATAATTAATTGTTTATAGCAAGATGTATAAATAATTAATAGTAATTGTTAATATAAATATTACCAATAATTGATTGTCTCAAGATGTATGAATACGCAAGTATGAAAGTTAAAACTTCGAATGTAATCATTTTTAATTATTTTGAATTTACCGATGTAAATGAGATTTTATTGTACATCTCATTGTATTGCTAATACCAAGAATATTGGTATATATTGTACATTATAATGTAATTAAATATTCTACTTGTATTTATCATATATCGACTTGTAATTTCACATCAATACAAAGAAAATTAACGTTTTCGTAATTTTAAATAAAAATAATTAACAGTAATTGTTAATATAAATATTACCAATAATTGATGGTCTCAAGATGTGTAAATACGCAAGTCGATAGGAATTGATGTCGAGACCTGATACCATAACAGTTCCTCCTGATAACCTTTAATCCTTATTCTTATATATTGTCTGTTAATTATTAGTCTATTCATAAAAATTGATTTTATTTTAAATTTTAATTTTTTATTTTAACTTGTTATAAGTTATATTAAGTTTTTAATGTTATTAGCTTCATAACTATTCAAAATTAATGTAAATATTTTAAATCCTGATAACGGAGCAGTTCCTCCTGATGACCATTAATCCTTATTCTGATACAACATATGTTATTTATTAGTCAATTCATAAAATATAAATAATATAAATATATGGATAGAATTTAATTATTAGAATCCTTAGATATTTTGATAAATCAAAATTATTTAAAAGTTAATGTGTAAAAAATAAAGCTAAATTTTATAAGTATATGAAATATATGTTTCGATACATTGATGATACATGTGCATTTAACTCTAAATTTTTTTTCAATAAGTGAACAAATTTATCCATGTAGTTTTATTCCTTATAAAACTAATGTGGATAATAAAGACGGTATACATTAAAGACATCAATTAAAGCTAATTTATATCGTAAATAATACGTAAACTCAGTTAAATAATATAAAATACGAAAACACAGTTATCTGATTTTTATCAGTGTTTATATTTAAATTTTAAACTTTAACTTGATATGTGTTGAGTCATATGGGTCGACCCATATGGGATATGAGTCGAAACCTGTTGCGACTGATGACAGTCGCAACTGTTGAATAACTGTTAATAACAGTTGCGTCTGATGACCTCAAATCCTTATTCTTATACATAATCTGTTATTTATTAGTTGATTCATAAAAATTGACTTTTAGTTTAAATTTAAATTTTTTATTTTAACTTTATATAAGTTATATAAAATCTCTTAACAATTATTTATTATTAAATTATTTTATTTTTATAAATAAAAATAAATAATTTTTTGAGCATTATTATTAATAATTATTACATTAACAAGCAAATTTAAACTGTACATTTTTTGAAACTTTGCGTATCCATATTTAGATTTTTGATTTAAATTAAGAGACAATTCGTTAATATTAAAATCGGATTTAATATTATTAGCTTTATAACTATTCAAAATTAATGTAAATATTTTAAATCCTGATAACAGATCAGTTCCTCCTGATGACCATTAATTCTTATTCTTACACATAATCAGTTATTTATTACCGATGACGTATAATCCTATTCTTATACATCGTCTGTCATTTATTATTAAATTCCAAAATGCCAAATAACTAAATACCAAACACGATATTTTAAAAACGTTGCAGATGTGTCTTATAAAAAGACGTTATTTCATAAACAAAGTTTATTTTAATGGATAAAACTTAAGAAATTTTCCAAAAAGCAAATAAGCACAAGCAAAATTAATTTAAATAAATAAACATTTAAAGAAAACTTGTTCAGAAGTAAGCAAAAAATAAGCAAATTTGTTTTTCATCTTATTAATAAAATTTAAAGAAAACGTTTCTGAACATATTGTTTTTGAAACTTGAAAACGATCGAAAGCTTGTTAACAAAATTTAAAAAAATTCCTTGAGTCTATAGAATAATTTCAGTAATAAAATATTTAAACGCATAGATTTAAATATATATTCAAATGTATTGATTTAAATATATATTCAAATGCATTGATTTAAATATATATTTGCTATTTAATATTTCAATTGAAAAGAATGAATAAATAATAGTGGGATATAATTGTTCTCCTGATTATGCTAGCAAAAGCTAGCAAAATAAAAAAATACAAAATTTATTTCGTTGTTCGAAAAGATTAAAAGTAAATATACTTGTGACTGAAATTGTAATACTATTTGTCGTTTATTTACCTGATTCACTGTCTTGTTTCCAAGTCCAATTGCATAACTAAAGTTCAGTTTCTTTTCAGTATTGACGATTTTAAAAATTGACCGAATGATGGACTTTAAATTATTGGCATGCACTAGTTCACGATTAAGGTGGATTGTCAGGAAAAGTGCACATTTTTGAGGTAATGATACTATCTAAATTATAAATATAATTCAGATTTAGAGAATACGCATATTTGTAAAGAGTACAAAGTAATAAGACAATCCTTTCCATTTATAACATCTATTTGTCACACCGTCGAAAGCGATTTAAAGTTTAGAAACAAACTAGAATAAATAAAGTAGAATTCAAAACCTAACAATAAATTTAATTTCGGATGGTATATCGAAGTGACATGACTTAAAATGTCATAATTCGGTTTAATCCACAAAATATTATTAAAAATAATTAATATTATTAATATTATCTTTTTTAAATTTTCAAGTCTATTTTTCTTGTTTCTTTTATCGCCATGACTTCTTAACTTGCGTATATTTATATATAATATCAAATAATAAACAATATTCTTTGTATTAAAATAAGATGCACCAGATAATCAAAATCATTTAAATAATTTAATAGATACATATCTTAAACTAGGTTACTATAAGAAAAACATCAAACAGAAAATAATAATAAAGATTTTATTAAAAAAATACAACCGTATGTGGAAAACATTTTGTCAAAAAAATTAGAATATATAGGCAAAATTCGAAGGATTAATCCTCTCCACATAAGGAGAGGATTCTAGCAGACGGAGGCCAGCGGTCTTATCGCATGATCTCCATACCTCCCTTCTGTTCGAACACATCACCTCCTTTAAAGCTTTGTTCTTCCAGTCTGAAGGAGCCTTCTACTGCCCGTCTGCTTAAAGGACTTACGCTTCCGAACTCCACACCGCAGCCAAGGCCATCGCAGGTGAGACACCTTCGGAACTTAGCAGAGAATTTAGTGGTACCAAGTTTGCTTTGTAGTCAGCATTATTTTCTTTTGAATTTCCAACACGTTACTGTATCAGTGAAACAACCACAATCGTAAGCCTCAAGCATTTTTAAAACCATTCTTTTTTCCACACTACAGCAGTGGTAATTTCCAGAATCGTTGTTGTCCTCCATCAGCGTTATAGTCGCAAGGTAGTCATCCCCATAACCGTTGCAGTCATTGCTTCTGTTATCTGATAGAACATCAATTACACCGACAATATTAAAGGTATCTACAGTGTCAACCTCTGAACTATAAGCCCAGGTGTCTTCACAATCCTGATCACTGTCGTTTCCAGTTCTTCTATCAATAAGAGCATCATCACACTCTCTTTCAGTTTCGATTCTGTTATCAGACAAGTCTTCAGATTTGTCTGATAACAAATCAGTCTTCAGATCGTTCATCTGCATCGTTGATAGATCTCACGTCCTCCATCAGCGCTATAGTTCCAAGGAAGTCATTCCCATAACCGTTGCAGTCATTGCTTCTGTTATCTGATAGAGCATCAATTACACTAACAATATTAAAGGTATTTACAGTGTCAACCTCTGAACTATAAGCCCAGCTATCCTCACAATCCTCATCACTGTCGTTTCCAGTTCTGCAATCAATAAGAGCATCATCACACTCTCTTTCGGTTTCGATTCTGTTATCAGACAAGTCTTTAGATCGTTCATCTGCATCGTCGATAGATCCCACGTTGATTTCTCCATGAACATATACAGTGCCATCACTGCCCTCGATAAATGCTTCATCACAATCGTAACCTATGAACCCCTGGAAGTTGACTTCGACATGGTCAATGTATAAACGCAAAACACCCTTCGAATTAAGAAAACCCAACAAGAAATGATTAAGAGAGTGTTCCAAGCGTTCAGAAATATCCTCTCGATCATCCACAGTATCCCCATGACGACTGTCCAGCGTTGGCCATATCTTCAAGAACGATTCGTAAGCAAAATTCATTAGACCACCTTCCCCCATAGTTGTTTTTTAAACGTTACTTACCAATCCTTTTGAGCTCCGATGTGCACTGTTTTGTTATCACTTTTTGCATTCATTTTCAAACAGAAAATAGTAAAATATATAAATCAACCAAATAATATAAAGAATAAATTTAAACTCTTAAATGGCAAATTTTTATGGATGGATAATAAATAATATACTTTGTATTAGAAAAAGATACTAGATAGTTTTATCAGAGGAAATACATCATTAGCATGTATTTGGCCCCGCAGTTTTGTTGGGTAGAGGAGTTAGGGGCCGAAACCTGATAGCATAGCAGTTCATCCTGATGACCTCTAATCCTTATTCTGATACAACGTCTGTTTTTTATTAGTCAATTCATATAAATGACTTTTTAAATTTCAATTTTTTATTTTAATTTGATATGAGTAAAATAAAATCTTATAAAAATTATTTAGTTGTTATAATTATTTATTATAAAAAGTTTAATAATTGTTGAAAATAATTTTCCAGAGTGAAAATGATCTGGATCTGGTTCAGATCAAAAAATGATCAAGCGTGAAGAAATTGAATTACTGGCAGAACTGATATCGTATGGTTGAGAATTACCAACAAGTATCTAATTCTTAGACTGGGTTTATTCTTAGACTAAGTTTTAATCAGTTATAATAAACTGCTTACAAGTGTTGTTCCAAATTCTTGACTACTTGACCTCAAATTTTTACATCTTACTAGCTCTGACAAAACAAGATATACAATAATACACCGTGCCCAGAGGTAGACCTAATTCCACTGTGATATGCTGTGGGTGCAATATAGTGCGGCGCGATGCCTCAGACGTCCGTGTACAAAGTCAAATCAGCTTTGAATATATTGTTTTGCACCTCATTGAACGAACGAAACTCATTCTAAAAACCGGATACTTGTTGGTAATTATCAATAATTACCAACAAGTATCAGTTTATTCACGCTTGATTACTACACCAGGTACTGCAATTAAATTGCATCCAATAGCTACATCATCCACTGTTTCATCAATTGATTTCCATCAAGCACTAACTAGTCAAGAAATCATTTCTCAGGCTTTTAGCGAGGCTATTAAGTGGAAGCCTGAAGATCCCTTTTATAAGCGACGCTTTCACAAGCAAAGTGAATCGTTTGGCAAAACGATGCCACCTATACGTTCGCATAATTCACGGGAATGCCAGAAACTTAGGAAACTGATTAATTCGAAGTCGCTTTCATGAGGAGCCTTCACTGTGCACGAGATCCTGTCCGATCGTTAATCACAAAAGCAAAAACCATGACGTTTCATTGTGCATCCAACGAAATGTGGTCTACGAACTCTTTTGCGACGAATATGATGATGCAGGTAAGAGTGTCAGCTACATAGGAGAAACACTGCGACCTGTGTCTGAACGACTTAAGAAACATTTACGAGCAGCACGGAACCCCTCAGCGCCTTCCTACGCTGCAACCAAAGTGCAGCGCAAGAGTAATTTACAGAGCAGATATTAGTATATATTAGTATGGATACTAATATGGATACTAGTATGGATCGCCTCCATTAGTATCACGGAAACTAATGGAGGCGATCCTGATGTAGCATCAAAGTGGTGCGGGCGTTCATCGAAGCTCTGCCAATCAGATCCGTCGGCGCACGACTTGATGACCGATCTATTTCTATCGCCGTAGCGTTGATGCTCGGTGTTCAATGCTTTCAACGGCATCGTTGTATCTGCGGAGTGTTGGTCCCGCGGCACAGTGATCATGCCTTAGACAGCAACAGGATAACGTCTCGTCACCATCGACATGTTGCGGTTAATGAGATTTTGAGAATGGTTCTCGCTGACTCAGGATCGCTGTCCAGACTCGAACCGGCAGGCTTAGCGCGAGACGATGGCTAACGACCCGATGGTGCGACTCTTATGCCATGGAAAGCTGGCCGTATACTCTTTTGGGATTTCACTTGCCCGAACACCCTAACCGCCAGTCATTTCTCGCATTTGGTGTCTTCTGCCAGCGCTGTTGCAGCTTACGCGTTGCAGCTCAAACGAACCAAATCCAGCTGCTTCGAGGATCGACAGCATTTGCTCGTACCTATCATCATCGAAACACTTGACGCGTTCGGCCCCAGCGCATATGCGTTTTTTAGGCAGTTTGGTTTAAGGTTGGGGCTGGCGTGATAAACGCGCATTCAGCTGGCTTAAGCAACGAATAGGTGCAGCCGTACAGCGAGGGAATGCGACATACTTTTTGGAGGCGGCTGGAGATCCCTTTTTAGGCAACTGCAATTTCTTTGTGCAATTTCTTTGCACAAATGTTTCTAAAATTTTCTATATTAATTTATATCAAATTAATCATATTATGTTACAGTTTTGATAACCTACAAAACATATAAAATTTTAATATTAAAAATCGTGATAAAATACCCCTAGCTGATTCATTTGAAAATATCGCAGCTATAAATGCAATAAATGTGGTTGAGAGAGCTATTCTATAGTATCGTCAATTCAGAATGTTTAACTGCATGTGTGGTATTTATATACAATAGAGAGTGCTTCAAAACAAGAAATAATATTTTTACCCCAAAGCTATTCTTATTTCCATTTTTATGATTTACTAATTCGCAAGCTATTATAGTTTAAAAATGACGTATAATTTGCTTTGTATTCTTTACACAAAGTCTGTTTAATCTAATTTGATATTTCGCTGTAATGGGCATATAATTAGCATGTTAACAAAAGCTACCTATAACTCCATTTTTCATATATTATAGTTAGCATAGCATTTGAATGAGATACAATTAACGATAGTAAATTGTTGTTATGCTTGTATAGACTACTTGATAATGTTGTTATAGACTACTGTTGTTATAGACTACTTGATAATTCTATAGTTTCTCTTTTGGTTCACAACAAATGTAATCAACGAAATATGCATAAATGATAATTTACTTTTAAACGGAAATTAAAAATTATTAAATGATAATTGAATGCAAGTAATTATTGAATGCAAGTACTTACAGGATAAATAAATACTTAGCTTTTATCTATTTTGATCGTTAAAATATAAAATTTGGTAAAATCGCTTCACAATAAAAGTTATTCAATGTTTACTGATCACCTTTAAGATATAATTGAAAAAAATGTAAACGAATTGAAAAATCGCATTTTGTAGGAAAATTCATAAAATGATCAAAAATTGTTTATTGTTAAATAACATACAGAGAACAAGACGATCAAATCAGAATAAAATTAAAAGAAATCTAAATTTTATC
The DNA here is from genome assembly GCA_012934845.2 of Pomphorhynchus laevis. NCBI lineage: Eukaryota > Metazoa > Acanthocephala > Palaeacanthocephala > Echinorhynchida > Pomphorhynchidae > Pomphorhynchus > Pomphorhynchus laevis. Next base: position 71,508 of record WNNJ02000543.1, read on the forward strand.
TACATTTAATTTAAATTAAAATCTAAATTTCATAATTAAATGAAAACTTCTTTAAGCATTTATCGGACAAAAATTACAATAACCATGAAATTCATTAATAAATGTATAGATAATATAAATATAGGTCGACTTTTAAATAATTCTAAAAGTAAAGAAATAATAGGATCAGATTTAAGTAAATATATTCCTAAAATAAGGTATAAACTCCTACCACCATTAGGACCAAAAATGAAAGCTATATAAATAGAAAATATATTATAATACAATATATTATAGATAAATGTATAGATAACAAATAATTAAAACCATTAAAAATTTCAAAAATTAAAGAAATAAAAGGATCAGATTTAAGTAAATTTATTCCTAAAATAAGGTATAAGTTGTTACCGCCATTAGGACGAAACATTTGTTATTATAATCAAGAATTGAAATCTATATGTAAAGATAATATTAGAAGCATTATTGAAATAGAATGCAATTGTAAAAGTCTTAGTTTTGATAAAATAAATGAACACATATGTACCCATAATCTAGAATTAATTGAAAATTGTGAATTAAGAAAGCTGCTATCAAAAGGGTATAAATATAGATTAAATAATAACAACGACAAAAATAAAATTTACAGTTCGTTATATAATAACTTAAATGATTACTTTAGTAAGCTGATTAATAGTGAAAGCTCGAATATATCTAAGATAAAAATTTGGAAAGATTATATATTTGATAAAATTAAAAATAAAATGAAAATAACAAACAATTATGAAAGGAAAGATAAAATTAATAAAGATATGTATAAAGAACTTACTAAATTAAAGGATAACTATATAATAAAAACTATTGATAAAGCCAGTAATAACTTTGTCTTCATATACAAAAAGCTTTATTATGATATACTAGTGAAAGAGGTTAATTCTAATGATTTAAATGTAAATCCAACATATGAACGTAGTGAGTTGAGTTTAGAAACAATTATTACAAGTCACTGTTCTATAATGGATAAAAAGGGTATAAAGGTTGAATTAGATAATAAAACTATACCCATATTATATTGGGATCCAAAATTACATAAAAATTCAATAAAACCTAGGTTCATATGTAGTGCGTTTAAATGTACATTAAAACCACTTTCTGTCTATATGAATAAAATACTTAAAGTAATTAAAGCACACTTTAAAAAATATTGCAAGGTAATCGAAATTAATACTGGTATAAAACACTATTTCAGTATTAATTCTACAAAGAATTTTTAGAACAGACAAAAGGAATAAATTTTCAAAATATAAATACATACGATTTTAGTACTCTTTATACAAATCTAGATTTAGTAGATATTAAAGAACCGTTAGTAAAATTAATTAACCTTATATTCGGAAAATGATATACATATATATGTTATAATAATTATAACGCCTATCTAACAAAAATTAAACCATCAAATAAATATAAATATATGGATAAAATTGAATTAATAGAATATAATAGTAAAATATATAAATCAACACAATAATATAAAGAATAAATTTAAACTCTTAAGTGGCAAATTTTTATGGATGGATAATAAATAAAATACTTTGTATTAGAATAAGATACTAGATAGTTATTTCAGAGGAAATACATCATTAGCATGTATTTGGCCCCGCTGCTATGTTGGGTAGAGGAGTTAGGGGCCGAAACCTGATAGCATAGCAGTTCATCCTGATGACCTCTAATTCTTATTCTGATACAACGTCTGTTATTTATTAGTCAATTCATAAAAATGACGTTATTTTAATTTCAAATTTTTTATTTTAACTTTAAATTATAGAAAATCTAAAAACAATTATTAATTTTATTATTTAATTATTAAATTTTGATTTAGCAAAATTTAATAATTTTGCTATTAATAATTTAATAATATAATAATTTAATAATTTAATAATTTAATAATCTAATAATTTTGCTATGCAGGGTCGGTGGGTGGAGAAAGGACATTAGAAACGACGGCGTAGTTTGAGTTGACGTGTTGGATGTTGATATGTGCTTATTGGAAAGGTTGCAGATTAGTTTGTTGGCACAAAAACCACATACGAAGTCTTCTTTAGCCTTATTCTTGTCGCAGGCGATTGTTGTCCTGACGCTGCAGTCGTGTATCGAACACTGTACTTGCAGTTGTCCATAGTTGGTGTTGGTCTTAGTTGTTTTCTTACGTCCTCCTATAAACGATGGTTGTCGTCGATGGTTGTCGTTGTAAGATGTTTGTAACTTTTTGTATTGTATTTACTTTAGATCTCAACTTTATTTGTGTGTGTTTAAGCTCTTAAAATTTTTGTGCTCTTAAAATTTTTGAATAGGCTATTTTTTCACTTAGGCTATCAGGAAGAACATAGGCCACCAAGAGAAACTTTGTATGTATGTATAATAGATCCCAAAATTTTTTAGAAATATTATGATTTAGAATTATTATGTTTTGTTTAGTTTATAATTATATTAAATACGTAGATTCAGTTAGCTGATTTGATTTATATTATTTAGAATTATTTTTCACAAGTTATAAACAAATTCATATATTAATAGCTTTAAAGTAAGTAAGATTTAATTGAGCTTTTATTATCTCCAATTTGAACATATTTTATTTGTCTAAATATAGATTTATAAAAATATTATAGTTTTTTTATCATTTCAATTTTATCCTGAAGCCGTTCTTCAAGAGTTTCCGGTTATGCACGTGCACCGTATTTCTTGATGCAGATGATAAGCGCCGCAATTCAGCGAGGCAACGTTGTTTATATAAGGGAGTGCATAGACAATCCCGGCCTATGCGCATTTCGCGGCTACGACTCGGCATCACACGAGCCTAAGACTGCTTTTTGCAGTCTCAGGCTCGTGAAGTTTCGCAAATTTGTTTTTTTTTGTTTTTTATATTTGTCATTTATATTTATATTAATATCATTGATATTATCAATGATATTAATATATCATTGATAAGGATATAGATAATATGATATAGACGTTATATATTAATATAATATATTATAATAATATATATTGATATTCAAAACAACGGCACTGTAAGTACACAAACTTTTTTATCAACTGCCCAGTTCTTACAACTGGCTGTTTAACTGCCTACATCATGCCATCTAAACCAAATGCATGAATCGGAATTATGTGTAGGATCTACGAATTCTGTTAAATATACGGTGCAGGAATTCTAAACAGCAGTAGCAACACTGCTTGGAATTGGGTCAAACATTGATGTACATCAATCTGAACCTGCGTTACCTTTGCCGGGCGCAAATTTTGAGCCTTATGCTTATATCCTAATTATGGATACCCCAGAAAGAATCCATTTGGATTTCGAGTATTCGGAACAGGAAGTAATATATAGGGCTTAACAATCGAGGGAATATTTAAATCGTACGTTTTTTCAATTTTTTTTTAATGAAAACACTTTATTTTAACAACACATGTACATGTTTGAGGTTACCCGCAAGTGGGCCCTAATTTTACTGTCGAATAACTTTTATTGTTTTTCAGCTACCCACTCGCTTCACTAGTTTCAGCAAACATGTGAATTGCATTACTGTGAACTGGACGATGCAAAGTCGATCTTGTCGATCTTATACACATCGACACTGATTTAGCGAGAGCAAATCCAATTTTTTGCCTTAACCATCCTATGCAATCTGCATAACTAGCGTTGCGCTTGACGGATAATCGGTGTGCTAATGTTTTCAAACACCTTGTGTCATCTGGACCTACACCACCTAGGGTGGAAAATACAATTGGGATGAATGAGGCATGCTCGATTTCCTGCACTCTTTCAAAATATTTTGTCATTTTCCTCTCTTCGTGATATAAGTACGACTCACAACTTTTATGAGCGTAGGATGAAGCATGCGTGTTAATGGAGCATGTGTTATTATTTCAAATTCTTAATTTTTTAATAATATATAAGATAAATTTATTTTCTAAATCTAGATTTGTTAAAATTGTCCGTTTTTAAATTCTTAAAATTTATTTCTTTTGTGTGTTCTAAAAGCTATTGTAGAATTAATACTGAATAGTGTTTAAAACAAATAATAATTAATTAATCAATAGTTAATTAATTAATCTAATTAATTTAAAATACTATTCGTGTGAAAATAAATGTAAATTAAGTAAAATATTAAATGGTTGATACTGATCCAATAATAAATAATTATTGGAGGTGGATCAAAGGAAAGAAGAAATTATTTAATTATTTAATTTAAAAAAGTAATGCGTTTCAAATTATTTCGAAATTATCATCTCGTTTTCATAAATTTTGCAAAACAGTATTTACGCGCAGCATAATCGTTATTTTTTTGGTAATTTTCGATACATTTATGTTTTATCAATATTGATAAGAGTAAGAAAAATTCATTAATTTATCAACTACTTAAGAAACATTATGCATAAAATTATGTATATATAATTTCTTTATTCCATCTATCATTTTAAATATTAACATTTTAACATTAACGATTATCAATATACAATTATTCATTGCTTTTTCTGATCGGAAGGTCGGGTTGTTGAGGCAGTGCATGTACGATACTTGACCACGTTTCACTGCTCTGAGTGTCCGATCAGACTTCCCCTTCATATAGTCCGAAATGTTCCTTGGTACAATAGAGAGAGTTTGATCTCCTCACATATACCATAGTCTGTCTCGGAGTCTTCGTATAGAAAGTCCAATCTGAAACACTTCAGAAAGAAGACGCCCATAGCCATCCTCAAAAGTGGCCTAGCACATCAAAAGACTTCAACAAGAGGAGCAGCGATTTTAATCCAAGAATCTCGCATTTAACCGATCTTTAAACTTTATCTCTAAGGCTGACGCCGAACACACCACGAAGGAACCTCATTTCGGACGCCTGTAAGAGAAGATAGATAAGCAGACGAAGCGGTAAATTAATAGCTTTACTTAAAGATTAAGCTTTCTCTGTACCACAACTGATCTGCACAAAAATCCCATTACTGGGTTAGCTACGCAAATCCGTCTCTCAATATCAATATCATTCCTACCATCACTCGAGAACAAGACAGCCAAGTACTTTAACTTTTCCACATCTGGTAAGACCTTGTCACCAATTCGTATCGACGATGATACCTTGTTCCGAGCAAAGCATATCGAGACAGTTTTAGATTTGTTAACTTACATACCGGTCACTTGACATTCCGCCGTAAATCGATCCAGCAAATATTGTTGATGATCTGTATTGGAGGCAAACAAGACAACATCGTCTGAAAAATCGAAGATGATATTCTAATGGGAACAAACTGAAGACCAAACTCCGACAAAGCGGTCCGTATCTAAATTTTTTTATGCAAAAAGGAACAAATATGGACATAATGGACAGCCCTAGCAGAGCCGAACACCTACAAAAAACAACTCAGAATTCCTGCCTAAAACACGAACATGACTCGTACTTAGTTCGTACAAAGAGGCCCCAGATACACGGAGGTAGCGCGGAACTTTGTACTTCTTAAGTAATTCTAACAACTTATCTCTTAATACCCGGTCGAACGCTTTCTCCAAATTCACAAAGCACACGTGGACTGGTTCAGCGTACTTCTAAGTGCGTTCCAGAATAGTCGAAATAGTTTAGGTATGATCCGCAGTTCCTCGACCATAACGAGAAACTACGTTCTGGTCATAGTTCCTCGTTCGTGAGGAACGAGAAACTACGTTCCTCATTCCTAAAAATATCAAATATTAAGTAGTGGAGAGACTGTCCCTCGACTATCGGTCGTATCCTTATTTCAAGAATCATGCCAAATAGCTTACCGGATAAGCTAAGAAGAGTAATGCCCCTAAATTTGAACATTTCGTACAAAGAGGCCCCAGTTACACGGAGGTAGCGCGGAACTTTGTACTCCTTAAGTAATTCTCACAACTTATCTCTTAATACCCGGTAAATACAATTATTACAAGTCACTGTTCTATAATGGATAAAAAGGGTATAAAGGTTGAATTAGATAATAAAACTATACCTATATTATATTGGAATCCAAAATTACATAAAAATCCAATAAAACCTAGGTTCATATGTAGTGCGTTTAAATGTACATTAAAACCACTTTCTGTCTATATGAATAAAATACTTAAAGTAATTAAAGCACATTTTAAAAAATATTGCAAGGTAATCGAAATTAATACTGGTATAAAACACTATTTCAGTATTAATTCTACAAAAGAATTTTTAGAACAGACAAAAAGAATAAATTTTCAAAATATAAATACATACGATTTTAGTACGCTTTATTCGAATCTAAATTTAGTAGATATTAAAGAAGCGTTAGTAAAATTAATTAACCTTATATTCGGAAAAAGATATACATATATATGTTATAATAATTATAACGCCTATCTAACAAAAATTAAACCATCAAATAAATATAAATATATGGATAAAATTGAATTAATAGAATCCTTAAATATTTTGATAAATCAAAATTATTTAAAAGTAGGGACATCTATATTTAGACAAGTAAAAGGTGTTCCAATGGGTGGTAATAGTAGCCCAATTATAGCTGACTTGTTTTTAAGCTTTATAGAATATGAATTTGTTCATAACTGTGTAAAAACTAAATCTAAACAATATAAATATATGAAATATATGTTTCGATACATTGATGATATATGTGTATTTAATTCTAATAATTTTTATTCAATTAGTGAGCACATTTATCCAGAAAGCCTTATTCTTAACAAAACCAATATTAATGATAAAGAAGGTGTATATCTAGATATGAACATTAAATTAACATTAACTAAAACTACTATTAATTTATATCGTAAAGATGACATATTTAAATTTACAAGAAACATATTTTTGCATGAGCATTCATGCATACCATATAATATAAAATATAATACATTAAATAATGAAATTTTAAGAATTGCAACAATATGTAATGATATTGGCTTTCTTCAAAATCATTTAAATAATTTAATAGATACATATTTTAAACTAGGTTACTATAAAAATAACATCAAGCAGAAAATAGTAAAATATATAAATCAACACAATAATATAAAGAATAAATTTAAACTCTTAAGTGGCAAATTTTTATGGATGGATAATAAATAATATACTTTGCATTAGAATAAGATACTAGATAGTTATTTCAGAGGAAATACATCATTAGCATGTATTTGGCCCCGCTGCTATGTTGGGTAGAGGAGTTAGGGGCCGAAACCTGATAGCATAGCAGTTCCTCCTGATGACCTCTAATTCTTATTCTGATACAACGTCTGTTATTTATTAGTCAATTCATAAAAATGACGTTTATTTTAAATTTTATTTTTTATTTTTTATTTTTATTTTTAACTTGATTTAAATTATAGAAAATCTAAAAACAATTATTAATTTTATTATTTAATTATTAAATTTTGATTTAGCATTATTATGTTTTGTTTATTTTATAATTATATAACAATACGTAGACTCAGTTAGCTGATTTAATTCTCTTCGAATCGCTTTCGCATAGATCGGAATCATTCTAATTTGCTTATCACTAGAAACCTATCCTGACTTAAGTGCTAAGTTTAGGAGTCATGTTATCCAATTCAGAGACTTCAAAATCTCAGGTCTCAGGAAAGCCCGGTCGTATATCATCAAACCCAGCTAATTTGAAGTTTATGAACTATAAATTACGAAGTTTATGAACAACAGTAATGACCTCTTTCAAGATATTGGGATATTTCATTAAGTTCGAAGATTCTTCTTCCATATGAACAAGCAAGTTATCCGTATTAAGTATACCCCTTAAAATAGTTCTTTCAACGACTAAGTATATCTTCAAAATCGATTGCTTAAAACAGTATTAGCAGATTTCTGCTTTTCAACACGAATGGCTTTGATCGTTCTCCAGAAATTTTAGAAGCTGATCGATAATCAAGTTCGAAACGCTCACCAAGTTGCTTTCTCTGGCTAAGCAACTGCTAGAGCTGCAGCTCTTTTGGCATGTCCATATCTGTCTACAGCCTCCAGTGACCCACCCATCAAACAAAATTGTATTATAAGCCATTTCTTCTGGTGAGCAGCTGCTCTTACTACTGTTGTTCACTAAGAAGTTTAAGGATTATCTCCACGACAGGTACTTGCAGTCTTTAAACCACAACTTTTCGAAGTCGCATTGCCAAGCGAAGTTTTGTAAATAAATAGTAATTGTTCGATATTCTTTACCTGGTTCCGCAATTGGTCAAAGTCCTCCCCAATATATTTATAAAGATTTCCCTTACAAAAGCATCTTTCAGACGTTCCCAACGAACGCTAACACTGCGTTTAAGGGGTTCCAGGTCTGTCTGGTGTCCTTCTTCGCCAGCGAATCTTACTAACTACAATGTAGTGGTTGGTTGACAGTTCAGCATGTCTCTTTAAACGAGTGCCCAGGACATATATTGCAAATCAGACGACACGATTACGAAATCGATCATTAATCATTAACTAAGAGTATATGATGCCATGTGTCAGGCGTGTTGTTTATGGTAGTAAAACATAATTAGGTTAAAATTAAATATTATCAGTTTTATGGTAGTAAAATATATTAAATTAATATTAATATATAAAATTTATATTAATTAAATATATTTTATAGTTATTAACTATATAGTATAATTTAAATTCTAATATTTTAATTATAAAAAATTTTATTAACATAAAATTTTATATTAATAAAATTTCTTATTATTAAGGAAAATTTTATTACATAAATATCTAAATTAATTATATCACTGATTGCTTGCAATGGAGAAACTTTAATCACAAATAATTACAAATTAGGTACTTTTATTTAAATATATCATTTATCAATAAAATAATTGTTTTTGAAATTCGTTTAAAAGATACAAATTAACTTAGAAAGAATTAATTTGTATAGTAGATAAATAACCTATAGTGTTAAAGATAAGTTGATTTGTCACAAATAGATATTTTGTTATCATCAGAATGAATAGGAATGTTAATTGCTTATCAAATTTAACGAATGAGATTTTTTTCGTTTTTGGGTTTAAACGCATCCTATATGTCATATTTTCACAAACAAATAAAGTTTAATAGAACAGTTTTAGATAGTTTGTATATTTTCATATTATATTCTCGACAATCGTGATTGCAAATTCACGCAGTTGCATTAATACACAATAATCTATATTATCTTAATCGTATTTCTGCATTTAATTTTGTCTAAACATTTCTACAATTTATTAACCATTAATTCATATTCTTTAAAATTTTGAAGTATTACAATTTCCCGTTTTGATACAAATACTTCTTTATATTCTTCGATACGATTTACCAGACAATGACTTGTTTTTCATCTTTTAATATATTAAATTTTGGGATCATCATTGTTGCTGATGCTCTTATTTATTTTAATATCCTGTAAATCGTAATTAAAATTAATTAGTTTTAATTAAATTCTTTCTTGCCACCAGATACACAAAATAGTGAACAATTGCAGTTTATATTATTGCAAGCATAAATGCTGTTGGTAAGTTATTACATCAAGTAACTATTGTTGATGGTCTTTCCATAATACATATCTCTAGTATTGCTGCAAAATAATTTATTTCTGTACGATGCTAAAGATATATTCAAATCTCTAGGGTTCCTAATACGTTTCGATTATATTAAGTAATAAATTTTAGAAATATAAATGAATGGTAATTTCAGAGCAGATTAATTTTGCAAAAGCAAATCCCACGAACTACTAAAGTACTCTAGCATTTTTCAAAAATCAAAGTGTTGTTTGAATGCCATGATTTCATTACTGCGCTAAAATTCGATTGTAGAAATATTTTACTGCAAAATCACAAGATAAACTTATCGGTTATTGTCATTTCATGGATGTTTCGGCGTTGTATGTATATATTTGATTGTAATTTAATTATTGAACTTTTGTTAAGCCATTCTACAAAATTTAGAATCAATGCTACGACTGAAAAAACATGAAGGATTAATTAAAATCGTTTAAATGGACAAATAAAATGAATATTCGAATTCAAATGTTTGATTTGATACTTGGTCATTTTCAAGGTTCATCTACAATTTATAATTAAAATACAATACAAATACAATAAACGAATTAAAAAATAAAAAACTTCTGATGAAGCTTTCATCTTTTTACTAATAATATTTTGTTCTTTAATTGTTTTCATTATATGTATTAGGCGTATTTGTTCGTTAATATCCCATTTGTGTGATCTACAAAGTATTGTGACGCTTTATTTTCTGTAATAATTATAGGTATTAGGTCTTAGCAGTTTTGCTAAGTATTCGGGCAACATTGCCAATAGATGAGATATTTTAGTTTAATTACAACTAAATTCGAATAAACAGCATACTTACTGTCTTTTCAATTAATTATTGAATTATAAAAAACAATATTTGACAGCATCTTGTTTTTATAATGAATTTGATCTTAACATTACATTATTTGTGATAATCGTTCGTGCTTGCAAATCACTTAACTACGAACGATTGCTTTTAACTGAAAACAATGAACGATTTTTTGCATTTAAAATAGAAAATCAATTATTATATTTGAAATTCACAAAAATATAAGTAATTAAAATAGCAAATATTAAAGATTATCACATTACACGACTGTCCGCAAAAATCTCATCAGGAGATTTTTGGCGTATAAATCTCCTGAAAATTTATTCACCCCTAAAATGAAAAATTTCAAAGAAAATATAATCAGGAGCAATACAGGAAAGGAAAAGATAGCTTATGAAAGATATTTCTACACTATTTTTGGCGTAAAAGTCTCCTGAAAATTTATTTACCTCTAAAATGAAAAATTTCAAAGAAAATATAATCATATGAATTGCCAGTCCTCCTCTGCATCCAGTAGTGGGAGGGATCTGGCACTTATGAGTTATTGTGATGACGCAACGGCATTCGTCATTCTTTCGCATCTGGCTTACATGTTTTCAATAAATTCACGCGAAATGGTCTCACTCTCCTTTAATCATATGAATGTAATCATAAAAATATAATCATAAAAATGATACTTGCTTTGAGCTTTGTTCCCCTTCCCCCTTTCCTTTATTGCTCCTGATTACCTAAATTGCTTCATTACCTAAACACTACCTAATAGTGTATAATATTGCTTCACTACCTAAACACTATTAGGTAGTGTGTTTACACTACCTAATAGTGTAGAAATATCCTTCATAAGCTATCTTTTCATTTCCTTTATTGCTCCTGGTTATATTTTCTTTGAAATTTTTCATTTTAGGGGTGAATAAATTTCCAGGAGATGTTTACGCCAAAAATCTCCTGATGAGATTTTTGCACGCCTACATATGTAATAAACTATTGATTTTATAACTCTGAAGAAACAGTAATTTTATTTATATAAATAAGGATATACATTTAATGTATATCGTGCAGTATAGTATATTTATATACTAAGAAACAATGTATTGTTTTCCGGAATAATTAGCTATAATGAACTTTTATAAAATTATTGTATTTTTGCATTAAAATAAAGAGAAGCAAGTATTTTAGTAATTACAATTTTGAACGAATTTAATCTTATTAGGACTGAAATTCTAATACTATTTTTTACTATCTAATAATCCAATTCAATATAATTTCTAATTTATATCTTTGGGGAATAGAAACGGTTTCGTTTTGAGACTGCAAACTATACAGACCAATAATGATAAATGTTTGTAAATGTAAGTTCAACATACATTTTACAATGCAAATCAATAAAAAATTCCAATAGAATTAAATACTGTTTTCCTCAAATGTCAAATATTTGAGAGATATAAATACACACTATTAATTCAGAAAAATCGGGATTTGGAGAGACAAATTGCAGGACGCAAGATTTGTAAATTTTTATCTGCCAGTAGGGTAATATCTTTAAGTTATGAAGAACACAATTTTCATAAACATATAGCAGAGTATGGTACATTTTGAAGTGTTATTATATTTGATCGCTCATATTATGAGTTATTATATTTATACTCTTGAATTTGAATTGCATTTATATTTCAGGAAAGAAATGACGATATTTTAACTTCATTATCATTTCTTACATTATGAAATCAGAAATGAAAGGTAATTAAATATTTGGTGTAGTAAACATTTGTTTTAACATGTATAACTTGTATCAGAATAATGACATGTATCAGAATAATGATTTAAGGCCATCAGGATGAACTGCTATGCTATCAAGCTTCGGCCCCTATTCATCGACTCAACATAGCAGCGGATGCAAATACATGCTAGTGACGTATTTACTCTGATGAAATTTTATTATCTAGTATCTTATTCTAATACAAAGTATATTATTTATTATCCATACATACATAAAAACTTTCCACTTTGGAATTTAAATTTATTTTTCATAATGATGCGTTGATCATTATTATATATAATATATTTAATATATTCAATATAAAACCAATATCAATATTGATTTTATAAAAAAAAGACTACCTGGACAAATTTGTTTACTTATTGAATAAAAATTATTAGCAAATAATTATTGGAGCTGGCTTAAAGGAAAGAAGAAATTATTTTTGATATTTCATTAACTACTCTTAGCATCTTCAGAAAATTTACGAATTAAGAATTTTCTGAAGATGCTAGCAGTAGTTAGCGAAATATCAAAAATAATTTCTTCTTTCCTTTGATCCACCTCTAAACATTATTTATTAATAATGGATCAGTATCAACTATTTAAAAAACATATTAGCGTTAAATGCACATATATTATGAATATATCTAAACATATATTTCATATTTTTTAATATATTTCATCAGAGGAAATACGTAATGAGAATGTATATAACCTCGCTGCTATGTTAGGTGGAGAAATAGCTGCTGAAACCTAACAGCATAGCAGTTCATCCTGATTACTTCTAATTCTTATTATGATACATCGTTTGTTATTTATTAGCCAATTCATAAATTGATTTCTATTGTAAATTTAAATTTTAAATTTTAACTTGATATAAATTATATTAAATCTTATAACAATTATTTATTATTTATAATTATTTAATATTTAATTATTGAATGTTGATTTAGCAATATTATTATTATTTTTTATAACTATATAAGATTATATATTGGGTAAAGGGATAGAGGTCGAAATCTGATAACATAAGTTCCTCCTGATAATCTCTAACTTTATTCTGATACCTCTTCTGTTATTTCTTTGCCAATTCATAAATATTTTAAATTGAAATTTTAAATTTTAACTTGATATAAATTATATAAAATCTTATATAACATTTTTTATTAATTAATAATTTGAATTTTATAAATTTTATATAGTATAAAGCACGTAGACTACGTTACTGATCTCATGATAATGCACAATCATTATCAAATCAGCTAACTGAGTCTACGTATTTCATATAATTATAAAAAAAGCAAAACAATCTTTTCACAATAAAATTTTATTTACAATACAAAATACTAAACCCATAATCTTCTTCAATTTCAAATATTACAGGAACAAAGAAGCAGAAAGTATCCTTTTTTGATAAAAAAAATCTATTTCGATAGCTCCTGCTATCATCATAAGGATTACAATAAAATGTTTCTTTGTTCCTCTAATAACAGGAACAAAGTTCCGCCCTCAAAAATTGTGAAACATTTTATTGTAATCCTGATGATGATAGCAGGAGCTATCGAAATATAGAATTTTTTATCAAAAAAAGGATAATTTCGCTACTTTATTCATGTAATAACTATATATTTGCAATAAAGAAAAAATATTGATACATGCTCTTTTAAAATAGTTCTATCCTCATCCATCTTCCGCCCTCAGTCCGAAATCGATAGAGGATATGTCCGTTCCTCAAAACTAATGATGATGGTCAGGGACATGGTGCTCCATTCCTTGATCGCAGCGCGCGTTAACATGTGGACGCGGCACGAGCTAACGATACGCTGATACTTGTACGAACGTGATTAATAACGTCGGCATAGTCACATCGATGCATCTGGGAAAATTTTCTTGCCAACGACTTTAGCAAATTCGTCGCGGATGGCCCGACTCTACCAATAGCAGTAAGAACAAAAGGAATAAAGTAGTTCTGTTCCATCTCATTAATTCTTTCGTCGTATTTCGCCAGTTTGCGGTCTCGCGATATGCGAAAGCTGCGTTGACCGATTTGGATTGGTATGATGGAGCATGATTATTGAACACACAGACATCGACAAATGTCCGCTCCAATCTATTTTTAAAAAGGCCATTACACACTATGTCCAGCCGAGCTTATGAGTATCTTGTGGTTGTGGAACGTATGAACGACACGTTCTCAGGAACAGGAAGCAACACAAGTTCAATCCCGACTCTTGAACAGACACTCGTTAGCGCTCTCGCCAACAAGTCACGAATGTGATTTTGACGCATTGTTGGCATGGTCTCTCATTGACATGATAACGCGTGTGTAGTCCTGAGTAATTCTCCACATATACAGTTTGATGATCATCCGCTTGTAGGTTAATTGTAACGAACGACCAGTGCATCTTGAAATTCATTGTTCGTGAGGTGATATCCCTTTGCTACGAGCGGGCGTGTGCTCAACCAACTTGATGCCTCTTGATTGATGCATGTTGTAAAGTTCTCTTTAAGATTTCCAGCGCCTCTTCCATCACGATTTGGTGTTTCTCAACGCTTCTCCGCCAGTTAAACAGCTTGATTTACCTCAAAATGTTTTTCTGCTATTCTATTAAGGTCGACACATCCTCGATATCATCAAATGTCGTTATAAACAATCTCGACGAATTATATTGTTGTGGCGATTCTTTAGTTGGATTTTTTATTTCTAATCTTCTAGTGATATCGGAAGTCTGAAAATATCCTTGTACAAGGCGTCGGACTCATGCTTGAGAACACTTGAACAAAATTCTGCGAATATATTTTCATTTAGAAAACTGAACCATTCGGGATCACATTTCGTTGTTTGTGTCAAGTGAATCCATTTAGCTTGAGCTCCGAAAACAAAACTCGTGTAAGCTGAATGAGCATCGATACTTCCTGCTATTGAAATGTTGTCGACTATCTGCCACGTTTGCACAGTAGACATAACCTTATCTCTAATGAAGTTGTCCGTACCTATTTGGAACCCAACGCTCGTATGTCATAAGGTACTATCTTTATTTCAGTTGTGTCGAACGTTTGCTTTGCTAGCCCCATATTTTGGTCATGTACTATTAATCTGGATTTTTGCGCGTTTATGTCATAACCGTATTTTGAACCAATTCTCTCTAGCTGTACCCAGGCTCGAAGAAGGTCTAAAATCTTGCCGAAAAAATTTGCGTCATCCGCGTACCATCGCTGTTCCAAATTTGTTATTTCTTTCTTGATTCGGTCGATCATGATCATCGACTTGTCAAACATACCACCATTGCTAGGGGATCCCCTTGCATGAAACCTTCGCTAGATTTGATAATTCTACCCTGTTCCACAAGCATTGTATATTCGGTGTATGTGTTTCGTAGTACGCAAGCCAGCGCAGGGCACACGTTGTCAGCATTATTTAATGCAAGTTTTCTGTTGGCTGTGTCAAATGCATTTTTCACATCAATCGATAAAACAGCGCTGTCCATATCTGCTTTAAATCTATCTGATATTGAATGTAATGCATAGTCGATGCTTCCTCATTGACTAGCACATAACTACCATTTCCCTTCAACATTTTGTAAATCTTGCTTTGCGATATCAAGAACGACATTTCCTATTACTCATCGCGAAATTTCCCCTACTCCAATCGGTCGTACCCATAGATTCTTGTTGATAGCTACAATCCGACTTACTAAAAATGCTTCTAGGTAGACAAGAGGCACTTCTTCACTTGATATTCAAATCGCAAAGTCCGCCAATGCGTTTGCTAAATTTTAAACTGATCCCCGTACATGATCAGCCTTTGTCTGAATCAGGATGAAGTCACACTAGAGGGACCAGCGCCACCTCGCGTTCGTTTTACTGCGTATATTATTTCTTCTCCAATCGCTGAATAGACAACCTTATGATGTGGGGCGCAGTTCGGAATCGGTTAGTGGAGAACTGAACATTCAATTATCGGCATGAATGAAGGATGTATCGCTTCTAGAATTTCTGAAATTTTTCGCCTATTGAAATTATCGTCCATTGAGTAAACTGGCTGGCCTTCCTGTTCAGTGTTTAATATTCTCATGGCTGAACGTGTGTCCCCGAGTTGCATTAATCTTGAAAATGCTTTGTACCTTCCCACTGCCTCACCATTATTCTGTCGTTGTGATAAACGTTTAGATGAAACTTGAAGTAATGTTGCCTCTTCCATCAAGTCAATGACTAATTTCTGCTTCCACATGTTCAGTCGTCTTTCCAATGTTATACGTATAAGCAAGACCTAGCGTGTCGGGCTCCGCTGAATAATAAGTTGACTTATAACTGTTGCTTCGTTTAATGTGATAGCTTGATTACGGCTTTTCCAATCCACGTCAGAATATTTTGATGCCAGTAGATCAGCAAATTGTTTCCCTGATTTTCATATTGGCAAATCGAATAGGTTTGCTTTCCACGATGCAATCTCAGTAAACACTCTCTTTATGAGATTTTCATAGACGATATTTGGATTATCACTTACAAGAGTGCATGGTCCCCCCGCAAAAGGCGTTATCACTCCACTACCATTTTGTACTTGTTCAACGGTCCCAACTTCGTCTGTTGATAATGGTGTGTTTTGATGCTTAGCAGTCTGATGCGTTCGACGATTCCCACAGTTGGTTGCTCGACAATTTATACAAGCATGATGGGCCTTTGCACAACGACATCCTTTGCAAACTGCTACAGGACCGTTACAGTTACAGCATTTTGAGAACATCGCGGGTTTGCCTCGAGGAATATCGGCGATTGTTGTCGACTGTAAGTAAAAAACATAATAATGCTAAATCAAGATTTAATAATTTAATAATAAAATAAATAATTGTTATAAGATTTTTTATAATTTAAATCAAGTTAACCTTAAAGTTGAAATTTAAAATATAAGTTATTTTTATGAATTGACTAATAAATAACAGACGTTGTATCAGAATAAGAATTAGAGGTCATCAGGAGGAACTGCTATGCTATCAGGTTTCGGCCCTTAACTCCTCTACCCAACATAGCAGCGGGACCAAATACGTGCTAAAGACGTATTTCCTCTAATTAAATTTGATTATATAGTATCTTTTTCTAATACAAAGTATATTATTTATTATCCATCCAAAAAATTTCAGCTAATGATTTTAAACTTATTTTTAATATTATTGTGTTGATTTATATATTTTACAATTTTCTGTTTGATAATATTTTTATAGTAACTTAGGTTAAAATATACATCATTTAAATTATTTAAATGATTTTGAAGAAAACCAATATCATTACATATTGTTGCAATTCTTAAAATTTCATTATTTAATGTATTATATTTTATATTATATGGTATGCATGAATGCTCATGCAAAAATATGTTTCTTGTAAATTTAAATATGTCATCTTGACGATATAAATTAAAAGTAGTTTTAATTGATGTTAATTTAATGCTCGTATCAAGATATATACTTTCTTTATCATTAATATTTGCTTTATTAAGAATGAGGCTACCTGAATAAATTTGTTCGCTTATTAAATAAAAATTGTTAGAGTTAAATACACATATATTATCAATATATCGAAACATATATTTTATATATTATTAGAATATAAGATTAATTTTTCTGATGCATCTTTAATATATTCTTTCCAATTAATTAGCATTTAATTATTAATTCGGAATTTTGGAGCTGGATAATTTGTTATTTATTAGTTAATTTATAAAACAATTGATTTTTATTTCAAATTACAATTTTAAATTTAAACTTTATATAAATTAAATAAAACCGTTTTTAACAATGTTTTATTATTTATAATTATTTAATTTGCAGTTATTTTTTTAAATCAACAAAATAATAAAATTTACATATTGAGGGTTATCCTCAAACGGATCCCGTAAAATTGTTTTATTTGTTCAGACTTTAAAATTACTCTCGCTAAGTTGTTCTTCATTATATCAATTATTCGTAGTATTAATATCTGCGCGTAAAGTATATGCGTATCGTCTGACAAATAATTTTTCCCTTATTGTCATCGAAACCGTCTTCGCGATTACAGTGGATATCATATTCCGAGATCTGCGAATAATTTGGGCATATTGGTCATTTTTATTCTCACTTTTTTCTGGGCAATCCGTTTCAATAATTTATCAGTTGTCTTACCAAATCCTCCAACCGTTGAGATAATTATCGGCAAGAAATTTGCATTCTTGACTAATCTGATTCGCTCTTCGTACTTTGCGACTTTTCTGCGCTCGTGATAATCAAATGGACATTCATTTCTAGACCAAACATAAGACGGAGCAAGTGAATTGTACATAGATATATTCTTGAAAGATATCTCTGTAATGTGCCCATAAAGTCCAGAGCAGCTTATATCAGCTTTCGCATTTCTGTCTCTTGCCGTTGTTGTCTTTTCAAATAGGATATTGTCTGTTACTGGACGTAACGTAGGCTCTTTTATAACATTATGACATGTGGATCCAAGTAGTTGTGCGAACGCATTTACCACGGCATTGTGTCGGATAAAAGTGGAACCCATACTCTTACATGACAAGACATGCGAGACCGTAAAAGAAACTCCACATTGACAATCCTTTCCAATTGCAGTTATTAAAAATAACAATAATTAATCATTGTTAATTATTGTTAAATAATTATATCTCATCGCTTTATTTACAATTTATTATTTAATTCCAATAATGTTAAATTTAAATAGATGTCTCCAATTGTCATTAGATTGTAAATAAAGCGAAGAGTCCTGATTATACATTTAATTTTATATATTTAATTTTTATTAAACTGTGCAATGTCACAACATGGGATAAAATACAATCATATTATATATGTCCCTCAATAAGAATCTAAAAAGATGAGGATAATACATGTAAAATGAAAATAATTAGCATTTAATTTATAATTCGAAATTTTGTAGCTGGATAACAATACTAATTTATATTTATTTCGTTTATTTTTGCTTTTATCATCAAAAAATTAAAATGCCCTACTCAAACAGGAATGCATTCAAATTAGAAGGCAGAAAAAAGACTGGTCCTGTTTACTCAAGCACAACCAAAAGTATCACATTTATTTAAGATTAAACCCAAACAAAACAGGCTAGGAGACATCTATGCATTCAAATGTAAAACTTGCTCACTGTATTATGCAGGACAAACGGGAAGATAGGATGATTATCTTAATAAGATATCTTATAAGATAGATTTGCTTCTGGCCACTTAGTTAGTGGCCAAAAGCAAATTGTTGAGAAAGTGTAAAATACATCCCTTAACAGCTGCAGTGTTACAAAACCATTTGCGTCATTGAATTTTGATTACGAGAATTAATGTAATCATATATTTTCCATATAGTAGTTGATAGTAGCGATAGCGATCGTTAATAAAGTGAATTTCCAACAAGATCGATTTGGCTGTCTAGATGCATTAAAAATATACGATTTTGTACTTGACATTACCCTTTAGAACAAAACATTTTTAAGCAAATACCATTGGATGTGGATCATTTAAATTTATTTTGACATCAATTTCAGATTGTGGCCCCCCGTTTTATCTTTAATCCAAAAAAATAATTTTTATTTATTGAGAATGTTAGTGTTTCAGGAGCCCCGAACGTGTTAATGATAAATTCTCAAAATAAATTGCTCGATTATCACCTTAAATTAGAAGAACGCAGGTCAAGCTTATGGTACGGAGAGTCATTGTCAGTAGACAAACCGTTATAGTCATAATAATTTTTTTATAAGAGTAAAACAGCATAGTTTTTTCATTATGTTCCTCTATAATAATTTTAAAAGTTGAGATTAAAAAATAATCTTAACTTTTAAAAAATGTAAAAGGAAACTAATGGACGCGATTTTAATTAGCATCAATGAGGATAGGATAATTTCAGCCAATAAAGCATACCTTTATCTGAAATTAAATCCTCGAATGAGCTGGACAATTTTTACTACCACCTAATGACTAAATAGACATTGTTTACTACTGACTGTTTTTATACTGTTTTTATTTAATTGTATTTTATTTTCCTATTGAATAATCCTTGATAATTGTGTGCCCACGTGATTAAAATAAAAAAAATTAATAAATTTTTATTTATTAAAATAAATAATAATGTCTCTTCACAGGATTTACAATTTAATGACAATTTATATTGACATCTATTTAAATTGAACATTACCGGAATTAAATAATAAATTGTAAATATAGCGATGAGATATAATTATTTATTTCACAATTTTGTTTCACTATTTCGGTGACACGTGGGCAAACCATTATCAAGGATCGTCCTTGATAATGGTTTGCCCACGTGTCACCGAAATAGTGGAACTAAATTGTAAAATTAATAACCATGTCTTTTCGCCTTAGTTATAATCTAAAAAGTAGAAAAATCAAGAAGAGTCAAATAATTTTTGTTTTCAAATTTTTAACCACTACTGCGGTTGAAAATTTACAACCACCACTGAGGTTGATGATGACCGCAAAAGTGGTTGAAAATTTGAAATAATTTTCAAATAATTTAAAATAATTGAACAAAATAATAAGATCAATACGGTCATTGGCTGCTGACTCAATACCTGGGTCAACAGCTGATGAGACCTACCCATATCGATTAGTAGCGTCCTGCCGTATCAAAAATAAGTTCAATACCTGTGAGAATAATAACTTGCCACAATCGGAAAAATTTCAGCTCATAGACGCAATCAAGTACAACAAAATAATAAGTTAATCAGTTAATTATGATTATGTATAATCATAATGTATTAATAAAGTCCCTAAAATTATTAATTTAATAATAATTATTAATAATATTATAACTAAGAAATATTTTAATTAAGAAATTAAAATCAGACAAACTTTTTAATGTAAAGATTCAAAAGATTTTTTTAAGATTCGTTAGAAAGCAATTTTTATTATAAAAATTATGTTGATATAATGTTGCCTTTATTCTCAAAATGATGTCGACTTGCAACGTAGAAGCTAGTTGCTGGATATGCTAAGAGAAAACAAAATTATTGACATCTTATGCGCAGACAAAGTATTTATTTGTCGAATAATCACTGTAGAGACGTAGCAGTGAGGATAAAAATTTACAGAAATCACAAATAACAAATTGTTTTAGAAATATAAGCAAATAAGGGATTATTTTTGATTACTTAAATTGTTCCAAGATTTATATTTAAGAAATATAAGCAGTGAAAACCCTTCAATGAAGAGCGGTAATATATCAAACTTCGAAAACCGTTTTCAGTTATTTTTATTCTTAGAAAATGTCAACTAATAAATTTACCATCAAAATCTACATTACAGAATTACTATTCATCTTTACATCAGGTCGCTTTCATCTAATAGTGTATAGGTTAGGATATCGACTGGGTTCACCATATCCAAGAGTGCAATAAGTTCTTAATTAAGTGCCGACATAGTTGCAATGTGTTAGACTGTTTTCGGATGACTGCATTCTTTAGATATTGCAAATCTTTTAACTGTCAAAGACTATAAGTTAAACTATGGGGTTTAAACACCATAAGTTAGTCTAGATAGCAGCTAACCCATATATTAAATCAGCTAACTGAGTCTACGTATTGTTACATAATTATAAAATAAACAAAACATAATAATGCTAAATCAAAATTTAATAATTAAATAATAAAATTAATAATTGTTTTTAGATTTTCTATAATTTTAATCAAGTTAAAAAATAAAAATAAAAAATAAAATTTAAAATAAACGTCATTTTTATGAATTGACTAATAAACAACAGACGTTGTATCAGAATAAGAATTAGAGGTCATCAGGAGGAACTGCTATGCTATCAGGTTTCGGCCCCTAACTCCTCTACCCAACATAGCAGCGGGGCCAAATACATGATAATGATGTATTTCCTCTGAAATAACTATCTAGTATCTTATTCTAATGCAAAGTATATTATTTATTATCCATACATAAAAATTTGCCACTTAAGAGTTTAAATTTATTCTTTATATTATTGTGTTGATTTATATATTTTACTATTTACTGCTTGATGTTATTTTTATAGTAACATAGTTTAAAATATGTATCTATTAAATTATTTAAATACTTTTGAAGAAAGCCAATATCATTACATATTGTTGCAATTCTTAAAATTTCATTATTTAATGTATTATATTTTATATTATATGGTATGCATGAATGCTCATGCAAAAATATGTTTCTTGTAAATTTAAATATGTCATCTTTACGATATAAATTAATAGTAGTTTTAGTTAATGTTAATTTAATGTTCATATCTAGATATACACCTTCTTTATCATTAATATTGGTTTTGTTAAGAATAAGGCTTTCTGGATAAATGTGCTCACTAATTGAATAAAAATTATTAGAATTAAATACACATATATCATCAATGTATCGAAACATATATTTCATATATTTATATTGTTTAGATTTAGTTTTTACACAGTTATGAACAAATTCATATTCTATAAAGCTTAAAAACAAGTCAGCTATAATTGGGCTACTATTACCACCCATTGGAACACCTTTTACTTGTCTAAATATAGATGTCCCTACTTTTAAATAATTTTGATTTATCAAAATATTTAAGGATTCTATTAATTCAATTTTATCCATATATTTATATTTATTTGATGGTTTAATTTTTGTTAGATAGGGGTTATAATTATTATAACATATATATGTGTCTTTTTCCGAATATAAGGTTAATTAATTTTACTAACGCTTCTTTAATATCTACTAAATCTAGATTTTTATAAAGCGTACTAAAATCGTATGTATTTATATTTTGAAAATTTATTCCTTTTGTCTGTTCTAAAAATTCTTTTGTAGAATTAATACTGAAATAGTGTTTTATACCAGTATTAATTTCGATTACCTTGCAATATTTTTTAAAATGTGCTTTAATTACTTTAAGTATTTTATTCATATAAACAGAAAGTGGTTTTAATGTACATTTAAACGCACTACATATGAACCTAGGTTTTATTGGATTTTTATGTAATTTTGGATTCCAATATAATATAGGTATAGTTTTATTATCTAATTCAACCTTTATACCCTTTTTATCCATTATATATATATATATATATATATATATATATATATATATATATATATATATGGATCGTTCCTATCGGTAAACAGGAGGGCGCACTAGTTAGTCCCAGCCAGAGCCCTAGGATTTTCTTTCAGGATATTATTTATACCTTAAGAAATATTCACAACTTGCAAGTGTTTAAATCAGATAAATATATTTCTCCTTGAATTAACAAAATTTATAAATTTTTAGAACATACAAGTCAGTATGATTATGGCAACCATTTAAATTCTATCAAAACGCTTTAAAATATTTTACTATTTATTGTTAAACGATAAGCTTGTGTTATTTTAATTGGATGTTTACATTTAAAAAATACACTTTTCGATTATCATTTTAAAGTTTAAACTATTTTCTTATGCACTATGTATAAAATTTAAACAAAATGAAAAGTAAAATAAAATATTATAAAAATATATGTAATTTTCAAATTTCAATCACAATTGAAGTCAATCTTAAAATTTTATATTAATATAAAATATTATTATTTAAAT
The DNA here is from genome assembly GCA_012934845.2 of Pomphorhynchus laevis. NCBI lineage: Eukaryota > Metazoa > Acanthocephala > Palaeacanthocephala > Echinorhynchida > Pomphorhynchidae > Pomphorhynchus > Pomphorhynchus laevis. The sequence continues at coordinate 95,215 of WNNJ02000543.1, forward strand.
AATTATAAATTTATTTTATTTTTGCGTCGACGGGTGATGCAGTCAGAGCAGCAAACGCAACTCTACGTATGTAAGCGACAAATATTAGCGAGAAACACAGGTCTGAATTTTCCAGTGTAATAACGTGGATCCGCACGAAAATTGGAATAGCTCTAGCCAGGTTAATATCACAATGTTTCCGAGCAGCGAGGTCAAAATTCAATGCACCAGTACATTTGCTCGTAGACATTGAAATTCAAATTGCAAAATGATTATTATTTTCTTTTTTATTGTAAATCAAATTAACATTATTAATATTGGACCCACTCTAGGGGAAACAATGTTGTATTAAATAATAATATTCCACATTAAAAAATTATAAATTAAATTCTCTGTACACTTTTTATTAATAAAATTGATTAGAATAAAGCATATAGAATTGAGTAAACTTTATTACATAAAGTAAAATTAATCTATTACGATTATTTAACCGATCATTAGAATAAAAAATTCGAATGGATAAATTATTTTAATTCTCTTAACTCTTATAAATTATTTTTAAAATATAATTTTTAAAATACAAAATGTACTTTATCCCGTTTATATTTTAGGTAACGTTTTTATATTTCCTTTAGAATCAATAGTACTCGTTCCGTATCCACTGAATAATTATGTTATTATAATGCGAAATCACAGAGTTGACAATGCAATCTATTCAGAAGAATTGAACGGATGTCAGCTCGCTGTACTTAGCTCTAGAAATTGTACGAGGTTTGATAATATAATATGAAAATATACTGTTATTATTACAATTTAGCAAGTTCTCAAAATATTGATTCGTTAATTGAACCGCATGTAAATTTACTGTGTAGTGTTGATAACAAAGACGTACGTCAACTTTATTAAATATAGAATACAAAAATGTTTTGAAATAATTTTAGATTATGTGTGCCGTTTGTCTATACAACAAAATACATGAAGACAGAAAATGCACTATTATATACCTATTTTTGGAACAACTATTTAACGATCTAACACATTTTTCAGGTAAATAAAATATCACGCTTAATTATAAAGTCATAAAAGATCACGCTTAAGGATAATAATATTTAGCAATAAGCTAATATGCTGATTGTTTCTGTTATATATTATTAAATATTAATATTTTAAAATCGTTGAAAATTAAAATACGTATCTATTCAATTCTATACCCACAGACACTTTACATTGGCATTTAAAAATAGCCTTAAGAAATTGTAAAAATTAAAAAGTGTGACTAAATTTAAAATTATTGATTGAACAATAGAGAGTGAAATAAATTTGTTCTTAGAAATTACATCCTTCAAAAAATCGGTAACCGATTGATCGGTTAGGCACGCGAGCATATAAGCGGCATTGCCTCGCTGAACCACTACGCTTAATTGCTGCCTGAGGAAAGCCGTTGATCGGATTTCACCCGTGGTCCAGGACATCATCTTTCCGATAGTAGTCGAATTTTCGATAGCTGTCTAATATCAGAACAAAAAATTATCATTATTCTGCGAGCATTTAGCTTTGTGAAATTTGACTAATTTCTAAAAACAAATTTATTTCACAATCGATTTCATCAGAATTTAAATAGCATAAAATTTATGAATAATATAAAAAATTTACTATGTGGTTAGTTAATTAGCTGTAGCATTTAAGGATGTTGTTTTTAGTAAAATTTAATATCAAAAATATAATTTTAATTTTACATTGAAATGCAATTTTGTAGATAAGAACATGTTTCTACTACAAATAATGAGAGTGATGTTTCTAAATAGATACGTAAAGGAAGTGATAGTTCATTTTAATGTTGAAAGCAATCCAGATGTATCAGGTAATAAATATTGTATTTAACTACTGGAAATTATTCTCTTCTTAGACATAATTTCACGGCTAAACCTGGATGAGCGACTAAATCAGCAAATACTGTATTCACTTAAACTTGCTTTTCCAAGAGAACTTCATATTTCTGAAATATGCAAGTATTGCTTCTTATTAATTAAAATTGACAATAAAATTTCCATTTTACTTCAGAACTATTTCTAGTGTATCTACTGATACATTTGTGCAATGGCATCTGCAAAGACTGCTAAGAAATAATATAATTCGCTGTACTTTCAAAAGCGATCACTACGTAATATCCATTATACCTGCTGATAGTTTCGCTTCTACCGGTATTGGAAAATGTCCAACAGACTTAAACAGAAATCATTCAAAATATATTAATCTTGTATTTAGAAGTTATTCCGGAAGAAATTGCAGCATTACCCAATATTGCCATAGTTACCACTCGCCTAGTGGCCAAGAATCATCTAGACGAAATGCTATCAGAGAAAATATATTTTTACAAACACCACAAAGGTACTTTGTAAATAATACTATTAAATAAAAAGATTAAATAAAAACATGTTAATCTGATAAAAACTAAACCGCCGCATTCAAGATATTATCCTGGCTTAATCGTAAACTTTCAAATTAAAATTACTACTAACAATAAATAAAATGTGTGAAAAACTGAGTTTTAAACATCCTTAAATAACTTTAATTCAATTAAACAGAATGAAATTTTATGTAAAAATTAGATCAGATAACTGAGTTTACGTATTTTATACTCTCTGCGTTCTTCGGTACTTGTCTACAGCTTCCACTGATTTATCTGACAAAGTTGACTTATAAGCCAGCTTCTTCTGTTGGATAAAATCTAAATGATACTGTCCACCAAGCAGTTCGAGGATTTTTTCTGGCAACCGAGAGAAGTCGTCCCAAATATAGCCATTTTAAAATAAACGCCATTTTTATGAATTGACTAATAAACAACAGACGTTGTATCAGAAAAAGAATTAGAGGTCATCAGGAGGAACTGCTATGCTATCAGGTTTCGGCCCCTAACTCCTCTACCCAACATAGCAGCGGGGCCAAATACATGCTAATGATGTATTTCCTCTGAAATAACTATCTAGTATCTTATTCTAATGCAAAGTATATTATTTATTATCCATACATAAAAATTTGCCACTTAAGAGTTTAAATTTATTCTTTATATTATTGTGTTGATTTATATATTTTACTATTTTCTGCTTGATGTTATTTTTATAGTAACATAGTTTAAAATATGTATCTATTAAATTATTTAAATGATTTTGAAGAAAGCCAATATCATTACATATTGTTGCAATTCTTAAAATTTCATTATTTAATGTATTATATTTTATATTATATGGTATGCATGAATGCTCATGCAAAAATATGTTTCTTGTAAATTTAAATATGTCATCTTTACGATATAAATTAATAGTAGTTTTAGTTAATGTTAATTTAATGTTCATATCTAGATATACACCTTCTTTATCATTAATATTGGTTTTGTTAAGAATAAGGCTTTCTGGATAAATGTGCTTACTAATTGAATAAAAATTATTAGAATTAAATACACATATATCATCAATGTATCGAAACATATATTTCACAAAATTTATATTGTTTAGATTTAGTTTTTACACAGTTATGAACATATTTATTCTATAAAACTTAAAAAGAAGTCAGCTGTAATTGGGCTATTATTACCTGTAATTGGGCTACTATTACCTGTAATTAGGCTACTATAAAAACACTTTTTACTTGTCTAAATATAGATGTCCCTACTTTTAAATAATTTTGATTTATCAAAATATTTAAGAATTCTATTAATTCAATTTTATCCATATATTTATATTTACTTGATGGTTTAATTTTTGTTAGATAGGCGTTACAATTTTTATAACATATATATGTGTCTTTTTCCGAATATAAGGTTAATTAATTTTACTAACGCTTCTATAATATCTACTAAATCTAGATTTGTATTAAGCGTAGTAAAATCGTATGTATTTATATTTTGAAAATTTATTCCTTTTATCTGTTCTAAAAATTCTTTTGTAGAATTAATACTGAAATAGTGTTTTATACCAGTATTAATTTCGATTACCTTGCAATATTTTTTAAAATGTGCTTTAATTACTTTAAGTATTTTATTCATATAAACAGAAAGTGGTTTTAATGTACATTTAAACGCACTACATATGAACCTAGGTTTTATTGGATTTTTATGTAATTTTGGATTCCAATATAATATAGGTATAGTTTTATTATCTGATTAAACCTTTATATCCCTTTTTATCAATTAAAGAACAGTCACTTGTAATAAATGTTTCTAAACTCAACTTACTACGTTCATATGCTCGATTTACATTTAAATCATTAGAATTAACCTCTTTCATTAGTATATCATAATAAAGCTTTTTGCATATGAAGACAAAGTTATTACTAGCTTTATCAATAGTTGTTATTATATAGTTATGCTTTAATTTAGTAATTTCTCTATGCATATCTTTATTAATTTTATCTTTCCTTTTATAATTGTTTGTTATTTTCATTTTATTTTTAATTTTATCAAATATATAATCTTTCCAAGTGTTTATCTTAGATATATTCTAGCTTTCAATATTAATCAGCTTACTAAAGTAATCATTTAAGTTATTATATAACGAATTGTAAATTTTATTTTTGTCGTTGTTATTATTTAATCTATATGTATACCCTTTTGATAGCAGCTTTCTTAATTCACAATTTTCAATTAATTCTAGATTATGGGTACATATATCTTCATTTATTTTATCAAAACTAAGACTTTTACAATTGCATTCTGTTTCCATTATGTTTCTAATATTATCGTTACATATTGATTTTAATTCTTTATTATAATTACAAATTTTTCGTCCTAATGGTGGTAGGAGTTTATACCTTATTTTTGGAATTAATTTACTTCAATCTGACCCTATTATAATTAAGATTTTTTACAATTTATATTTATATAACGATAAATATATTATCAAAATTTAAAATAAAATCAATTTTTTATGAACATTTTTTGACTCATAAATAATATACGATGCATTCGTTCAAAATAGTTCAAATAGTTCAAATTAAATACATTTTTATACGATGTATTAATAAATTATAATAAAATACAATTTTAAATGTATTGTATTATATTTAATTTCATTGTATTATAATACAATGTAATATAATGCACATATTACATATTATAAATACATATGATATACGATGTATATTATAAAAAAATTAAAAAAGTCATCAAACTTGCTTAAAAATAATAAGAAAAATAACAATGTCGTATTAATAATGCATATCAGATCAGCAGATAACTGAGTATACACATTTTATAAGAAATTTACGTATATAAGAAATAAATGACATCGTATGAACTCCTATGTTATAAGGTTTTACCCTTATTACTTTAATAATATTAAAGTAATAGGGGCAATTTGCCCCTTTAACTAATTATTAATAATATTCAATTATTAATAATTAGTTAAATGTAATTGAATATTATTAATAAATATTTTTTAAAAGACCGAAAAAAAAAATAAAAAATGTTACATTTTAATAAATGAAATATACAAGTGAAAATAGAAACATAAATTAATAAATGTTGTAATCCACGATAAACCCGTTTTAACTTTAGAATTTTGAATTATAATTATCATTTTATTAATACTTAAAATTTAAAATCAAATTATATAGATATTTTAATTTAAAATCGATTTTATAATTTTTAGTTTTGTATTGACACCATGATCTGAAGTTATTTGTTTTCCGAAAACATTTACATACACTAATATTTAAGATATCAATTACACAAATTAGTTGCTTCTGCTTTTCCACTGTATTTCAGCACCGTGAAAATATTACACTTTGCCAAACCACCTTATCAAATTACATTTACCAAATTTTAGGTTCAAATGTATACTTGAACAAATACTTATAAATATTTTACTTGAACAAATACTTATAAATATTTATCAATACTTATATTTATTTTATAAATATACAAATACTTATAAATATCTCTCTTTACATATTTATTAAATATTTTGAAAACAAATGCTATAATTACATGATTTTCAAATAGAATAAACTAATTCGTTCAAATTTGTTTTTGAACAAATAATTTGAATTATTTCTCCGCAATTTGTTTAATAATTTATTGGTTACTGTTTGATAATTTACAAAGTTTTTATAGTTTGCTGAATGATTTCTTGAGATAGTCCTGCTCAAAAATTTCAAATGAATTTAAATCATTAACGCTCATAACTTAATCACCAATTATACATATTGCCATAATTTTTGTATTGATAATATTCGATTTAATGAAATTTTACTAATATGAGTACAAACTACAGTATAAGCATTGATTGAAACTTAATTATTTAGTGATAATTTATGACATAAAATTTCATTATATTGGAATTTGAACCAAGATTAATTTGGTCGAATGCGAAACATACCCTCAGAATGTTCATAACCATCGTTTTCATATCTTAATTACAAAAAAGAACAATAAAAAATATTAAAAATTACACTAAAAAGTGGTTGATATGCTTTGCTATGTAACATTCATGTAGGGATACTGGAATTTCAGGTTTTATGTAAATTGATGATTATGAATTATAAGTATTTGAAAAAAAATTATGAGTCATTGTTGTTTAATGAAGGTGAAGCCTATGCATACACGATTGGAAAAATGCAATGCGGATTATGGATTTTAACATCAAAGCTGTCTGCATTTATAGATGATGAAGATACAATTGTAAATCTGCAATCACCAAGTTGTGCTTCAATTACAAGTTTATTAAGTATGCAATTTAATTTGATAATTAATTGTTAAATTTATACAATTAAATTAATTAAATTAATTCAATTAATTTAAATAATATTGTTAAATATTAAAAAATATTATCATCATGTAATTTCCATTTATAATGACGATATTGTTGAGGCTTTTAAGATTTTTAAAATTAAACACAATTTTATATCTAATATTTAATGTATTATCAGAAGGAACCCTTATGCTATCAGATTTCGGCTATATTCTTCGATCCATCATAGAAGCGGGGCTAAATACATGTTAACGACTTATTTCCTCTAATGGAATTGGATAATCCAGTATATTATTCTAATACAAAGTATTTTATTTTTTATCCAACCATAAAAATTTTCCGCTAATGATTTTAAATTTACTTTTAATAATATTGTGTTGATTTATATATTTTATTATTTTCTCCTATATAGTAACCGAGTTTAAAATATGCATCTATTAAAGAATTATTTAAATGATTTTGAAGCCCCTTCCTAATCAACGCTGATTTAAGTCGAAATCAGAAATGATTTCAATTAAATTTGCAAAATGTAAAACGAAAGTCTTTAATTAAATCTAAATGCCAAAATAAGCAGATTTGTCAAGTGATCGTCAGCCAACATTAAAACCAAAAAGGTGAAACGTAGATATTGGATCAGTAGCTGATGAAGTCCACTAATACTGAAATGTAGCTTACTACTGTTGGTATAGATAAGATTAAAGTAGTGTGCAGAATAAAAATAGTAATCAAAAAATTTAAAGTGTATCAATGGCTGCACAGGTATATCAACTTAAAATTAGGAAACAAACTATGAATGACTTTATAGTTTATAGTTTTATAATTTATTATAATATTTTATGATAAAATACTTTTGATAATATATTATATACTAAAATATATTTATAGTTTGATAATAGTAATTAATTTCAAAAATATGTAGGTTTTCAAATTGAAGTTATTATTAGTTATTATTATTAACATTACTATATTAATAGTAATTAATATAAAATTTGAAAGGTTTTCAAATTGAAGGTAACGCATTCCTATACTAACGCTGATTTAATGACTGTCCAATTAAATTAATTTAAAATTAGGATGCAAACTATATACGACTAGTTTGATAATAGTAATTGATCTCAAAAATAGGTAGGTTATCAAATTGAAGGTAGAACATCTACCTACCAACGCCGATTTAATTTGAAATCAGGAATGATTTTAATTACATTTGAAAAATGTTAGACGAAAGTCTCATTAAATCTAATGGTCAATAAAGCAGACGAGTCGAATGATTTTACTTCTATCGATCTAATAAAAATAGAATACCTATAATATATAAATCAACAAAATATTATTAAAATAAATTTAAACTCTTAAGTGGAAATTTTTTATGAATCAAATCAGCTAACTTAGTCTACGTATTTAATATAATTATAAAATAGTAAATAATATACCTTAAAATATAATACATTAAATAATGAAATTTTAAGAATTGCAACAATATGTAATGATATTGGCTTTCTTCAAAATCATTTAAATAATTTTAATAGATACATATTTTAAACTAGGTTACTATAAAAATAACATCAAGCAGAAAATAGTAAAATATATAAATCAACACAATAATATAAAGAATAAATTTAAACTCTTAAGTGGCAAATTTTTATGGATGGATATTATATAATATACTCTGTATTAGAATAAGGTACTAGATAGTTATTTCAGAGGAAATACATCATTAGCATGTATTTGGCCCCGCTGCTGTGTTGGGTAGAGGAGTTAGGGGCCGAAACCTGATAACATAGCAGTTCCTCCTGATGACCTCTAATCCTTATTCTCATACAACGTCTGTTATTTATTTGTCAATTCATAAAAATGACGTTTATTTTAAATTTCAATTTTTTTATTTTAACTTGATTAAAATTATAGAAAATCTAAAAACAATTATTAATTTTATTATTTAATTATAAAATTTTGATTTAGCGTTATTATGTTTTGTTTATTTTATAGTTATATTAAATACGAAGACTTAATTAGCTGATTTAAGCTAATTAAGCTTAAATCAGCTTAATTTTGACTAGCATTATTATGTTTTGTTTATTTTATAATATAAAATATTTCATAATATAAATACGTACGATTTTAACTTGATTTAAATTATAGAAAATCTAAAAACAATTATTAATTTTATTATTTAATTATTAAATTTTGATTTAGCATTATTATGTTTTGTTTATTTTATAAATCATTAGCGGAAAATTTTTATAAATGGATAATAAATAATATACTTTGTATTAGAATCAGATACTATACGATCAAATGTCATTATAGGAAATACGTCCTTATCACGTATTTGGCGCCGCTGCTATGTTAAGGGCCGAAACCTGATATAATAGCAGTTCCTCCCGATGACCTCTAATTATTATTCAATACAACGTTTGTTATTTATTCGTCCATTCATAAAAATAACGATTTAAATTATAGAAAATCTTTATTAATTTTATTATTTAATTATTAAATTTTGATTTAGCATTATTATGTTTTGTTTATTTTATAATTATATAACAATACGTAGACTCAGTTAGCTGATTTAATTTGTATTAGAATAATGTACTTGCTAATCAAATTTCATAAGAGGAAATAATCAGTGATGTTATTTTGATGAATAAGGATCGAAACCTGATAAGATAGCAGTTCCTCTTGATGACCTCTAATCTTTATTCTAATACATCGTTTTATATTTCAATTCATAAAAATTTACTTTTATTTTAAAAATTTTAAATTTTAGCTTTAAATAAATTATATAAAAATTTATTTTTGTATCTAAATGCCATTCCAAGAAAAAGCAAATTAATGTAACAAATTATTAATTATTCAATTATTTTTTATTTAATTGTTTATTTTTTAATTATTAAAATTTTATTATTCTTAATTTATTTATAGTTTAAAATATAAATTACATTAAATCTTGTATAATAGTAGAAACATTTTGCAAAAAAAATAAATATGAATTAAATAATAAGGTTGTTGCCTAGGGAGGGATCTCCAGTCGACTCCTAAAAGTATGTCGCATTCCCATTGATTTGATCTAACATTCTGATAATTGCAAAATTACATTTAGTAATTAGTCCTATAGAAAGACAATCTTCTACATTTTTATGTACTTATTTCACAATTAATTTATTATAATTAGGTTGTTTATATCAACGATTTGAAATTCAGAAGTGTCATAAAAACATTGGAAGTTCACGAAAGTCTAAACTAGAGCAAATATCTTATATTTCACTTCTGTGAAATATACAGAAGTCGAGATTCTATATATAGATCCTTTAAAGTTTCTTTATAATTATTAATAATTATTATTTATAATAAAGACAGTATAAATAATGTAGCAATATACTTTGTTGATACAATACATTTCGACCCTTGGAGGTTCTTTATTTTCTCGTCAATAGCCAAAAATATTCTGTATTAGAATCTTTTAAAGAAGATTTGAATATTTTTTATTAAAACGCTTTTATATATTATAAGTCGTTTTGTGATGTTGAAGATCAAATCACTCATGTAATTGTTATTGTTATTAAGGTCTTTGTAATACAAAGCCAAACAAATGCATTATTTGTCTTTGAAACATTAAATTAAATTCCTGGTATTTAACTTTAGGCACATTTCATAAAATTGAACACGTCATTCAAATTGGAATTGGTAAACCTGTAGATTTTAAAGGGTGTAAAGCACTTCTAGGTGATGTGGTGGTCAGTGTTCCGGTCAATCCATCGGGGTATATTTTCGCTAAAGGATTTACCGAACTAGCCTCAACATGGCCCGCCCCAAGACAAAATATTCTATATAAATTATCTGAGTTTATCAGCAAAGATCAGAACTTACCAGTTTCAATAGATATTAACAGACCAAAATATGAATTCCTGCCTAATGTTCCAAGGGATATATTGGCGTATCAACCATTTAAAAGAGCAATTCGTATATTTGCTGATGGCCCAATCGGATCAATTTCTCGTCAATTAGCTCAAAGTCTTAGATTCTCTTGCATTGACAGTAATCAAGATGAACTTACCGACAAAATTCTCAATTCTCTAATGCAAGTTGATTGGCAAAGCTACCTATTGGTTCGAGGAATTGGCATTAACATTGATCAATCTTTGCAATGTTCAACAGCTTCAAACGAATGGGTATCTTACAGCATGCGAAATGCTTGCAAAACATTAGAATATTTAATAAATTGTTTACGATATAATAAATCTACACTTTATGTGAGTTAAAATATTAAACGTTTAGCATTAGCATTATTCATTTATTTGTTTTGTTTGCTGTTGAAGATGGTAAACAAGCAGCCTAAAGAAGTATGCACTAAAAGACACAGCGTAATAGAGAATAATGCAGTTGGTGTTCATGGGGCAGAAACATGCTGGCTTTTCGCATCTGTTTCAATAATGTGCATATTTTCTTTAATTAACACTACAGTAAGATTATTTTTATTTTATTTTAGTAAAATTAATTAATTTTTTATAATTAATTTTTTTAAATCGAAAACATTCAGTTTTCTATGATTAATCGCATTTAATCATAGATTGATTACATTGAATGAACAATATTGATTTTCTTGAACAATTACATTGAATTTTCCAATTGAAATTAATGATCACTTCACATAGTGAGAAGTATTAAGTTACCCATTATTGCTTACAACTATGGTATTTATCGATGAAAAATTAAATGCTTAAGGAAAGTTTTATATTCTGTAAATGACATGATACTTTGTTACAGTAAAATTGGATTAAACTTCGTTTGACATATCATAAAAATACGTTTTGAAATATCGTGAATTAGACTCAATTCGAATTAATCTTCTCTAGGTTTTGTTCATAAAATCATATATTTTATAATTTACTATATATATCAGCTATTTGAAATCATTGACATTGCTAATAAATTGAGTGTATAGCGTATTGCTATAAATCTTACGTGAAAGTAAAATTATTGAAGCAAATAATTTGAATTCGCAAATTTACAAATTCAATAAATTACAATATAATTAGTGTTCAATAAGTTATTATTAGAATTCTCAGAAATATAAGACTTCAAATAATAAGAGTGCATTAAATTAACCCTTAAATATGCATTTCACTGACGATATATCTGCATGCTGTCCAACAACGATATTTAAGTTACTTGAGGGAATTCGATCTATATTGGTCTGCTACAAACTATCTATTGTCCGCACAGATCATCCAATAAATGTATTCATAAATTGTATCAAGAGTAATAAAACAGTTAGTATTTTAAAAATGCATCAAAAAACATCAATTTTTAGTGATTCGATAACTTGGCGATATTTATCAATAATTCAATTATATTATTATATTAAACAAAAGGCAATTGCTTTCCTAAGATATTGTGTGCATCTAGCTTTATACTTTATACTTAACGTTTGCAATTCCACCATACTTTATTTGATGTATTATAAAAACACACGTAACTTCAGTAAGTTTTAATTTAGTTGTTTAAAAATAGTAATTTGATAATTTAATAATTAATTTTTAATAATTTAATAATTTCATTAATTAAAAGTAATGAAAATTTAGCTTACTACTCTATAAATCAATTGATATAGCTATTTATAAAATGTTGGCAATAGAAGATATATATTAAAGTTAAATTCATCAAATAAACTATTAACATTCATATTTAATCAGCTAACTGAGTCTACGTATTGATTATAATTACAAAATAAACAAAGCATAAAAATGCTAAATCAAAATTTAATAATTAAATAATAAAATTGATAATTGTTTTTAGATTTTCTATAATTTAAATCAAGTTAAAATATGAAATTTAAAATAAACGTCATTTTTATGAATTGACTAATAAATAACAGACGTTGTATCAGAATAAGAATTAGAGGTCATCAGGAGGAACTGATATGCTATCAGGTTTCGACCCCTAACTCCTCTACACAACATAGCGGCAGGGCTAAATACATGCTAATGATGTATTTTCTATGATAAAACTATCTAGTATCTTATTCTAATACAAAGTATATTATTTATTATCCATCCATAAAAATTTGGCACTTAAGAGTTTAAATTTATTCTTTATGTGAAATTGAGTAATAACATCGCACCATATCAAATCAGCTAACTGAGTCTACGTATTTAATATAATTATAAACTAAACAAAACATAATAATGCTAAATCAAAATGTAATAATTAAATAATAAAATAAATATTTGTTTTTAGATTTTTTATAATTTATATCATGTTAAATTAAAAATTGAAATTTAAAATAAAAGTTATTTTTATGAATGGACGAATAAATAACAAACGTTGTATTGAATAATAATTAGAGGTCATCGGGAGGAACTGCTATTATATCAGGTTTCGGCCCTTAACATAGCAGCGGCGCCAAATACGTGATAAGGACGTATTTCCTATAATGACATTTGATCGTATAGTATCTGATTCTAATACAAAGTATATTATTTATTATCCATTTATAAAAATTTTCCGCTAATGATTTTAAATTTATTTTTTATATTATTGTGTTGATTTATATATTTTACTATTTTCTGTTTAATGTTATTTTTATAGTAACCTAGTTTAAAATATGTATCTATTAAATTATTTAAATGATTTTGAAGAAAGCCAATATCATTACATATTGTTGCAATTCTTCAATTCTTAAATTCAGAATATGCTTTCTTGTCTTTCGTAATTGATGAGCTCTAACCTGTTAAAGCAATGAAATCATCCCACGAAATATTGTTGAGATTCAAATGAAACAATTGTCTATGCACAATATCAGTTTCAAAAAGCACTTTGATAGGAAAAACAGTGCGCTTCCAATCATCATTTTACATCAAAACGCTCAAAACTAGTTTAAACTGCAAGACACTCAAATGTTCCCGGGGAACAACGGACTTACTCTGGATTGCAACAAGGAAGTCAAGGTACTTTCAATAGTTAATTCTGGTTCAACTGAGCAAGTAAGTGACTTTTCGATTGTTGATTCTGAAAAAGGGGAACTTCCCCCTATACAAAAGCTACATAATCTGGCATTTATTACTTCGAGCAAGCCAGTGGAAAAACATCATTTATTCAATATATTTTTGAGAAACTTTGTGCTTGACTACCTTCGGAGGGTAGTATTTAACAATTTAAAAATTCTAACTAATTCTATAAGAGTCTCATTCGCCACTCACGACCTGATGAGGGCATACCAGAAATACTTTTAAAATTTTTTGTCCCAATTAGGGACTCTAGATCTCAAGCCAATTCAGGCAACACTAAAAATGAATAACTTTCCCTCATTTTTGGAATCTGCTGATTTGGAACAGCTTAAGAAGATTTTCAAACTATCCTCTGTCAGACCTCTACGTTCCAAATCGGGTGAGGCTCTACCTGTGGCTTTTGCCACGTGCGACCTTGATAATGGTCATATTCTATGTTCAAATTCCTTAAACCCTTTTATGGGTTACAATATTCGATTTACGTTGATTGAATCCAATAGCTGGACTTTTCCGCATTGTAACTGTTGCCATAAGTGGGGGCATTGGGCCTCCACTTGCAAGGAAGAAAAAAGATGTGGGGTGTGCTCGAATACTATGTGTTCCTCCCTGCTGAGTGATGACAGATGTGTCGTTAATCCTCATTGCAACAATTGTGGCGGAGACCACCCTGCGTGGTCCCGTCGTTGTCGCTTATTCAAAGAATATAGGAACCGACACATTTCCGCTTCACCATCAAACAAGACTTTTTCCAAAGTTACTTCTGATTCAAACACTATTGACAGAATGTCCAATAAAGATATTCTTTATCTCTTAGATACTACTAAGAAAACAATTCTCTCTCAAATTCAGCAAATGATGGCACCCCTGCTGGGAGCGTTCCTTGCAGCTCCTTCGATTCCGGCAGCTGCCGATATTCCGAAATCCAAGAAGAGGGGAGCTTCCGCCCGGACCGTCCCACCTATTAAGATTGGTAAGCTCCTTTATGGCCTGGGAGATGAAGATATTGCCCAGGGAGGACTAACCCATGATAGAGCTAGTGGTGGGAAGGGCAACCCTCCCACTCCTGGCTCTGTCTAGGTTGGCTTCTCCCGTTCCAACTAATCTATCACAATGGTGAGTAAGCCCGAGCCTTTTTCACTGAATATTCTTCAGTGGAATTCGGGAGGTGCTTCTGCCCTTAGGCTTCTATCTGGTAGAGACGCGGATGTTATAGTCCTTCAGGAGACGCGGTCTATCCGTCTCCCCCAGGACATTACTCGATTTATCCCTAAGCACATTTATTCCCACTATACTCCGTATATAACCCCTCCTCACTCCTCTTCTTCTCAAGGACTCTTGACCTTAGTTAAATGCTCCTTAAGATCCTCCCTCATTTTGAACTACTCGTGTCCTGCCCTGTCTTGTTTAGTTATAACACTCGTCAAGAACGGTAAACGCCTCAGTCTAGCCAACGTCTATATTCGTCCAGGAGAGATTCACAAGAACCGTGATCTCCTGGATGGGATAATTGATGGCGGCTATGACATGGTACTAGGTGATTTCAACGACAGAACTGGTCGTTGGATTAATGCAGCACTCCGCAGAGCCAGGAACGGTTATCTTATTCATAAACCACCCTCACCCTCCTTTCATTGCACATCAACGAATTCACTCCTCGAGTTATTATTGCTCCATGAGAAGTGGTTGCTTAAACCCTTCTGCACGGAGCAATCGCGGCAACATCTGTCCACCTCTCATGACCTGATTCGTTGGCGGATAGAAGAGGATTCTCTGCTTCGTAGAAGATTCCACTTTGATCCCATCAGAGTGGCTTTCTTCCAAGCAGCTATCCAACGCTTCCCCCGAATTGGCAATGAGAGTTTAACCAAATTTAATTCCTATCTCTCTTCGCAAGCCACCGCGTTATTATCGACTACCTATAAAGGTCGCATTTTCAGTCCCACTCCGACAAAACTCAGGGTCCTGGCCAAACTGCTGCATCTCCCTGACCTCTCTTCTTCTGCCAAACAGACGCTCTCGAAAGAATACTGGCGTACCAGATACTGGTTCCAGCTGAGTAAGGATAAGTCGAGCATTGCTCGTCTTAACCCTTCTCAGTCTTCCTTCTGGAAGATATTCAAGAAGGAGAAGTTTGTTTGTTGGAAGGATAGAGCATCTGGGTGGATCGGAAGTATTGGTCTTGATAGAGTTTTTGAGGAGTCTTTATCCCTACACAACTATGGAGCCACTCAATCACCGCAACCAATCCCGCCTTGGGGGACTTCAGGAGTAGAGATATTTCTGTTCCAGATATACTCAATGCCTGGGGGCCTCTTCCGGGCACCTCCAAAACCGTCGCTCCACTCTCTTCTCGTGTCTGTCAGCTTTTGACAGGCTGATCAAAGAAGGGAGGTGGCCATCACAATCCTACTAGCCACCCCATCCGATGTGGCCGGCATCAACGTTAGCCGTAGAATTTTTATTCCTAAAAAATATCCGGTCTCATGTCCGAAAGACCTGCGGCCCATTTCGATTCAGAATTCCCTCATATCGATCTACGAAAAAGCGCTTGCGCGTAGAATCCGCGATCATTTAAGTAGGCGTAACTTAATCCCACCTGGTTTCCATGGGTTCGTCAAAGGTCGCTCGGTCCATTCAGCAGTAGGTGAAGTGCATCAGTTCTGTCGGGAGAATAGCCATCAACTTGCTGTGGCTGTTTTCCTTGACTTTTCTGCTGCATTTGACCGCATCTCCATACTTTTTGTTATCTCTTCTCTCAGGTCCCTCGGGTTGCCTGCGAGAATTGTTAACAGGGTGGAGGTACTGTTGTACACCAAGCGATTTTATTACGAAGACGACCCTGATGCGCGTCAGTTCTACCCTATTACGGGTGTGCCTCAAGGTTCCCCTCTTTCTCCTATCTTGTATCTTGCTGCACCCATAAATCTCTTTAAAATATTTAAACAGCGTTATCAACGTCTAGTGGTGTACGCTGATGACACCACAGCCCTGTTCTCTGGACGCAGGTGTAAGGACGTAGTCTCTAACATCAGCCGTTTCTTTTTAAGATTAAAAGACCAGTTACCCAGGTCCAATCTTACTCTAAACTCCTCCAAATCGCAGGTGGTTGTCTTTCATGGCTCCCCTGCGACGAAGAAAAAGCTTAAGAGACTAGCACTCTATGCTCTAGCTTCCTTATTTGCCTCTGATCCACTCCCTACCTTCACAAGTCGAGTAAAATACCTGGGGTTCACCGTTTCGGTGAACTGGTCGGCGAAAGCTGACCTGGATAGACTTAAACGTGTCCTGAAGAGAGCTAGTTGGGCTCTGAAACGGGCCCAGCATCTGTCGTTGAAAGGGAAAACTCAGGTGCGCCTCTGGGGCACCTGGGCTATCTCGGGATTAGTCTTCTTCTCCAGAGGACGTCCCCCAGAGCAAAGACTAAGGTTTCTTAAGCTCCTCATCTCTCGCTTACCCAACATAGTCCGCGCCGACTGGTCTCTTCGGGAGGTGAAAGATCCCGGGTCGTTCAGTCGGAAAGCGGCGTGTTGGATTGGTTGGAGGGCTTAGATCCCTATGGATTTGAGGCCGTAATTACTGGGAAGAAAGAAGTAGACACAGTTACGAAGTTGTTGGCTGTTTTTTGATTTTGACTTTGTACTAACTGACTTGACCGACTTGCATGTTGTTTGATTATTAGTAAAGTCTTTATTATTATTATAGTTTCAAAAAGTGCATGCAATTCATTAAACAGATGATACAAATACAACAATTTCGGAACGAGGTCGAAAACAAAAAATGGAACTTTAATTACTTCGTTCCATACTAATCGGAAAGTTTGTATTTACAAGATACGGAAAATGTTATCACAATTATGAACTTCTAGCAAAACTAACTACTCTATAAAAACTCTAACAGTGTACATTGTTGAAGACATTATTGATACCCAAGAAAAAATTTTGATGCCAGTTAACCAATTTACGAGCGACCATTTCGTCACCGTTTCGAAAATATTTTTCATTTTTATTAAATCCCTCCATACACAGAAGGAATTTTCAACGAATGTTAAACTTAATTTAGAAAAAATTAAACTTTTCTAAATTAGGGTTTTAATTTTTCATTTTTAAAAGTAAGCTAGGATGTTTACACTATAAAATGTAAAATGCTTCACTTGATCATATTTATAAAACCAGGTATTGATCAAAAGTAAGGTCGCGTAGCGCCTGAAGTAAAGATTTTAGATTATTAGCGATCTTCTTTCATATTACGACAGACTTAAATAGAGCTGACTTTGTTCAAATGCTGATAGATGACCCGAAGTACGTTTAGTCTGATTCAACTAAACTGAAAACTGTAAAACAATTTACAGTTTTACAATTTACAGTTTTACAATTACAGTTTGCAGCTGTTTTACTGCTGAAAACTGTAAAACAATGTTAAAACAATGCCGTAATCATATCATCTAACTGAGTCTACGTATTTTATAAACTTTATATATTAAAAATAAAGATAAATAATTATTAATAATAAATAATAATATAAGATTTTATACAATTGACATTTATATAACGAAAATATTTAATCAAAATTAAGAATAAAATTTAATTTTTTATGAATATAAAAAATAACAAATAAGAGACGATTTATCAGAATAAGAATTAGGGATCATCAAGAGGAACTGTTATCGGTTTACGGCCCACATTTTTAAAAGAAACCTATTTTATGTTCATGCTTTTGTATGAGTATTCATGTATATCAAATAATATTAAATGTAATATTAATAAAAAAGAATGTATTGGAATAAGGATTAGGGGCCATAAGAAAAACTGCTAAGTTATTTAGTTACTGCCTTTATTTCTCGACCTAATTGATAAAAACTACTTCCATCGGAACACCTTCAATTTTTATTTTTAATTTAATATTTCAATTTATCAAAATATTTAAGAATTATATTAATTCAATTTTAATATGTATATTTACTTTATGGTTTTATTTTTGTAAGAGATGCTTTATGGTTATTATAACATATATATGTATATCTTTTTCCGAATATAAGATTAATTAATTTTACTAACGCTTCTTTAATATCTACTAAATCTAGATTTGTATAAAGAGTACTAAAATCGTATGTATTTATATTTTGAAAATTTATTCCTTTTGTCTGTTCTAAAAATTCTTTTGTAGAATTAATACTGAAATAGTGTTTTATACCAGTATTAATTTCAATTACATTACAATATTTTTTGAAATGTGCTTTAATTGCTTAAAATATTTTATTCATACAAACTGAGAGTGGTTTTAATGTATATTTAAAAGTATGAACCTAGGTTTCAAACTACGCATGAACCTAGGTTTTATTTAATTTTTATGTAATTTTGGATTCCAATATAATATAGGTATAGTTTTATTATCTGATTCAACCTTTATACCCTTTTTATCCATTATAGAACAGTGACTTGTAATAATTGTTTCTAAACTTAACTCACTACCTTCATATGTTGGATTTACATTTAAATCATTAGAATTAACCTCTTTTATTAGTATATCATAATAAAGCATTTTGCATATGAAGACAAAGTTATTACTAGCTTTATTAATAGTTGTTATTTTATAGTTATGCTTTAATTTAGTAAGTTCCGTATACATATCTTTATTAATTTGATCTTTCCTTTTATAATTGTTTGTTATTTTCATTTTATTTTTAACTTTATCAAATATATAATCTTTCCAAATGTTAATCTTAGATATATTCGAGCTTTCACTATTAATCAGCTTACTAAAGTAATCATTTAAGTTATATAACGAATTGTAAATTTTATTTTTATTGTTTTTTGACTTGTTAAATCTTTTGGTTATTAAAACTTACAATATAAAGATATAAATTAAAGATTTCAGTTTAAGATTTTCGTTTCCGCTTATTTCGCTCGCGGAAAATCTTGTCTACCAGGATTAATATTATTACTATTAATATTAGTATACTGACTTACCTACTGAACTTACTGATTACAAACTTACTGAATTTTGCTACAAACTTTCTGATTACAAACGATTTTCTCGCGGATATCTCTCAAATGATATTTCACACATTTATGAAGAGGTCATAAATGACCTCTTCAAAGAGGTCATAATGACCTCTTCATCGAGCTTTCACTATTAATCAGCTTACTAAAGTAATCATTTAAGTTATATAACGAATTGTAAATTTTATTTTTATTGTTTTTTGACTTGTTAAATCTTTTGGTTATTAAAACTTACAATATAAAGATATAAATTAAAGATTTCAGTTTAAGATTTTCGTTTCCGCTTATTTCGCTCGCGGAAAATCTTGTCTACCAGGATTAATATTATTACTATTAATATTAGTATACTGACTTACTTACTGAACTTACTGGTTACAAACTTACTGAATTTTGTTACAAACTTTCTGATTACAAACGATTTTCTCGCGGATATCTCTCAAATGATATTTCACACATTTATGAAGAGGTCATAAATGACCTCTTCAAAGAGGTCATAATGACCTCTTCATCGAGCTTTCACTATTAATCAGCTTACTAAAGTAATCATTTAAGTTATATAACGAATTGTAAATTTTATTTTTATTGTTTTTTGACTTGTTAAATCTTTTGGTTATTAAAACTTACAATATAAAGATATAAATTAAAGATTTCAGTTTAAGATTTTCGTTTCCGCTTATTTCGCTCGCGGAAAATCTTGTCTACCAGGATTAATATTATTACTATTAATATTAGTATACTGACTTACTTACTGAACTTACTGGTTACAAACTTACTGAATTTTGTTACAAACTTTCTGATTACAAACGATTTTCTCGCGGATATCTCTCAAATGATATTTCACACATTTATGAAGAGGTCATATATTGGATCCCAAATCTGTTTAACTTTCCCCAATGCAACGCAATCAAAAACTACGTAAGATTGACGAGCGAGATACCAAGAGAATTTAATACTTCCGAGAAAAGAAATTACAACACTTTAAAAAAATTAACTGTATTATTTCAAATAGTACTGCAACGAATAGATACTAGGAAGATTAGTTACATCAGAAAGACAATCGAAAGGCGAATTGAAATGTGGCACGAAGGGAACCTGGATGAAATCATCACGGAAGCGAGATATCATCAGGCGAAGAGATTAGTCCAAATGAATGGTCTCACATTTAAACTAGGAAAAGATGCGCCAAGAGTGGCTAAGTTTACAAGAATGGGCTGGATTGGAAAAGCAAGTAGACTACTGATGAATGAGAACTCGGAAGCTAGCCTCGTATCTATCGATCACATAATTGGGGAAACTACTGTGCGCGAAAAATTAGCATCCCTTCATCTAAGGGGGAACATGTACATACAGAGTGTTTGCTACGAGCGCCATTGCACAATTGTGTACAACACCACGAATCAAAATTCCATGAACTGAATGCCGAAGACATAATACGTACAGCGAGATCTGTGCGAGGTTTAGCTGGCCCATCAGGCGCTAATGCAATCTTATGCAATCAATGCTCACGCAATTTGACCAAGAATCTCAAGTGTCGACAGGTCAACTACGTGAATTTACCATATCAATTTCAACCCAACCCATTAAACCTGAACACCTCAAAGCATATCTAGTGAGCAGATTAATTCCTCTTGACAAAGGACCCGGTGTAAGACCAATCGGTGTAGGCGAGGTGCTTAGGCGTGTTGTAGGGAAGATGATAATGCGAGTAGTACGAATAGACCTAACTGATGTATGCGGACAAATTCAACTTTGCGCAGGGCAACGTAGCGGTACCGAGGCGGCGGTTCACTCAATTAGACATGAATTCGAGAAGTCTGTTAACAACTGTGTGCAACTGCTAGATGCAAGTAATGCATTTAATTGCATAAACAGAAAACTGGCTCTGGAGTATATGAACTATATATGTCCATTATTGTCACAAATGTTGCATAACTGATTTGATGAACCCTCAGTTCTTACGGTCCATGGTGAAACATGGTTATCGTCTGAGGGGTTCACGCAGGGAGTCCCTTGTCTCCATGCCAGCTTTCCTGCCGCTTCACTACCATTAATCATAAGTCCTCGAGAGCATACGCCTGAAATAGCACATTGATGGTATGCAGACGATGGAGTATGTGTTGGCTCACTTGAAAATATTAAGAGATTGTAGAATAAAGTGCTAAAAATTGGACCAACGTATGTATTCAGTGTAAACTCAGAGAAATGCATTATTGTAGCACAATAAGACATATCACAAGAACAGCTATCAATGTTCAAAGATACATCATTGAAAATAAAAACAGATGGATTCACGTTTCTGGGTAGCTATATAGGGGATAAAAAATTTATTAATGAGAAGATTAAGGATAAGTGTGTTCGGTGGACAGAAGTAAACCTTACTTACGCTACCTTACATACGCTAGTAAGTAAGGTAGCTGCGTTTGATCCGCATTCCGCTTTAAAACTACTAACCAAATCAATTCAGCAACAATGGAGATACATAAATCGCACTTGCCAAATTTCACCGTTGGGATTTTAGCAACTGAAAAGAAAATTATTCGAAAAATTATTGCCAGACATTCTGAATTTTACGGGCATTAATGAGGAAATGCGACGGATCAGCAAACTTCCGTTAAAAAATGGTGGACTCGGAATAATAGATCCCGCATGTCTAGTAGATTTTGAGTTTGAAAATTCACTTATGGTTGTATTACCTCTATTCAATGGAGTTATGGATGATTAACTTCGAAACAAACAACAACAAATCGAAAAAGGCATTTGAACTAAAAGAGAAAAGAGTGTTCTCGATGACAAGATAAAACTTATATGGGAGTCGAACAGAAATTTAAAAAACATGTTCTCAAATGCGAGTTCTACGGGAGCTTCATCGTGGCTAAGTCCTGCACGTCCGAGAACAAAGCCGGCATTATCAAAACACCGACTTCCAGGACGCCATAGCGGTGATATACGATCGAAATATAAAGGGTTTTACAAGATCATGTTCTTGTGGGGCACAACTCACGATCTCTAATGCATTGTCTTGTAAAGCAAACGGTATTACCACAATTCGTTGAAAATGTAATGCGAGACACAATATCAGCTGAAATTCGAAAAATCGGTAAACTCGTAACTGTTGAACCGATTCTATCACAGGTAAATGATTCAATCATCTTCGAATCACAGTCAACGACAAGAGAGAAACGCTAGAGCAGATATCGATTTTAACGGATTAACAGGTAGTGCAACGGAGCGGTCGTTTATCGACATATGTATATTCAATTGTCATGCGCCGTCATACTGCCTGAGGCCTTCTTTGGATTATTTCAAATATCATAAAAATAGAAAACTTCAGAAATATGCTGAACGTATCACACGGGTTGAACGGGGAAGCTTCAATCCAATGGTGTACTCTGCAGTTGGTGGGATTGGTGCATACACTAATCAGATAATGCAGACCATAGCAAAATGTAGATCCTCAAGATCACATCTAGACTACAATGATTGCATTGGTCAATTGAGACAAGATGTGTCGATTCAAATAGCAAAATGTGCCTCAATGGATTTGAGAATGCGGACAAAAGCCGAACATATCTTTTGCAGCAACGACAATAACATTTGCTCGTATGCGTAATGCGTCTGCTCTTAAACATGCGGAAGGTGTTCTGCAAAATTTTGATAAGAATAGCATGATGCTATGGATCTTTAGTAACAAATTGTGACAGTTATTATACTTTTAATAATATCTTTTTTTTCTCAAAAAAATTGAAATATATTTATACACTTTTAATAGCATTTTCCTTAATTCATTGTTTTCAATAAATTCTAGATTGTGAGTGCATATATGTTCATTTATTTTATCAAAATCAAGACTTTTACAATTGCATTCTGTTTCCATTATGTTTCTAATATTATCGTTACATATTGATTTTAATTCTTTATTATAATTACAAATTTTTCGTCCTAATGGTGGTAAGAGTTTATACCTTATTTTAGGAATATATTTACTTAAATCTGACCCTATTATTTCTATACCTTTTAGAATTATTTAAAAATCCGGCTATATTTATGTTATCTATGCAGTTATTAATGAAGTTTATGGTTAATGTATATTTTCGATTGTTATTATTAACATTTATTGTCCGATTATAGTATTTTATATTACAATAACTGTCTATTATACACTTAACCTATCATAATCGTTAATAAATGAATGATTTATTGAACAAATGGTATCTTTAGAAAAACTTCTTATATTTACATTTTTAGTCTTTTGTCTCTTAAAAGTTGTTTTAAAATTATTTTTTTTAAATTTTTATTTCTATTTGTCTTATTTCTTTTATTAACATGACTTCTTGGTTTGCGTTTAACCGGATTATTATAATATAGTTGTTTATTATGTATTATACTACTTCTGCCAATTCCTTGTACCACGTCATTCAATCCTAATGGGTACATGGAATTAAGCGTTTTAATCCAAAAATCTTCTTTTTCTAATAGTTTTTGATTTAATATTGAAATGTTTTCTTTGATAATATGTTCTAAAATAAATAATTTACAGTTTTTAATATCATGTCCTATTAATCTCATATGTTTATGAAATATAGTTTGACTATTATGCTGTATATTATATATGTGTTGCCTAAACCTAGTTTTTAACATTTGATATGTTTTCCTATATATTGCAATCCACATGTGCATTGTATTAGATACACTACACCTGTGGTATTGCAGTTACAATTATTATTAATATTTAATGAAAAACATTTGTTTGTCGTATTACTTACGATACAATTATTATTTATAACATCACAAACTATACATTTTTTTCTGTTACATTTAAAAGATCTAAAATTGAAATCATTAGTACTTACGTATTTTTCCAATATGGTTGAGTACATGTAACTTTTAAGTCATAATTTTTAACGTTGCTTTTTCGGTGTCGCCACCTAGTTTAGTTGACTCAGACTAAACTTACAACGGGCCATCCAGCAGCATCTGACAGGGGGCTGCCCTGCTTAAGGCGGTTGCAGGCTGGAACAAGATCTATATAGATCTACCACATTCACTCGACGAACTAAGCGACCTGGCTATTGGCCATTACCTCGTCTCTCAAACGTGATCACGTAAAGCAGTTTACATTTTTAAGTGTATACACCTTGTGATGCAAACTTCTCCCTTTTTAAATTAAATAAACTAATTTTGTAATATTTATAAAATTTAAATAATTTTCATTGAATTAATTAAAGTACATATCCGAAAAAAGACAATAGATGCCGCATTTTAAATTTGATAGTTTGAGTAACCTGATAATTTGTTAATAACATAATAATTTGAGTAACCTGATATTTTGTTGAAAATCTAAACTAATGATTTAGTACAGTATCGTATCATTTATTTGAATGCAATTTTTAACTTATTATAAGTGGCAAATCGTGTTTAAATCTAATTTAATAAGCCGTTTATCGAACAAAGATAATTGTCTTCGCAAACTGTTCTAGAAATTGGTGGCAGTAGAATGACAACATTTGATAGCAAAAATCCTTTTTACTCTCAAGCGTTTTTCAAATATCATATAATACGTCGATTTCATTTTTACATCTTATTACATAAAAATTATACTGTAAAATATAATATTTTTATCTGAACACTTCACTAATTTCATTTCTCTAAAATATTTATATTTAAAGGGTATCTTAGTTTTAAGTAGAATGGTAAGCCTAACAGAACCGCTAATTTCCATCCTTAAATTCAATAGAAGCGTTTTTATGAAAACACCGAGCTTAGATGGAACTCTGATGGTTGATAACATTGTAATGAATGGTATTAATACTATTGTTGCAGATACGCAGGTAACTTTTTTAATCTACAAATTTTACTTAATCATATAAATTTTGATTTAGAATTATTATTATGTTTTGTTTATTTTATAATTATATTAAATACATAGACTCAGTTAGCAGATTTGATTATTGAAAATATATATTAGTTATCACAAGATATGAATACAATTATTTAAGAATATCTGAAATAAATAATTTGAATAAATTTAGAGAAGTGATACAAATATTATTTCAGTTATAGACATTTAAAATAGATAATAGTTCTTACTACATACAAAACTCACAATTTAAAAATATGTAAAATAAATAATTTAAATAATAAATTTTAAATTTCATTATACTATGGATTATTATAAAATACTAATTATAGAATCAGAACTGTTTCAATTATCTTAATTATAATATAAATGTAAATACAAAATAAATATTATAATTATTTAATTATGAAATATAAATTGTATGAAATCATTATAATTATATCATCTTTAAAAATAAAGACCAATGAAATCTAAAGATATAATAAGTTAATAACGAAATATTTATAACGAAATTTTAATAACGAAATTTTTAAAATATAATAAGTTATATTTGCTAGGAATGCTTTCTAAAGTGTTAATGATATTTATTCAATTTAATAATTACAAACACGTAAATAAATTCAAAATATAAATACAATTAATATTTATTAAATACAGATCACAAAAGTGCGTCAACAAAAACAGGACAGTGATCAGATATGAATATGTCTGAATCTTTGCAGCATGAAACCATCTCATTTCGTAGAACTCCTGATTTCAAAACGTGGATACTTAAATGAGTCAATATGTTATCCAATACAGCACTTCCGTTCTTGTTCTTTTTACTAATGTTTGTAAATGTAATGATGTTATTCTTAAAGAAATTCCATGTAATTTCTTGAAAGCAATCATCACCCGCATTACAATTAAAGTCGCCAAGAATACAAATACTTTCCAACTTAAAGCAAGATTTAGTAGCTTCTATAATTAATGGCAATAGCTTAACTTCAGAAATATTTCTTTCATTTGAATTTGCATTCTGCCAGCTTCGTGCTTTCAAATGAACATTTACAAGTACCAACTGTTTGTCGTTATAAAGCTGCAAAACAGCTATCATGGGATCCCGAGTAAATGAACTGTCCCGTAGTAAATCGTGTTGAATATTCTTTACAATAGATGACTTGTAAATTACGCCTAGTCGTTCAACCATTTGATGCATCCGTCCGGATATCTTCGAAACTTCAAATTTCCAAACCGGATCGTAAACATTTAGAGCATCCACAATTATCTGTAAAGCCTTGTCGTCACCAAGCTCTTGAAAGGCCATTATCGAACAGCAGCTTTCATTGAAAATACGTACAATTTTATCAAGATTATCTGCTTCTGCAAGTTTATTCACAGTTAGCTTTTGCACATTCCAAGAACATATTCTTATTATAGAAGTTGTAGGTTGAGTTCTTACCTTGTGAACTTGTGGTTGAACATTGTAAGAAAAATCTGAGCATCTGAGAAACTCCTGTATGCAGTCTTCCTTTATTTTATATCGTCTAGTATTTTTTACACAGGATATAATTTTTCCCATTTTTTGACAAATTTGGTAACTTTTCTGTGATGAAAATTTTTGTTCAGTTTTGTTTGTACATATAAATCACTGACGACCAATTAATTTTATTGTCAATCGATTGCAATGCAGTCTTATTGTTTTGTGCTGCTACGTTAAAGAACTCATTGTTTAACACATTTTCCTAAAATTGATTAGTCAATGGAAGATTGACTAATTTCAAGTTAAATTTATACTGTCCATCGTCTAGTCATGAGTTTTCATGAGTTGTTGACTTATGAATGCAGATCACACATTTTTGAAGCTAATCGCTTGAAGCACTGAACATAGTAGACAATGGAATGAGATAATGATAATAGCGAATTCTGGCAAGTTCAAACTAATGTGTAAAATTTTGTAAGTGTAAATATCATTGCTCGCAAAATTAAATAATAAATAATAACAATTTATCATTAGATTTAGCCTTTGCTAAATCTAATGCATTTGCTAAATCTAAATCAACTCGCTATAAGAAAAAATAGCGAGTTGTCACTAAATATTTTGTACATTGAACTTGCTAAATATTACAAATGTATAGTTTATAGTCACACCAATGTTTAAGTTGGTTGGTGATAACAAAAATAAGGGATCATGTCATTTTTAAATACCTTTTTTAAATATTAGCAAAAATGTATCAAAAATGTATCAAAAATATTTAAAAACTTTTCAGATTTTTCAGTTTTAAAATTAAAGAATGAATTCTGCTGAAATAAATTAATATTTCGTCTTATAAATTGTCCTATAAATCGAATTCATCAATTATTTATTTACAGAAATTTTCGAATAAAAAGAAATCTTCATTGCACATTCAACAAATTCTTTCCTACTTACTATACAATTCTAAATTTTTATCAAGTTAAGATTTTGACAATTTACCTAATTAATGAATTTATTATTAATTAATAAAATTAATAAATAATAAATGAATTTATAAATTAATTAATCAATTTACTAATGTTTTATTAATTAATGAATCGTTACTTGTTACAAGGTATAGCATATTATTAAGCTTTTAATTAATTATAATTAAATATTTAAGATAATGGCATAACGGTATCGATATTTCACATTTTTTGTGAAGATTAAAAAAATCAAGTTTTGAAATATCTATGGAATTCGCAATGGAAATCATATTTCGGTAAAAATTAAATGAAAACCAAATTTTGCCATTAATAGTGTTGTTTAATGTCTTTGACTTAAGGATGACCATGATCGTGAATACCATTTGTGTTATTCACTGGAAATTTGCAAAATTAATTACATAAGCTCTGTGTTATATTTTCTTATTACACAGTATTGAAATATTTATATTGTTTATATTAACAAATCCGAACAATATAATTTTGTTCCTCATTTAACTTTTGTATAAAAATTTAAATTTGTTTTGTACAAAGTTATTGCACATTTTTTCAGGAATAATAATTATACGATCCCAATGATTCAATCATAATATAATATTACTCCATAGTGGCTTGTTTTTGTTCTTTTCAAAGGATATAACGTTACTAAATAAAAACTTACTCTTAAGACATTTACAGATATCCGAATAGTATTTATTTATAAATATTATCGTATAGTCATTACAAATAATATCAAAAAATATGTGTAAGCGACGAATATATACCATTAAGCACTGCTACTTTAAAATTAAAGTTGTTTTATTGACGCACTACTTTTCATACGCAACATCTAAACATTGGTTCATGAATTTTATTTTTTAAGATAAATCTTTCAACAGACCAAATTAATGTACGCTTATCAAAAGATGAAATATGGATTAAGGGAATAGTGGAAAACATAGAAGTCAATGATAATGTTAAGTTAAGATTATGGTCTACGAAGAAGACTGAAAGAGATAGAAATAAAATTATTAAGCAAATGCAAATCACGGATAAAGTCCAGAGTTCACGGGTATTGCTTTAATTTTTGAAGTTTGAAGCCATTAACAAATATTGCTGAGAAGTTTTTTGTTAATAAATGTAAGCAATGTATTGATGATTAGAAAATGTTGATTTTTTTATCGTAGACGATATTACACAAATCAAATCAGCTATTGAGTCTACGTGTTTAGTATAATTTTCCACTAATCATTTTAAATTTATTTTTAATACTACAGTGTTGATTTATATATTTTAATATTTTCTGTTTGATTTTATTCTTATAGTAACTTCGTTTTAAATTGCATTTATTAAATTATTTAAATGAATTTAAATAACTCAATATCGTTACATATTGTTAAAATTCTTAAAATTTCATAATTTAATGTATTATTTTTATATTAAATGGTATGCATGAATGCTCATGCAAAAATATGTTTCTTGAAAATTTAAATATGTCATCTTTACGATATAAATAAAAAGTAGTTTTAATCGATGTTAATTTAATGCTCATATCAAGATATACACCTTCTTTATCATTAATATTGGTTTTGTTAGGAAAGAGGCTACCTGGATAAATTTGTTCGGTTATTGTTCGATTTTATGCTGCCAGAAAGAGTTGCATTTGGTACGTAGTAGGTTGAGATAAGACCGGCCAATATCAAATCAAATCAGCTAACTGAGTCTACTTATTTAATATAATTATAAAATAAACAAAACATAATAATGCTAAATCAAAATTTAATAATTAAATAATAAAATTAATAATTGTTTTCAGATTTTCTATAATTTAAATCAAGTTAAAATATAAAATTAAAATTTAAAATAAACGTCATTTTTATGAATTGACTAATAAATAACAGACGTTGTATCAGAATAAGAATTAGAGGTCATCAGGAGGAACTGCTATGCTATCAGGTTTCGACCCCTAACTCCTCTACCCAATATAGCAGTGGGGTCAAATACATGCTAATAATGTTCATATAAGAGTTTAAAAGTTTAAATTTATAATTTATTCTTTATATTATTGTGTTGATTTATATATTTTACTATTTTATGCTTGATGTTATTTTTATAATAACCTAGTTTAAAATATGTATCTATTAAATTATTTAAATGATTTTGAAGAAAGCCAATATCACTTACATATTGTTGCAATTCTTAAAATTTCATTATTTAATGTATTATATTTTATATTATATGGTATGCATGAATGCTCATGCAAAAATATGTTTCTTGTAAATTTAAATAAATTAATAGTAGTTTTAGTTAATGTTAATTTAATGTTCATATCTAGATATACACCTTCTTTATCATTAATATTGGTTTTGTTAAGAATAAAGCTTTTTGGATAAATTTGTTCACTAATTGAATAAAAATTATTAGAATTAAATACGCATATATCATCAATGAATCGAAGCATATATTTCATATATTTATATAATTTAGATTTATTTTTTAAACAGTTATGAACAAATTCATATTCTATAAAGCTTAAAAATAAGTTAGCTTATAATTGGGCCACTATTACCTTCCATTGGAATACCTTTTACTTGTCTAAATATAGATGTCCCTACTTTTAACTAATTTTGATTTATTTAAATCCCTAAATATTTTCAAAAATCAAAATTATTTAGAATTTATAATTTATAATTGCCTTTTTTCTTGCATGAAAAAAAGGCAATTTTTATGAATCGACTGATAAATAATATACGATGAATTCGAATAAGGATTAGAGTTCATCAGGAGAAAATGCTATGCTATCAGGTTACGATCGCTATTCCTCGACACAGCATAGCAGCCGTTCTATAGCGACCTAGTTTAAATTTGCACATATTAAATTATTCAAATGATTTTGAAGAAATACAATATCGTTACAAATATTTGCAATTATTTAAATATCATTATTTAATGTATTATATTTTATATTATATGGTATGCATGAATGCTTATGCAAAAATATGTTTCTTGTAAATTTAAATATGTCATCGTTACGGTATAAATTAAATGTAGTTTTAATTGACGTTAATTTAATGTTCATATCTAGATACATATCTTCTTTGTCATTAATATTGGTTTTATTAAGAATTAGGCTACCTGAATAAATTTATTGGCTTATTGAATTAGAATTAAATACACATGTATCATCAATGAATCAAAGCATATATTTCATATATTTATATAATTTAGATTTATTTTTTAAACAGTTATGAACAAATTCATATTCTATAAAGCTTAAAAATAAGTTAGTTATAATTGGGCCACTATTACCTTCCATTGGAATACATTTTACTTGTCTAAATATAGATGTCCCTACTTTTAACTAATTTTGATTTATTTAAATATTTAAGGATTCTAACAATTCAATTTTATCCATATATTTATATTTACTTGATGGTTCAATTTTTGTTAGATAGGCGTTATAGTTATTATACCATATATATGTATATCTTTTTCCGAATATAAGATTAATTAATTTTACTAACGCTTCTTTAATATCTGCTAAATCTAGATTTGCATAAAGCGTACTAAAATCGTAGTATTTATATTCTATAATATAAATAATCATTCTCAAAATCTCGTTGACGGCGACATGTCAATGGTGACGAAACGTTATCCTGTTGCAGTCTAAGGCATGAGCACTGTGCCGCGTGTCGACACTCCGCAGATACACAGATTCCTTTGACAGAATTCTAATAATCAAATTTTATCCATATATTTATATTTACTTGGTTTAATTTTTCTTAGTAATGCGTTATAGCTTTTATAACATATGTATATCTTTTTCCGAAATATTTAAAGTTTTCTTTTCAGTGTTTTTAAATAGATAATTAATTTGTCGATTAAAATGTCAGCTTGTGAACAAATAAGTTGTTTAATCATTTGCCATTTTCAAATAATTTTTAATTTTATTTTGATAGTTTAATAATTTTAAATCATATTTTGATAGTTTAATAATAAATATTAAATTTATTTTTTAAAACATGTCTTTATTTATAAACTTGCTTTATCTCGATATTGAACTTTTGTAATCAATAATTTATCTAAGATGCTGATGTAAACCTGTATTTATTGAAAAAATCAGTTAAAATTATAAAAAATAATTTAAATAAAAATTTCCAATTTATCAATCCCAGGATAATTTTTGATGTACCAGTGATAATTTTTGATATGTCAGTGATATGTTTTAGTTGTATCTAGGTATGTTTCTATAACCGGGACTCGAGATTTAGTCCTTTTGATCATGACCCTAAGTTCATTCACAATAGGTAGGATAGGTAAGAAAACAGCGATTAATTAAAAGCTTTGCCTTTAAAGCTCTCTTTACCACAACTGATCTGCACGAAGAACCCGTTACTGCGCTGCACAAATCCGTCTTTCGATCTCTATTATTTCTACCATCACTCGAGAGCAATACACCAAAGTACTTGAACTTTTTAACGTCAATTTAAACCTTATTACCAATTTATATCGATGATGCTATCTTGTTTCGAGCTGAGCACATTGAGACAGTTTTGAATTTGCTAACTACTATACCGGCCACTTGACGTTCCGCCTTAAATCGCTCCAGAAAGCAGTGTCGGTCATAAGTATTGGAGGCCAACAAGACAACATCGTCTGCCAAAAGCTAATATGATATAATGATGAGACCAAACTGAAGACCAAACTCTTACATAGCGGCTAGTCTCACAATTTTGTTCATGTGAACAGGGAACAAAAAGTAAAAAAGGTGGACAACCCTGACGGAGCTAGACACCTATATTTTAATCCTTAATATAATCCAATATTTAAGGATTCTATTAATTTAATTTTATCCATATATTTATATTTATTTAATGGTTTAATTTTTGTAAGATAGACGTTATGGTTATTATAACATATATATGTATATCTTTTTCCGAATATAAGATTAATTAATTTTACTAACGCTTCTTTAATATCTACTAAATCTAGATTTGTATAAAGCGTACTAAAATCGTATGTATTTATATTTTGAAAATTTATTCCTTTTGTGTGTTCTAAAAATTCTTTTGTAGAATTAATACTGAAATAGTGTTTAATACCAGTATTAATTTCGATTACCTTGCAATATTTTTTAAAGTGTGCTTTAATTATTTTAAGTATTTTATTCATATAAGCAGAAAGTGGTTTTAATGTACATTTAAACGCACTACATATGAACCTAGGTTTTATTGGATTTTTATGTAATTTTGGATTCCAATATAATATAGGTATAGTTTTATTATCTGATTCAATTTTTATACCCTTTTTAGCCATTATAGAACAGTGACTTGTAATAATTGTTTCAAAACTCAACCCACTACGTTCATATGTTGGATTAACATTTAAATCATTAGAATTTTCGTCTTTCATTAGTATATCATAATAAAGCTTTTTGCATATGAAGACAAAGTTATTACTAGTTTTATCAATAGTTGTTTTTGTATAGTTATCCTTTAATTTGGTAAGTTCAGTATACATATCTTTATTAATTTGATCTTTCCTTTTATAATTGTTTGATATTCTCATTTTATCTCTAATTTTATCAAATATATGTTTTCCAAATGTTTATCTTTGATGTATTTAAGCTTTCACTATTAATCAGCTTACCAAAGTAAGCATTTAAGTCATTATAGAACGAATTGTAAATTTTATTTTTATTGTTATTATTGTTTATCTTCCATCGTGGTCCCTTTCGGCTTTGAAGTTATTCAGTACGCTGACGATATAGTAATCTATGCATCATGCACACTTACATCTGCATCCAACCTCGCTTCTGATGCATCGTCTTGCCTCTCTGCTATTCACGCATATCTTTGTTCAATCCGTATGTTTTTAAACAACGAGAAATCTAACATAATGTGGATAACACCGCGCCACTCTTACACCCTCGATTTTCCAGTATGCATACACAATTTCCGTCTACCAGAAGTGACTATCATGACAATCCTCGGTGTCCCTTTTGACAATAATATCTCGTTTCTGCCTTTTATTCGTAGCAAGATCAGTTCATGCTCCCTCATCCTCCGTGACATTCGAAGTGTCCTTAGAAACCTCGACGTCAAATCGACAGCTATTTTAATCTCCAGCCTTTTATTGCCTCGTCTAGAATATTGCTTAGGTCTTCTTGTAAGCTGTCCAACATATCAATTTCACTATCTACAAAGGATTCTACACATGGCTGCTAGGGTCATCTTCCGCCTTCGTAAGTACGACCACATCTCCAACACCCTCCGCATCCTTAACTGGCTCGACATTCCGAGCCGCATAACCTCTCAAATTCTCACACTTGCATGGCAAATCAAATTCCGGCACAACCCTCCTTATCTATATCTTCCTGATAGCGCATCCAATATGACGACTGGTCTCTCCCTAAGAAGTCATCGCTCCTACTCGCTTTTCGTCCCCCGTCACAACGGTAATCACGGATATCGTGCGTTCACCATCGCTGCACCACGCCTTTGGAACAAACTTCCTCGAGACACAAAATCATTGACGTCGCTTAAACACTTCAAAACTTCCTTGATCGCCATACTTCTTGCAAACGAACTAAAATAACACTTTCAGCCGCAATCAATTCAATAACTCTACATACAAGTTCAAACACTCATCGGACGTAAACTTGTCTTTTTATTTTTATAGTGGGCCTGTAAATGGTTCTATTTTACCATAACGGCCACTCTTAATAAATTCTATTCTATTCTATTAAACAGTATCAACTACTGACGAAGGGCAACAAAAGTACTAGCTAGCACAGATATTCTCGATGAAAAATTTGAGTCACATATCCTACAATCAGACGATATTATTGATAACGCAACAGTTTTATCAATCCTCCAGGAGCTACACCCTGCTGCAAAGCCACTAGAGCAAGACGCTCTTCCGTCGTTACCGTTTCCTGGCTGCAAACTTTATCGCGCATGTCGCTTTTTCTGCACTGGATGAAACTCATATCCTTAGATCTAGTAAGAAGATCAAAGGGAGCACTTGACCTTCGGGTCTAGACTCCCAAGCGTGGCTTCGCATGCTTACAGAATTTAGGCCTCAATATATGAATCTTGTCAACGTACTCGCCAACTTTGCAATATACATCGCGACAGAAAAAATTAGCCCCGGTACTCTAAATGCTTTCACCGAATGCCGTCTAGTTGTGCTGGAAAAGAAATCCGGTAGAATTCCCCAATCGGAATTTACAACACCGAAAAACGTATCATAAGCAGTGCAAATTTGGATGTCACACGCAATTACATACAAGACGTCTCTGGATGCACACAATTAGGTGATTCGCAAAGAGTGGTATATAGGCTGTGATATGCTCGTTAAGGAAATAGTTTCATCGACGAAACGACTACTGCATATTGACGATTGACGCGAACAACTCCTTCAATCAAACAAATCGATATGTTGCGCTACACAACATTGAATACGTGTGCCTGTCGCTATGCTGTCACCTTCGCAACATCTACTCAACTCCAGCGTAATTACCAGTAGGGTCCCACAATATGTTCTCTACTGAAGGATTTACTCAAGGCGATCCTTTCGCAATGGCCGGATTCGCCCTAAATTCCCTACCACTTATAGCATTGATCCAGCGAAGAGTACCTTCTGTTTTCCAAAGGTGGTATGCTGATGACGCCAACTTTGAAGGAACCATTGACACGTTGAAGGATGTATGGAGAATGTTTCTTTCGGAAGGTCCTAAATACGGTTCCTGTGTTAATGCGAAGAAGTCCTAGATTTTGTCACAATGCTCTATCAACGAAGCTGAATTTTCTAACCTTAGCATCAAAATCTCCGCCGATGGCATTAAAATACTCGGCACGCCTATTGGCTCCAGCGAATTAAAAAAACATATCCGTAGCTGAACTGACAGCAAATTAGATTTTGATGATCAAACGTCTGTTTATTGTAGCTAACGCTGATCCGCACGCCGCTTTTGCTGGACTAACTCACACTGTTCAATACAAGTGGATGCATATAATGGGCACTTGTGAGTGCTCTGAGACTGTGTGGATTGATCTGATAAATACACTTACTCAACAGTTACTTCCTAGATTCGTTATGTGGAACCTAAACGACGATTGCGTAGCAATGCTGTGCTCTCTAATAAAATTAGGCGGTTTGTTAATCATCCATCCCGGATTCAGAGCAAAATTGGAACGATTATCCTCGCAGATGATTGTCTCAACTTACGATTTTGACCTTATTAGTAATGATCTGAGAGACAAACAAATAACGACGCTGCGTGCAATGACACAACTTAGAGTTCAAGCACATCAAGAACGTATTTTCAGGCTATCCATTCTAGATACACTAGCGACGAATAATCTGATCGCGCACATGAACGGTGCGTTACCTTCAATCCGGCATGATGCTGTTAGAGATATTATTTCGCAACATTTCGTTACAATTTCATATTGAGTAGAATGGGAACCACAACTAATCGCCATCCCTGACGACATGGCTTTCGAACAAACCACAACTCTACGTGATCAGAATGCACGGCTTGATATCGTTTGTTCTGGACTTTACGACAATTAATTTGAGCGGACGTTCTTTGACGTCAATGTTTTCTCTGTACATGCTCAATCGAACATCTCTCGTAAACCAGATTCGGTTTTTAAATACAATGAGAGTCACAAAAAGAACAAATACGCCGAACGAGCAGGTGCGGTTGAAAGCGCTTCGTTCTCGTCACTGATTTTCTCGACATCCGGAGGATTCGGTAAAGAATATGAGACTCTAATAAAGCTAATTACCACCAAAACAGCAAATCTGTCAACCAGGGCATATTCTGATACAGCCGTCAAAATTAAACGCGATATTGGCTTTGAGATTGCATGCTCTGTGTAAGCATGCCTCCGTGCAGCAAGATTAAGAAGATAATAAATATTCAAAAATTTTATAACATCCAGACATAAATTATAGTTTCGTAAATTGCAGGCCCATTTGCGGTAACCATTTCTTATAATAATCAAAAATAATAATCTATAGAAAAATTAATCTATATGTATACCCTTTTAATAGTATTTTCCTTAATTCACAATTTTCAATTAATTCTAGATTATGAATAAATATATGTTTATTTATTTTATCAAAATTAAGACTTTTGAAATTGCATTCTGTTTCTATAACAGAATGTTTCTAATATTATCGTTACATATTGATTTTAATTCTTTATTATAATTACAAATTTTTCGTCCTAATGGTGGTAGGAGTTTATACCTTATTTTAGGAATATATTTACTTAAATCTGACCCTATTATTTCTTTACTTTTAGAATTATTTAAAAGTCCGGCTATATTTATGTTATCTATACATTTATTAATAAAGTTTATGATTAATGTATATTTTCTATTGTTATTATTAACATTTATTGTACGATTATAGTATTTTGTATTTCAATAACTGTCTATTATACAACTTAGCCTATCATAGTCGTTAATTAATTTTTGATTTATTGAACATATGATATCTTTAGAAAAACTTATTATATTTACATAAAGATCTTTTAGCTTATTATCACTTAAAAGTTGTTTTAATATTTCTAATTGTTCATTTATATACATATCTTTTTTAATATTTTTAACTCTATTTTTCCTATTCCTTTTATCACCATGACTTCTTGGTTTGCGTTTAACCGGATTATTATAATATAGTTGTTTATTATGTATTATACTACTTCTGCCAATTCCTTGTACCACGTCATTCAATCCTAATGGGTACATGGAATTAAGCGTTTTAATCCAAAAATCTTCTTTTTCTAATAGTTTTTGATTTAATGTTGATATGTTTTCTTCAATTATATGTTCTAAAATAAATAATTTACAATATCCTATATCATGTCATATTAATCTCATTTGTTTATGAAATATAGTTTGACTATTATGCTGTATATTATATATGTGTTGCCTAAACCTAGTTTTTAACATTTGATATGTTTTTCCTATATATTGCAATCCACATGTACATTGTATTATATACACTACACCTGCGGTGTTGCAGTTACAATTATTATTAATATTTAATGAAAAACATTTGTTTGTCGTATTACTTACAATAAACAACTTATTGTTTATTGTTCACAAATTTTCTTCTTATATTCCTCTCGATGTTCAAACGCCCTGAACAATTGAATAGCACATCGAACGTATCATTGGACAATAATTGTTTATTATTTACTATACTACTTCTGCCAATTCCTTGTACCACGTCATTCAATCCAAATGGGTACATGAAATTAGCGTTTTAATCCAAAAATCTTCTCTTTCTAATAGCTTTAGATTTAATATCAAAAACTATATCAAAACTAGTCACATAGCCACATTAATATTCAAAATTCACCAAATTCATTCAAAATATATGAAAAAAATTATTGTCCGATTGTAGTATTTGTATTACAATAACTGTCTATAAAAAACTTAACTTATCATAATCGTTAATAAATGTTTGATTTATTGAACAAATGATATCTTTAGAAAACTTCTTATATTTACATTCTTAGTCTTTTGTCTCTTAAAGTTGTTTTAATATTATCTTTTTTAAATTTTCAAGTATATTTTTCTTGTTTCTTTTATCGCCATGACTTCTTGGCTTGCGTATATTTATATATAATACCGAATAATGAACAATATTCTTTGTATTAAAATAAGATGCACTAGATAATCAAATTTCATCAGAGGAAATACGTCATAAGCATGTATTTAGCCCCGCTGCTATGTTGGGCCGAGGAATATAAACCAACACCTGATTTCATAACAGTTATTTCTGATGACTTCTATTTCTTATTCGAATACATCGTATATTATGTGTTACTCTATTCATAAAATTTGATTTTTATTTTAAATTTTAATTATAAATTCTATCGGTATATAAATATACATTGTATAAAATCTCCTTTATAATTATATATTATTTATAATTATTTATCTTTATTTTGAAATATTTTCAAAATGTCAGATCTTATTATTTATTAGTCAATAAATAAAAATTGACTTTTATTTTAAACTTTAATTATAAATTTTATAATTATAAATTGTATAAAATCTTATAATTATTTATTTATAATTTATTTTTATTTTTAATTTATATGATATAAAATACGTAGACTAAGTTATCTGATCTTTATAAATTTTATTTTTATCGTAATTTCCACTACTGTTAACAAATAAAAATGCAAAATATTAAAATTCAGGTATACAAAAAAATACCAAAGTATAAGTTATTCCGGCATAAAAGTATTAGATGCCGAGTGTAATAGGTAGTGTAATTTCGTTTCTTGCTTAGCTTTTAAAGTTTAATTGTATTTTTAAAATTGCGTTCGAAGTGAATATAATCATTAGTTGGCTCATTCTCCGGGAAAAATAAAAAATAGTATTATTTCTGAATTTTGGTCAATGCGAATGACCTCTTCAAAAAACACTAGCGTTTGATAAATGATGACATAGTATATATTGAATACAAACGAAAGAATTTAATTGATATGTTGTTTAACCAAACTCTTGTTCGGCGGTAATTGTAAGCCCCAAATGATTTTATTACCTCCCAAGGTTGATGCAATTTCGATGTGTACCGCCTTCTTGATTAAACGACGAAGTGTATATGGCTCGCATTCAAGAACATTTGTATTGTCGAAATCAATCGTATGGGAACTGTTCAACCAATGATTAAATATTGACGAAGAAACGTTGCCTCTTTTAAGATTACCCCTGTGTTGTTCTAGTCGCTTTCGTAGTCATTGTTTGGTTTGACCGATGTAGACTTTGTTGCAATATTTATAAGCGATGTGATACACTACTTTATTTTTTGAATATATTGGTTTAGTTTTGAAAAAGGAGGTCACAAAATATCGTTTTTTTATGATAAATTATATTTCGTTGGCCATCAGTATTCAGCGAATCGATCACTCTATTATTATACTCTTCCAAAATGTAAGTGGTAGAAAAGAAATTGTTGCGGTTGTCTTTATTTTGGTTTTCATTGACTTTGTTCTTCACTATCATATGTTTGCCTTGAAAAACGCGTGTCTAATAGCTTGCAGAGGATAGTATTTCTAATAACATAGTAGATATTTCACAATGCCTAATACGTCTTCCCTTGTCGGTAGAACAAATTTTCCTTGCTCTATAGTGCAATGCAGCAGTACTCCGGATTTTACAAAATCATAATCGTAATTACAAATACTTCTTTAATAATACTTCATCTGAGTATTTTGATTCCGTCAGATAATCATAGTCTCCAAAATCTTTTGCCACTGTCGTTGTTATATTATATAAAACCCAAAATACATCATCAGGCCAAAGGTTACAACCGGAAAAAGAAAATAAAGAAGAAAATACGTTAAGAAATACATGTTGTAACACCAACTCAAGAAAGTCTGTCTTGAGCCATCTCCAATTCCGCTTAATTGTTTCCAGCCAATATTCGAAACCGATAATAGTATTTTTTTCACATCGTTTTCGAACGTTTCTAATGTGGATTTTATTACTCTACCACGAGGACGTTTCCAGTGTGAGTCATTGATCGGAAGTGCAGCATCCCCTTGGATTTTATATCTAATAGGTCTTATTAGATATAATAGGTCGTGTTATTTTTTAATAATAACTTGATATAAGTTTTATGAAATCTTATAAAATTATTCGTTATATATAATTATTTAATAATTTATATTTTATTAAGCATTATTTTTAATTTACAAATAGTATAAAATACGTAAACTTAGTTAGCTGATCTAATTTAAAAACAATTTAAGATTTCAAGTCACGAAATGTTGACGATTAATGCACCATGCTTAACAGTTTCGAATTTTTCATCCATAGAACTAAATTCCGGTCAACTTTTTAATGCGACAACAAAAGCTCTTCGAATTGAGGTAATTGTCAAGGATACTGTACTTTTGTTAATGATTTAGTGAAATTTAGAGTAAAGAACTAACTATTGATTCAAAAGATATAAAAATTAAAATGGTGGATGAAATGCGTTATAATCCTGTTCAACATCACGACAACACATGTCGTTTATGCATTTGTTCAAGCAATTCAAAACTCATTCCAATTGGTTCCAGTAAAAATTGTGCTGATTTGTTACAATATAATATCGGTGATTTGTGCCAATAAAATCTGTCAATAAGTTTTCCTTCTGATATCTCTCGTTATTTGGCTTGTTTTACTAGATTAATTAGTGTAGTATACACGAACAGTGTAGCATACAATGAAAAAATCATTTATTTGTTATTTTTAATCTAATAAATAATAAAAAAAATTAAAGTAAATAATTTAATTTATTTAATTTTTTAAGCGTTAAAAAATTAATTAATCTTATTTATACTAGCAGATATTAAAGAAACACTATTTCAGGAAAATCAAATTGCTACAAGAAAATATAATCAGAAATTATATTCTTCTGGGGATCTGCCAGGGAGCGTCTCCCTGATGCATGCCCCGTTACCCTTTCTGAATGATTGCGCTGATCACAACGAGTCTTGGTTATTTATCCAGACGTCTTATATCCAGACGTTGAAAACGAGTCTTGGTTATATAAAATTCTTACATTTGGGATATAATATACATACACAAATACAATTTGAAAGCTGAACGATTCTAATTACAATCTAATATACATACAGTGACACGTCAAGTAATACCAAAGGGTGTTCCATCATTGATTCCAGACTGTTGCTCATGTAATGGACAGTCAGCGCGTTGTAAGGGTTGTCGTTGCGCACGCTTAGGTCGTGCTTGCACGGAATGCCGCGCACCTCATTGTCAAAACAGGAATCCTCTCAATACCGAAGTATCGATTCCACAAGAATCACAATATATCTTCAGCGAAACAAGAGTAGATTGTTCAAGCGTGAAGCAGGAGGCGACCATTGAGCAAGCGAGTTTACATGCGGAGCTTAATTCCTATAAGATTTCAATACCAAGACGCAATAATTCCGCTAGGTCAAGCATTGATGAAATTTACAGTGGGGTCATTCTATGGCAGCCAAATCTCTTTAAACTTCCTAGATGCAAGGCCAGTTTTGACTTCGTTGACCTTCTCTCGTCGTTATATCGCGATTGCGTCGTTGACCCAACCACCATGGAATCAAAACTGAAAACAGCAACAATACTCTGTCAGCTGGTACTACAACGTTGTAAAAAGGGTGGTGTGGCATTGAGTCGGAAGCACATTCAGCGTCGGCTACGCTATGGGAGCATGGCAAGTTGCACGAACAACTCGACGAAGCTAAATCTTTGCAAC
This sequence comes from Pomphorhynchus laevis, assembly GCA_012934845.2. Lineage (NCBI taxonomy): Eukaryota > Metazoa > Acanthocephala > Palaeacanthocephala > Echinorhynchida > Pomphorhynchidae > Pomphorhynchus > Pomphorhynchus laevis. Next base: position 137,501 of record WNNJ02000543.1, read on the forward strand.
ATAGAAAAGACAGCGCTTCTGTACGACTCATCTGCAAAAAATAAAATTGGATAGCATCATTTTCTAAGTTGATCGGTCGTGGTTCTATGAGTGCAGCCCTACGCCTATTAGAGCATCCTGAACATCAAGCCGTTACACTCAAATTAGATGATTTGATTGGTGTAGAGTCAGTCAAGCAGAAACTTTAAAACCTTCACCCAGATGCAATTCCAGCGAATTCAGAAGCAATTCTTAGGCACAGACTACCAAAAGCCGTTGAACATCACCCGGTTTTATTTGAGGATATCAACTCCGAGGATATATTGAAAGCTGCTCGTAAAACTCAAGGTTCTGCCGGCCCTTCTGATGCCAATGCCTCCATGTGGCGCTCAATGTTGTCAGCGTTCGGTCACTCATCGATTCATTTGGCGACTAGTCTTGCCGAGTTCGCTATTTTGTTAGCTACAACTACTCTATCGTCAAAATCTTTGGAAGCGTTCGTTGTTTGTCGATTGATTGCGATAGCCAAGAACCCTGGAATTAGACCTATCGGTGTAGCAGTTCCAAGGCGAATAATCGGTAAGGTTCTGGCTCGAAGAATTAGTAGCAACCTTCAAACTGTAGCAGAATGTGATCAATTGTGCGCCGGTCAACGGTGTGGAGTCGAAGCTGCTATTCATTCGGTTGGTCTTCTATTCAGCGAAAATCCTAATTTGGCAGTTCTTCAGCTGGACGCAATAAACGCTTTCAATTGTGCAAATCGGGATTTAACCTTAAAAACGTGAAATTTGTATGCCCTTCATTATCAACTGTACTAAATAACATCTACAACGATCCAGCGACATTATCAATTGATCAAGAAGTTCTACTATCAAAGGAGGGCTTCACGCAGGTGACCCCCTATCCATGATCGCCTATGCTGTATCCTCAATTCCACTTATACGAAGATTGAAAGGGATTTTTCCGAATGTCACTCATCGATGGTTTGCCGATGACGCTATCCTTGTCGGCTCTTCACAAGACCTCAAGTTAGTCTGGGACACCGCCCGCAAAATTGGACCGGACTATGGATTTCATCCCAATGTACAGAAATGCAAACTACTGGTGCACGCTCACGAAAAATCCAACGCTATTGCAATATTTGCTGAATCAAACATTCAGGTTGCAACAGGTGGTACTGAAATTCTTGGTTCGGCGATTGGTGATAAAGCTTACATTGACTCCTTCATCAGTGCGAATGTTGACAAGTGGCTCAATGTGCTCAGCAATCTAATCAAAGTTGCCAATGAAGATCCCCACATGGCTTTCGTTGCTATGACACAAGCTATTCAATTAAAGAGGTCTTTCGTCCAACACACGTGCAGTTCAACCGGGGGAAATTATGATCGCCTATCTCAATTCTTGAATTTAAAGTTAATTCCAGCGTTAACTGGTGTTTCCCTCGACTGCCATGCTAAGTCAATGTTATATTTGCCAGTAGGAATTGGAGGTATTGGCATTCGATCACCGTCCAGAAGGGCATAAGCGGAATACGGAGGGTCCCACTCAATGTCTCGACCGCTATTGGATAGTCTTGCGGGTAACGAACTTTTACTCAGACAGACGCGAATTTCGCGCGAAATTAAGCTAGCGAGAACAAAATACGATGAAAGCCTGAAAAATGAAATAACGTTTTGCAGCGATGATGGCAATAACAAGTGTTTAACTTTTGCATCGGTAAAGGGAGCATCCACTTGGTTATCTGCGCAACCGCCAGAATACCTAAAAATCACTTGAGTAAAAATCAATTCCAGTACGCACTCGCATTCAGATATTGTTGGCACCCTCCCAATGCACCAGCTTTCTGTCTACGTGGACAACGATTCAGCACATGGCATGCACTAGCTTGCCAAGCTGGTGGACTCCCAACGATAAGACACAATATCATTCGTGATTATTTTGCAAAAGAACTGAGCTGTACCTGTTGTGCAGTAGCAGTTGAACCATCACTTCAGCCGATCCCACCCAAGACCGTTTTCGAAACCAGAACAACGACTAGAGACCAGAATGCAAGAGCTGATATTGAATGTTACGGCTTATACGGAGAAAGGACAGAGCGGTCAATACTTGACATTTGCATTTTCAGCCTTGACATTACTTGACAATACTAGACATTACTATACATTCAAAACTATACATTGACAATACTATACATTCCTTGACAATACTTGACATTTGCATTTGGCTCCGTCCTACTCTGTCAGCTCTGTGGAGAGCTCGTTACGCTACTATGAATCGAGGAAGGTCGCCAAATACGGCGAACGCAAAGCGCGTTTTGACAGAGCAGGTTTCTTCCCTGTGGTTCTTGCGTCAAATAGGGGACTTGGTCAGGGCGCTCAGCCATTACTAAAACGTATCTCTAAGCTAAAAGCCGACAGAGGACGTTCACTATACAACGACATTGTCTGATCAATGCGCTCAATGATTGGAATAAAATTGGCAAAAGCTGTGTCGATGTACGTAAGGGCTGCGATATCGACGTTAAACAGACCGCTGCTCATCGGGGTTACTGATAGCCCTAATTCCTCAGGCCACTTAGTGCAAACAGCAGTCTCAATTCCAACGTGAATATTGCATTTTAAATATTACTATTTAGGTAAGGGCCGATTTGAGGGAAACCAATACTTTGTATGTTAGTACTAAAGTATCTTCTTTGAAAAAAAAGAACATATTATCGAAGAAAAAATATCAATATTAAATCAAAAAATATTAGAAAGAGAAGATTTTTGGATTAAAACGCTTAATTCCATGTACCCATTAGGATTGAATGACGTGGAACAAGGAATTGGCAGAAGTAGTATAGTACATAATAAACAACTATATTATAATAATCCAGTTAAACGCAAGCCAAGAAGTTATGGTGATATAAGGAATAGGAAAAATAGAGTTAAAAATATTAAAATAGATATGTATATAAATGAACAATTAGAAATATTAAAACAACTTTTAAGAGATAATAAGCTAAAAGATCTTTATGTAAATATAAGAAGTTTTTCTAAAGATATCATATGTTCAATAAATCAAAAACTAATGAACGACTATGATAGGCTAAGCTGTATAATAGACAGTTATTGTAATACAAAATACTATAATCGTACAATAAATGTTAATAATAACAATAGAAAATATACATTAACCATAAACTTCATTAATAAATGTATAGATAACATAAATATAGCCGGTCTTTAAAATAATTCTAAAAGTAAAGAAATAATAGGATCAGATTAAAGTAAATGTATTCCAAAAATAAGGTATAAACTCCTACCACCGTTAGGACGAACAATTTGTAATTATAATAAAGAATTAAAATCAATATATAACGAAAATATTAGGAACATAATGGAAACAGAATACAATTGTAAAAGTCTTAGTTTTGATAAAATAAATGAACATATATGTACCCATAATCTAGAATTAATTGAAAATTGTGAATTAAGAAAGCTACTATCAAAAGGCTATAAATAAAGATTAAATAATAACAACGACAAAAATAATATTTACAATTCGTTATATAATAACTTAAATGATTACTTTAGTAAGCTGATTAATAGTGAAAGCTCGAATATATCTAAGATAAACATTTGGAAAGACTATATATTTGATAAAATTAAAAATAAAATGAAAATAACAAACAATTACAAAAAGAAAGATCAAATTAATAAAGATATGTATACATAACTTACTAAATTAAAGGATAACTATATAATAACAACTATTGATAAAGCTACTAATAACTTTGTCTTCATATGCAAAAAGTTTATTATAATATACTAATGAAGGAGGTTAATTCTAATGATTTAAATGTAAATCCAGCATATGAACGTTGTGAGTTGAGTTTAGAAACAATTATTACAAGTCACTGTTCTATAATGAATAAAAATGGTATAAAGGTTGAATCAGATAATAAAACTATACCTATATTATATTGGAATCCAAAATTACATAAAAATTAAATAAAACTAGGTTCATATGTAGTGATTTTAAATGTACATTAAAACCACTTTCTGTCTATATGAATAAAATACTTAAAGTAATTAAAGCACAATTCAAAAAATATTGTAAAGTAATCGAAATTAATACTGGCATTAAACACTATTTCAGTATTAATTCTACAAAAGAACATTTAGAACAGACAAAAGGAATAAATTTTTAAAATATAAATACATACGATTTTAGTACGCTTTATACAAATCTAGATTTAGTAGATATTAAAGAAGCGTTAGTAAAATTACTTAATCTTATATTCGGAAAAAGACACATATATATGTTATAATAATTATAACGCCTATCTTACAAAAATTAAACCATTAAGTAAATATAAATATATGGATAAAATTGAATTAATAGAATCCTTAAATATTTTGATAAATCAAAATTATTTAAAAGTATGGACATCTATATTGAGACAACTAAAAGGTGTTCCAATGTTAGGTAATAGTAGCCCTATTATAGCTGACTTGTTTATAAGCTTTATAGAATATGAATTTGTTCATAACTGTGTAAAAACTAAATCCAAACTATATAAATATATGAAATATATGTTTCGATACCTTGATGATATGTGTATTTAACTCTATTAATTTTTATTCAATAAGCGAACAAATTTATCCAGAAAGCCTCATTCTTAATAAAAACCAATATTAATGTTGAAGAAGGAATATATCTAGATATCAACATTAAATTAACATCAATTAAAACTACTTTTTATTTATATCGTAAAGATGACATTTAAATTTACAAGAAACATTTTTGCATGAGCATTCATGCATACCATATAATATAAAATATAATTCATTAAATAATGAAATTTTAAGAATTGCTACTATTTGGAACGATATTGGTTTTTTTCAAAATCATTTAAATAATTTAATCGATACATATTTTAAAGTGGGTTACTATAAAAATAACATCAAGCAGAAAATAGTAAAATATATAAATCAACATAATAATATAAAGAATGAATTTAAACTCTTAAGTGGCAAATTTTAATGGATAGATAATAAATTATATACTTTCTATTAGAATAAGATACTAGATAGTTTTATCAGAGGAAATACGTACTTAACACGTATTTGGCCCCGCTGCAATGTCGGGTTGAGGAGTTAGGGGCGAAACCTGATAGAATAGCAGTTCCTCCTGATGACATCTAATCCTTATTCTGATACAGCGTCTGTTATTTATTAGTTTATTCATAAAAATTGATTTTTATTTTTAATTTCAGTTTATAATTCATCTTGATATAAATTATATAAATTTTTTAAACAATAATTTATTTTATTATTTAATTATTAAATTTTGATTTAGCATTATTATATTTTTTATAATTATATTAAATATGTAGACTCAGTTTGCTGATTTGATTTGTTAGTTATTAAAATTTGAGTGTAATTAAAGAATATCAGTGTTATTTTATTATACCGAGAATAAATATACAAATTTAGAAATTTTTTAAATGAAATCGCTAGATTAAGATGTTCAATTTATTCAAATAAATTGCTATCGTGTTTTACAGCGATTTTACAACACTATACATATGAATACATGTATACCATATTTGACCGTTTGCTGAAGGGGGATTTTTTAATGCAAAAGTTGCAAAGTTTTTTTATATAAACATTTTTTATATTCATATAATAAAAACAAAAGACAAAATTATTTTATGAAAACACTAACTTTGATGTTAGTGCTGAAAAGGCCAATCGCATTAGCGAAAATTCAAAAATTATATCATTTTTCTTTTTTCTCTGGGATAGAGCCAACTAATTTTTTTTCAATATCTCCGAACGCAATTCTAAAAGATATCTTTTATGTATATGTAGAAAACATTTTATGATTTCTGCACAGTTGCTACTGATTTTCTTGAAGATTAATACGAGGGAAATTTAAGAATCAAAGCAATGAAAACTTCATCGCTTATTATATTTTTTTCTTATTTACATACCATTCAATAATCAAGATTTGATTTCGTGTCAAAGTGAACTTTCGTGAGGTTAATGGATATTGTAGACATGAGAAGATTTATTGTTAAAAAATGACAAGCTTTCGATGATAGCGTCCTTAAACTATTTATACGTAACACTGATACGTATAAATATGTACGGAAGAATATATAAGGATATATATACTTCGTATACGGAAGAATTTCATGTTATTCTTCCGTTATTCTTCGGATGTTGCAGATTGGAAATATATATAGAATCCTTGATCAATCTCCTCGATATTTAAAATAGTATTAAACGTTTTTTAGTATTAACATATGTATCAGAAGGAATAATAGAAGTCATTCGGAGGAACTGCAGGCAGTTCCTCCTGATGACCACTTATCTTTATTCTGATACACCATCTACTATTTATTAGTCAATTCATAAAAATGACTTTTATTTAAAATTACAATTTTTTATTTTGACTTGATATAAGTTATATAAAATATTATAACAATTATTTATTATTTATTATCTAATTATTAATTTTTGATTTATTGATTTAGCATTATTATTTTTTATTTATTTTTTATTTTATAATTATATTAAATACGTAGACTCAGTTAGCTGAATTGATTAGCGTAAATATAAGAAGTATTTCTAAAGAAATCATTTTTTCAATATATCAAAGACTATTAAACGATTATGATGACTATCAAAGACTATTAAACGATTACGATTACGATTAAGATGTATAATAAACAGTTATTGTAATGTAAAATACTATAATCGTAAGACAAAATATACGCAAACCATAACCTTCATTAATTTTTATTAATGACGATTTTTATTCTTTATTAATTTTTATTTATTTATTATTTGTTTATTTTATAATTATATTAAATACGTAGACTCAGTTAGCCGATTTGATTGTAATGATTTAGATATTTTACTATTTTTTGTTTGATTGTATTTTTATAGTAAATTTTTAAAATATGTATCTATTTAATTATTTAAATGATTTTTAAGAATGAAAATATCGTTACATATTATGGTAATTCTTAAAATGTAATTACGTAATTTAATACATGGAATGACATCACTTTAATTTTTTATATTATATATTAATGAGCGTTATTGATTTTATTTTTTTAATATTATAGTGTTGATTTATATATTTTACTATTTTATGCTTGATGTTATTTTTATAGTAACCTAGTTTAAAATATGTATCTATTAAATTATTTAAATGATTTTGAAGAAAGCCAATATCATTACATATTGTTGCAATTCTTAAAATTTCATTATTTAATGTATTATATTTTATATTATATGGTATGCATGAATGCTCATGCAAAAATATGTTTCTTGTAAATTTAAATATGTCATCTTTACGATATAAATTAATAGTAGTTTTAGTTAATGCTAATTTAATGTTCATATCTAGATATACACCTTCTTTATCATTAATATTGGTTTTGTTAAGAATAAGGCTTTCTGGATAAATTTGTTCACTAATTGAATAAAAATTATTAGAATTAAATACACATATATCATCAATGTATCGAAACATATATTTCATATATTTATATAGTTTAGATTTAGTTTTTACATAGTTATGAACAAATTCATATTCTATAAAGCTTAAAAATAAATCAGCTACAATTGGGCTACTATTACCTCTCATTGAAACACCTTTTATGGTATGAATTAGTTCACACAATGTATCAATACATGTTTCATATTTATCAAATCAGATAACTGAGTCTACGTATTTAATATAATTATAAACTAAGCAAAACATAATACTGCTAAATCAAAAAGTAATAATAAAATAATAAAATTAATAATTGTTATAGACTTTTTATATATTTTAAATCAAGTTAAAATAAAAAAATTTAAATTTAAAATAAAAGTCAATTTTTATGAATTAACTAATAAATAACAGACGTTGTATCAGAATAAGAATTAGAGGTCATCAGGAGGAACTGCTATGCTATCAGGTTTCGTAAAGTAATTGTAAATAATAAATAATTGTATATCAATAAATAATTAAAAATAAAAATTTAAAAAAGTCAAAATAATTTAAATATTGGCAAAAATCAATTTAAAAAATGTCAAATTATCAAGTTGAATTTAAATTTGAAATTTACAATAAAAGTCAATTTTTATGAATTGACTAATAAATAACAAACGATGTATCAGAATAGCAATTAGAGATTATCAAATGGAACTGCAATGCTATCAGGTTTCGACCACTATTCTTCGACCCAGCATAGCAGCGGGGTCAAATAAATGCTAATGGCGTATTTCATCTGTTGAAGTTTGATTATCTTGTATATTATTCTAATACAAAGCATATTGCTTATTATCTATATAATTTTTTGTATAAGTCTAAATTTAATTTTTATAATATTTTGTTGATCTATATAACATACAATGTGTAAAAATAAGGATTAGAGGTCATCATGAGGAAGTGCTATGTTATTAGGTTTCGGCCCCTAACTAATCTACTTAATATAGACGCGGTCCAAAAACCGTGCCAATGACGGAAGATGTAAAAGGAAAAGTCAAAGACAAGAAATGACTATTCCATACATATATCAGCTACAAGACAAGGACAAACTGGCATGCATACCATTTAGAAAAGATAAAAGCTAAGAAGGCCTTTGCAGTTGCCAGTGCCGTTCACATTGATAATGTTCAAAAATACTCAATACACGCGAGGTGAGCGAGATCTATTTCGGTTTGTGAAGCGAAGACATCAAAACACGCAGGATATCGAAAGGTTCTACTGCATCAATGGAAGGGACTGGAAACTATTAATAGATCGACAGAAATTTCGAGAGAGATGGCGTGATAATTTTGAGGAAACCTAAAATGACGGATCCAATTACCGTTCAATTCGATCGCTCTCGCGAACTATGGAAATATTCGAGAGTATCCTAGACAACCGTATCCGTGACATTGTTGATATCACCGCAAACCAAACAGGGCTAGTCAAAAATTGTGGTACTGCTAACGCTATCCATGCAGCACGTCTGACACTCGAAAATCACATGAAGAAAAATCACCCACTCTACGTAGCAGTCTTGGACTTGGAAAAGCTATGACTGTGCCCCACATGAATTAATATGGTATGCACTGCGACATCATTAAGCTCCGGAGCATATAATTTGATGGGTGATGCTACTCTACCAAAACGCCGAATGCCGGGTTTTAAGTGCAGCTGGGATGCCACATCTATTTCGAATATCAGTGGGCGTCAGTCAGGGAAGCGCTGACGATGTTCGGCTAACGACGGGCAACAAAAAAGACCTGATGGAATCAACTAGTCTTGAATAACCGACTTACTCAATTCGGACTACGACTTAATCTAAAAAGGCCGAATATCTAGCAAAAGACTCACAGGAAAATGGCACATCACCATCAACGACATTGATTTGATACGTAGGACAAGTTTAGGTACCTCGAAACTAAATTTTCAGCAAGTGGCGACCTGACTCATGAAATCACGACACGAATAAACTCAGCGTGGACAAAATGACGAACGGCAACAGAGGTTTTGTGTGATCGTCGAATTAAAGATCATCTAGAATCAAAGATATATTACTCAATCATCCGCCCTGTGACTATGTCTGGCACAGAGTGTTGGTCTATTACTAAGACAATAGAACGACGTCTAGCGGTCATGGAGACTAAAATGTAGCGATGGATAATCTGAATAACGCGATGTGGTAGCGTAAGAAATATGGATATCCTCTAAAGATACGGGGTCGCACCAATCATGATCAAAATTCAAGAGGCCAGACTCCGGTAATACGGCACGTGTGCGAAGTGATAATTGCTCCCTTGCAAATGCCGCCTTAAAATACGAGATCAGAATCAAACGACCGAGAGGTAGACCAAGCGCGATGGCTATAGGCCTTCATACAGATCTTATGGAATCTGGACTTACCCAGACCAGGCTCAAGATAGGGCGAAATTGGGGCCTATATCTTGCATAGCCGACCACGCCTCAAAGCGGGACAAAGGCTGAATAATAAGAAGAATACTGTTTATTTGTTCTCAAATATTAATGCTGTAGATGTACACCAGCTTTTGGATTTGAATAATTTAGTTTCAAAACGCTAAAGAATTTGTACTGCTTATCGTTAAGAAACTATTTCACCACATTTGACAAAATCTTTAACTATATCATGAACAAGTGTAATTATTTTGTTCTTTAATCTATTTTTTCAAGCCTAAATAAAACTGCAAATTAATTTGACTACATCTATACTATTAATAATACTATTTAAAATTCAACACCTTTGTTGATAAAGCATTTAATTTGTAATTTAAATTTAATTTTATAAATACTGATTATATAATCTTAAATCATTACAAAACTTTATTAAAGAATTAGATTTGTTAACTTAAACGTATTTTATACTTTATAAATTAAAAAATAAATAAAATAATAATTAAATTATTAAATAATAAAATAAATAATTATTGGAGCTGGATCAAAGGAAGAAGAAATTAATAGAATTAAATGTCAACAATTATTTATCAATAATGGATCAGTATCAACTATTTAAAATAATTAAATAAGAATCTGAGAAGTTATTTATTAATGCCCACTGAGGCATCTCGGCATGGGGATGATAGCAAAATTTCATGAATTACATCAATTGAAAGCAAAATATTTAAAATATGAATTACGACTGGTGGTGAGATTTTACTTGTAGGATCGTTGATTTTGACTTGAAGGCATTTTTATAGCATCAGGCTGCGTGTAAATGTTGATTGATTATTGTTGAATCTACAGGTATTGAATCGATTTTACGAAGAGGAATTGATGAAAGAATTGGACAAGAGAATACATTAGAGATCGGTTGACATTGTAGATTACAAAATTTGCAGCGACAACATATTTAACGTTCATGACCTGGAATGTAAATAGTGCACAGCTTGTCGTGATAACCGTGAAGGTGGGCGTGAACGATGATAGGTCTTTGGGTGGCTTTAGGTTGTTGCCAAAGAGGTTGTAGTAGAGTGGCTGTTGTGGTTATTTATTATCGACGACATTGATCTTTTCTGTGAACTCCTGTTGGAAGGCCGGTGATTTTGATAATCAAATACGTTGTTGGTAGTCTATTGATAGAGGTCGGATTGACGTTAGAACAGAAAGTGGAGTAGAGTGAATTTTTGGTGACACGCCGAGTACCTTTTTGACAAAGCGCCATTTACATGAGTCAAGTTTTTTGAAATTGTAAATCGAAAGGTTAGACCAAATGACTGTAAACGCATAAGTAATCATGCGTCTAGCATCACTTTAAACAAGTGGAGTGCACCTTATAAGGATAAACTAGGCAGTTTCCCAAAAGCGAAAGTTGATGAGATGATCTTACAAGCTTTTTGTTCCAGGTGCAAACAAAATGACCAAGCAGAGGTTAGATAAACGCCAAGATATTTATAGGAGCTTACGAATTCTATGGGCTGATTGTTTAATGATAACTTGTCAGTTCGGGCTAGGCGACAACCACGACAAAATTTAATGGATTTTGTTTTTAATGTGTTGACAATGAGGTCGTTTTGCAAGCAGTATACATGAAGTTGGTCAAGTAAGGTCTGTAAAATTGTAGCGGATTCACAGATTATCAGAATTCTATGGGCTGATTGTTTAATGATAACTTGTCAGTTCGGGCTAGGCGACAACCACGACAAAATTTAATGGCTTTTGTTTTTAATGTGTTGACAATGAGGTCGTTTTGCAAGCAGTATACATGAAGTTGGTCAAGTAAGGTCTGTAAAATTGTAGCGGATTCACAGATTATCAGAATTCTATGGGCTGATTGTTTAATGATAACTTGTCAGTTCGGGCTAGGCGACAAAGGGCTAAGTGCGTAGCCTTGAAATACTCCTTTATGTTGAATAATGGGTGCAGATATAGATACGCTGTCGAATATTCGTATTTCATTGTGTGACAGAAGCCGACGTATTGTGTCGAGAAATGTTCCATTTATGTTGTACTGGACTTTGAGTTTTTCTAGAAGCAAATGTCGATTGACGTTCTCAAAGGCTTTCGTAAAGTTTACGAATACGCCGTTGGGGGTGGCGATGGGTTGAAATAATCGCGAATATTGTGTCACGAGCTTCAGATAGTAGTGATAAAGTTGAGCCACCACGACGAAATCCATATTGTTCAGGTGGGAGTAGCTTATCTGAAAAGTTGTAAAGACGACGTGTGATCATGGATGCAAAGAATTTATAACCATGATTGAGGATAGCGATACCGCGATAAGCGTTTGGATCCGATGAATCACCTACGTTTTCATAAAGTAACTTTATGATTTATTGATTCCACTACGGTGGGAAAGCACATCCGAATAATATTTTGTTTAAACGTTCACTCCAATAGTGACCTAACATTTCAAATGTAGCCTTGATCTTTTCAATTGCGAGAACGTATGTACCAGTATTATGTTATTATGTTATTGCGTCTGGTATTGTGTTATTCTCATCTGTATGCCGTACTCCCAGTTAATGTTTTAAACTTACCCGCAGATATTTGCAAACCAGATTGACTCGACGTGAATATGTCATCCGTACAAATCATCAGTCTAAGATTTGTAATATCCTAAAACGGCATACTCAATCACTACCAGCACTCCTAGACTATCACCTATTGTTGACTTTGCCAAACCTGTAGTATATAATTGGTCATCATATTCTCTGAGCGAATCAGAAACAGAAGCATTGTCACTCGGCCCTAATTTTGTTTTACCTATAAAATATGATGTTGTTGACATCCATGCCGGAGTGGAGAAGATACTTCAGGATCTATCTCATGTTGATTTTTCCGCATCTAATAATGTTTCCCAGAAGATCATCCAGTGTTACGCTAATTACATGAATATGTCAACTCGTTCAGTCTATAATATCGACAGATCTGTGATCAATTCTTTAAAAGAACTACGCAACAACGATAATTTAGTTATATGCCGATCAGACAAAGGAAAAGCAATGGTGGTGCTGGATCGTAATGATTACATTAAATTCGGTGAAGAAGTTCTGGAAGGTGGTCAATTTACCCCTATTTCAATAGATCCTATTAATCCAATGAAAAGAAAATTTAACAAGTATATGCTTAACTTATACAAAGCCGAAAAAATACCTCTTTCGGACTATAGACTCATCAGATCTAGTAATGCTAAACCTTCATTCATGTATTTGCTCCCTAAAGTACATAAATCTGTTCGTTCCGTACGACCAGTCATCGCCTCGTACAACAGCTTTAGTCATAAACTAGCAAAATTCATTAATAAAAAACTACAGCTGCAAATGGGTACGCCTGAAGCATCCATTAAATACGGACCTGATTTTGCGACTCGACTTAAGAATCTGAATCACGATTGTCACCTAATTACAGCAGATGTAATATCACTATTTACTAATGTACCCCTGGTTGATGCTATAACACTCGCGAGTCATTTACTGACTGGTAAGAAACATAACTGGACACTAGGTTTTTCTGAATGGGTTGGATTCATCTCGGTATGCACTAACAAAAACCATTTTGTGTTCAACAAAAATATGTATGTCCAATCTATTGGTGTCGCAATGGGATCTTCATTAGTACCAGCGTTGACTGAGATTTATTTACGAAATTGGGAGGGTGACATTTATTAAAGCTTACCCGACCTAAGATTCTACGTGCGTCACGTGGATGATGCATTTATGGCATTTGATTCTGATTTACCTCCAGACGATTTTATTATTTAAGTCTTAAATTCTTAAGATAATAATATTAATTGGAGTATTAAACACCCTGATAACAACTGCACTAGTTTTTTAGACGTAAAGGTATTGCTAGGTAATCCAATCAGTACAACAGTGCACGGGAAGGATATCCCTAACAATGTAACTAGCTGGTCATTTCATTCACCTGTAAAGTGTAAAACGTCACAGGCACGATTTCTATTCCTGCGAGCACACCGTATTTGCTCAAATGAACATTTATTTCGGGATGAATTGAATTATATCTATTTTCTACTAAAACAAGCAGACTTTCCACCTAATATCATTAATCGCGCATTCCATAATGTCTGTCTCATCATAAATGATCAAATACAATAAATAATCTGTAATTGAAGGGAAAAAGTTCACCAAGGTCCCATTTATCAACCAAAAGGCATATTCCTTAATGTGTAGCAATCTCGGTCTATGTAGAGATGACATATTTCCTTTCACTCGTGTATTACCTAGGCTATACAGTATGTTTAAACTAAAACCAGAATTTGAATCGACCGGTGTTGTCTACAATTTTCCATGCATCCAGTGTATAAAAATATACGTGGGCCAAACAGGAAAATCGTTAGCTATCCATGCCAAAAAAAACACTCATATGAAATAAAGAGAGCATTACAAGGACAGTATGCATCCTTTTGTGCCATTTATCAACATATAGGTGTTAATAACCACTCAATGGACATTAACCTAATTACACCACTGAGAAAAAAACTATCAAAACATGGCGTAAAATTATCGAAGCTATGTATCTTGAAACTTTTAAAGATTGCATAGTCCCTAACAATAAAGCAGACATTACATTAAAGCTTAGTTTAAACTTAGTTGCTAGAAATTTGTGTTTGCCACCATCAGTACAGATGGACAATGGATGAACATTCAGTAGAGCGTTTTTTCTCACATTCTAATTCCTTTTACTAATGTGTTTTATTTCTAGACCCTGAAGATGACGTGCCGTAGTGCCGTCGAAATATTGGATTTTTGTAATCAAATCAATATTCCTGTGTCCTCGTCTTCTTGTAAAAAATGATTTTATTTATTCTGGTTGAATTATATCAAGATACAGACGTCCTGAGTTCAAATCCGATCAGCACCAAAGTACGGAGTAAGCAGATAATAAGGGTCGAAATGTAAAATGAAGGTCTGGGTCAGCAGCTGATGATACCCACCCAGACTGATTAATAGCGTCCTGCTGTATCAATAATAGGAACAATACATGTGAGGACAATATTGTGCCACAACCAGAAGAATTTCAGCTCACAGATGCATTCAAGTTAGATATTATTTATATTGGGTAACAATTTTTGGAGTTTTTTTTAATTTTAGATTAAGTTTTAACAAGATGCAATGAAAAAAATCAAATACAAAAACTACTGAATTACAGCTGCTTGCTGGCCTTCATTTCCTCCTCGGCCTGTTTGCGGTTTCTGTCGTGTGGAAGAAGTTTATCGGCGAAGCAACCTTTGCAGTATATTTCTCCATCTTGATCTTTATATGTACCCAAAGTCAACGTTGTATTGCAAGTTTTACATCTAAAGCACTTTTCGTGCCATTGCGAACTGCACGCACCACTTCTTTCCGCAGCATACAGTGTGGTTCCACATCGTGAGCACTTTTCAATTGCTCCACCAAATTTCGGTCCCATTGTTTCTCGTTCATGCTCAGGAAAATACTCAACATTGTCGATATCGATCTTCGCAGTTGTCGTACGCGGCTGTTCAATGATCATGATCGTTTGGATAGGTTGCTGGGGCATTATTTGTATGTTAGAAATCGGGCTGGCCTGGATTATTGGCAGTATCGGGAATTTGGTACACTATCTCAGTCATGCATGACACAGGAATTATTTCGTCGTACTCATTCATTGGGGTATGGTTCTTGTTGTTATCTTTGCAAACCGGTAGTCCCATCACATCACGAGTTCGGCTCGAAGCACAAGAGTCTGGCTCGAAGAGGCGTTTCCCGGGTTCACATATTTCCTGGTGTCCACCATCAAATGTCGATATTGGGATCTGGTCAAGTGACGCTAGCATTTCTTTGGCGTTGCCTCTCATTATTGCAATAGAGATGCGCTGGTATAAATGCGAGATCGTCACGGCGTATCTGACTCCGCTTGTCCGGCTCATGTTATTTGCAACCCGTTTAATGACCCTGTTTCCCTCTTCATTCCATCCCCCAAACGACTCCACTACAGCGGCTGAGAATATATACCCCGCTGCTTCGACCCTGCTCTTGTACTTCCGGTCTTTAACATTAGCCGCATACGATGTAGCGGCGGCGAGCTGTGCGTTAGCAGCTGAGCGACGGTATGCCGTCTGTTGGGGGTGAGTGACTGCAAAGTCGATTGCATGGGGAGGATCCCCATAAAATAGGATGTCTGCCGGCCGTTCACGTAGGTCCGGGATAATACCTCGCACTTCCAGAGCTACATCCATCCGGGTTGATTGTGCGGCTGCGAATACCACGTCACGAATAGCATTATGCCGCAGTCCTTGGTAACCCCCGTATTGGCATGTTAGCGAGTGTATGCCTTCCTTATCAGCTATGCGCATGCAGCGGCCGCACCTATAATCCTTTTCGTGTAAAAGAATCCCAAGCCACATGCGGACTAGAATACAGAACTGTGGGGGTGTTAATTCCGTTCCAGATGCCGCATTTGGTACAGCACTAAGCCAAGCCCCAGCTTTTGGACACGACACTGCATATAGTCGGGCACGATCCATTTCGCTAGATGATTGTATAAGCTGTGTCGAGGCGAGATTTTCAATCAGGCGTAAGGTTGATGATTGACCGCCATTGACCGGTATGAAGTGAGATCCCACTGTGGTTCTAAGGGTGGCCAATGCATCTGAATAGCCAGGAAAAAGTGTAGGATCCAGACTGTATTCTTCTCCGACCTGCATCACGCTATGTATAAATGCGCTCTGGACATGCGCCGCATTGCATCTTAGGCCAAATCCAACCAGACGATGTTAGGCCAAATCCACCCAGGCGAGATTTTCAATCAGGCGTGGGGTTGATGATTGATCGCCCTCCGTAGACGGTATGAAGTGAGATCCCACTGTGGTTCTAAGGGTGGCTAATGCCTCTCAATGGCCAGGAAAAAGTGTAGGATCCAGACTGTATTCTTCTCCGACCTGCATCACGCTATGTATAAATGCGCTCTGGACATGCGCTGCATTGCATCTTAGGCCAAATCCACCCAAACTCATTTTTAGAGTTTTCCAAAAATCTAATTTATGAATACGTTGATACGACGATGAAATCAAGGTGGCTGGGTATTTAGAGCGGTTTGAGCAGCCTGATGCTAAACAGTCAATGCACGAATGATCATTAAATACTACTCCAAAAATTCTTTACTACAATACATAAGGCATCAAATATTTGCTATCTCTAGGTTTCGCTCCATAATTAAACAAAAATAAATAATAATAAATAATTAAGATTTTATATAACCTATATCAAGTCAGAAATTAAAATTGAAATTCAAAATAAAAATCAATTTATATGAATTGAATAATAAATAGCATACGTTATATCATAATAAGGATTAGAGGTCATCAGGAGGAACTGCTATGCTAGCAGGTTTCGGCCCATATTCGTCGGCCCAACATAGCAGCGAGAGCAAATACGTGCTAAGGACGTATTTCTTTTGATTAAATTTAATTATAAAGTATCGTATTATAATACAAAGTATATTATTTATTAACCATAAAAATTTAAGCCTTTTCTATTTATATGAATAAAATACTAAATACGATTTATATATAAAAATAAAGATGAATAATAAATAACTAAGATTTTATATAATTTATATCAAGTTAAAATTTTAATTTTAAATTTACAAAGGTCAATTTTTATGAATTGACTAATAAATAACAATCGTTGTACCGGAATAAGAATTAGAGGTTATCAGGATGACCTGCAATCAGGTTTCGGTCTGTATGCCTCGACACACCATAGAAGCGAGGGTCAAAAACATGCTAATAACGTATTCCCTCAGATGGAATTTGATTACCTAGTATTATATTCTAATATAAAATATATTATTTATTATCCATCCATAAAAATTTTTGTATCATTTGTTGCAATCATTTGCAACAAAATACAAGATTCTAATCTAAGATTTTATATAATTTATATCAAGTTAAAATTTAACATTGAAATTTTAAATAAGTCATTTAAATGAAGACTGATAAATAACATACGATGTATCATAATAATGATTATGGGTCATCAATAATCCATAACATATAATTTGAATATGTATAATTATAATTATAATTATTAATATTAATTATAATTATATTAATTATAATTATAATAAATTATACAATGAACAAATGCATACACGAGCGAGTATCATCATTTAGTCGGCTTCATCAATTATCCTCGTGTGAATCCTTTAATCCTAGCTGCATAATATAATATATAATTATATTAATTATAATTATAATATATAATTATAATACACATACATATATGTGTATTTAATTCTAGCAATTTTTATTTAATAAGCGAACAAATTTATCCAGGTAGCCTCATTCTTAATAAAACCAATATTAATGATAAAGAAGGTGTATACCTAGATATGAACATCAAATTAACATCAATTAAAACTACTATTAATTTATATCGTAAAGATGACATATTTAAATTTACAAGAAACATATTTTTGCATGAGCATTCATGCATACCATATAATATAAAATATAATACATTAAATAATGAAATTTTAAGAATTGCAACAATATGTAATGATATTGGCTTTCTTCAAAATCATTTAAATAATTTATTAGATACATATTTTAAACTAGGTTACTATAAAAATAACATCAAGCAGAAAATAGTAAAATATATAAATCAACACAATAATATAAAGAATAAATTTAAACTCTTAAGTGGCGAATTTTTATGGATGGATAATAAATAATATACTTTGTATTAGAATAAGATACTAGATAGTTATTTCAGAGGAAATACATCATTAGCATGTATTTGGCCCCGCTGCTATGTTTGGTAGTGGAGTTAGGGGCCGAAACCTGATAGCATAGCAATTCCACCTGATGACCTCTAATTCTTATTCTGATACAACGTCTGTTATTTATTAGTCAATTCATCAAAATGACATAATAAATAAGTACTTATTTTTGTATCAATAATATACAAAATGTATTCGTTTATTTATTTACACTAGAAACATGAAATATTATAAAAGGAAATACGTCCTTAGCGTATTTCGCTAAGGGCCGAAACCTGCTAGCATAGCAGTTCCTCCTGATGACCTCTAATCCTTATTATGATATAACGTATGCTATTTATTATTCAATTCATATAAATTGATTTTTATTTTGAATTTCAATTTTAATTTCTGACTTGATATAGGTTATATAAAATCTTAACAATTATTTATTATTATTTATTTTTGTTTAATTATGGAGCGATAATGTCCTTAACACGTATTTGGCCCCGCTGCTATGTTGGGTAGAGGAGTTAGGGGCCGAAACCTGATAGCATAGCAGTTCCTCCTGATGACCTCTAATTCTTATTCTGATACAACGTCTGTTATTTATTAGTCAATTCATAAAAATAGATGTTTATGAGTAATAATAAACATTAATAATGGATGTAATGGATATAACTCGCCCATAAACTGAACAAAGCGAGGATGTATGTGAAGGGTGTACATGAGGAATTGGGTTTTCTGACATGGCGTCGTTATTGCAAACCACTCGATCGCTGAGTTATAAATTTATCAGAGGAAATACATCATTAGCATGTATTTGGCCCCGCTGCTATGTTGGGTAGAGGAGTTAGGTGCCGAAACCTGATAGCATAGCAGTTTCTCCTGATGACCTTTAATCCTTATTCTGATACAACGTCTGTTATTTATTAGTCAATTCATAAAAATGACGTTTATTTTAAATTTCAATTTTGTTTATTTAACTTGATTTAAATTATAGAAAATCTAAAAACAATTATTAACTTTATTATTTAATTATTAAATTTAATTATTACTATCGATTACCAACTAAATTATTACACAATTATTACAAATTATTAATAAATGGGAAATCATGACGAATATCAGATTTATAATC
Source organism: Pomphorhynchus laevis (assembly GCA_012934845.2). Taxonomy (NCBI): domain Eukaryota; kingdom Metazoa; phylum Acanthocephala; class Palaeacanthocephala; order Echinorhynchida; family Pomphorhynchidae; genus Pomphorhynchus; species Pomphorhynchus laevis. Next base: position 157,335 of record WNNJ02000543.1, read on the forward strand.
TTCTGCAATCCAATGGGCGACCTCAAAAGGACAGGCCGCGTTGCATCGTTGCACCGCACAGCTTAATTTCCGTGAAAGAAATCTCGTTGCTCTCCGATCGCCTGAAGCGCCAATTAGCTTCTTCTCTAGAGATTCCAGGAAGCTGGTCGTAATCGGCCCGGCTGCCCCTATTGTCTCGATCGCCAATGGGACCAAAGTGTATTAGGAACGCATCGATGCTCCTGTATTTGTCCAGCTTCCGATTCTCGGCCACTCTCGTCACCTCTCCTAGCGCTCAGACCGCGTTGAACAAATTAATAGTTGCAAGTGTGTTGGGACAATTAAAGTCCCATAAGGAAATCTTTTTATATGAAAGTAGTAAATAATCACCGTAAAATGATAAAGAGGCATTTTAAATCAATTGTGTTTGCATTCGTAGAAGAAATAGATAAAATGTACAGGCAGATTTTGGATCAAGAAATTATTGTTATAAAATCTTATAACAATTATTTATTATTAATTAATTTTTTATTATTTAACTATTTAACTTTTATTTTGCATTATTTTTAATTTGCAATATAAAATACGTAGACTTAGTTAGCTTATTTAATTAATAATAATTGTAAAATATTAATTTAACGCCGTCATCAGTTTTATAGTGGTAACGCGTCATCAGTTTAATAATGGGTTTACGTTTTAATAAGTATAAATCAATATATTTCAGACGGAATAAGCTATTTAATACTGCTCATAAAAACCCGGATAGATATAAAAGCAATGTTGCAAACAAAATTGCAGTTTATGTTTTTTTTGTTCACGAAAGTGTCAAGCCTAAACAGTACAACGCTAGTATAGTTAGTTCACTTTGAAGAGTGAAGAGACAGCTAATATCGGATATTGAAAAGGTTACAGACTGCAAAGCAAATAAAGTACTCTCCAGAGACGGAGTACAATCAACGGTTACATATAGGGATACGATACTCAATGAAAATTCAACGAATACACAATCAGACAATTCAAATGGAATATGTAGACATGATCATATTCAAGAATTATTCAAGGAAACCAGTCAAAGAATTCAAGTACAAGTAAGTACCCAATGTTAGCCTTTACTATTAAAAATAAATTTCGGAAAAAATTATTAAAATTGTAAATTCATAAATATTGATTTTTATTTTTAATTTCAGTTTATAATTCATCTTGATATAAATTATATAAAATCTTATAACAATTATTTATTATTTATTAATTTTTTATATTTAACTAACTTTTATTTTGCATTATTTTTAATTTGCAATATAAAATACGTAGACTCAGTTAGCTTAATTAATTAGCATTATTCGAAAATATTATAAAGATCATTAACAATCTTTATGGAAGTTTCCATCCACAATGCTTTAAGTGTCAAAAAAGAAGTGCAAAGAAGTGCCCCCACTTCTTTGCACTGAAGTGCCCTTTGCTGACAGAAGTGCCCCCACAGAAGTGGGGGCACTTCTGTCAGCAAAGAAGTGCCCCCACTTCTTTGCTGAGAAGTGGGGGCACTTCTCAGCAATGTGTGTCAATGAAACTAGATGTGTTCACTGTGCAGGAATGCATGAATCGGCAAAATGTACGAATAGAGGAAAATTTAAATGCACCAACTGCAATGATAATCACAAAGCATAATCACAAAGATGCAGCGCCTTCAACGATTACATTAAGGAAATACAAGACAAGGGAATAAATTTTGATAATGAGAATCTACACAATAAAAGTTTTGGAGACGCAATCAAAAAGACCCCGATGTAACGAATTCGAACTATCGTACTAAACAAAATAAAAGTTCTAGAAGACAGTTGAAAAACAGGATTTGACAATTACATCATTGACGCAAAGAAATGTGACAATCTAAGAAAGATAAAAAGATGTCCGCAACATATAACGATGTTGAAATGGAAATGGATCAAGAACGTAATGAAACAAATAATAAAAAGGAATCGAAGAATAACAAGAATATTTATCAAGATCTAGCAAGTAACAATACGATAATAAAAGGGTTATTGATACAATACAAACGGAAGTGATTATAGGAAATGAACAAATACAGTATGAAGAATTAGATTAATGGATAGAAATCATTAATAGAGGGAATCATTGAGAGAAATGGGACATTGGAAAGAAGTTATTAGTGAAAACAGCTAAATCTTATCTTGAATGAAAGATTCAGCCAATATAAATATAACAATAGGAATCTGGAATTTGGTTTCTAGTAAAAATATGGAAGCTTTAAACAATTTCAGTCCAGATCCAATAATATGTTTACAGGAAGTGAGAGTGATAGGAGACTCAGAACTGGCTTTTAAAGATGCATTGTTTTTTAATAATCACACATTATTCACGAACGGGCAAGAGACTAGAGAGGTTTGACTCTCATTTTATACAAACAAATATATCCTAAATTGGAATACAATATTATAGAAACATGGGGAAGCCTACTTATTTGTTCGGTATATTTTAAACACCGCCGAAGGTTGGTGGAAAATATATACAATAAAAATGCAGAATGGAGAAATAAAAACGAGGAACCAACTTTTTGGTTGGTTCCTCGTTTGGTTCGACGTTTTTGTTGGTTCAATGTTTTTCGTTGGTTCAAGTTTGGGATATTAAAAATAACTGGATTAAAAATAGACTTCTTACTAGGAGATTTCAATGATAATCTAAGAACAAGATTGATGACCAACACTACATATGTGCATTACCCGGAATTCCAACTTTCTTCAATAAGGGACAAAAAAGAGAAGCCACACTGAACCTAGCTTGGTACAATACTAAAATTTCGGAATATGCGTTAGTATTAGAAAAAAGAAACATGAATATACATGACTGCGGACATCATTATGTTCAATGGAGAATAGTCGTTAACAATACATGCAAGGAAAAATTCTGTCCTAGTATTAATGATATCACTAAATTGAATAAGGAAATAGAGGACTGGTTTAAAAGTGCAGATATAGAGGGTACTCAAATTAATATAGGAACGATATCGGAATATCTTTAGAAGGTAAGCAAAATGTTGTACAAAAATATTCCGCTTATTCCAAATTACACAAAACCAAACTAGTCACTTAAAAGAAGATAGTAGAATGCGAAATTTAATAAAAATGATAAACTAACAGAGGCATTATTGGAAGAAATTGAAATTAATAAACTACAAACCCATAGAAATAAATTCAGCTCTTTTATACAATATTCAAATCGTGGTGAAATTGTATAATAAACAAATACAACTTAAATTGGAAGAAAAAAGCAAATAAATGGCTAAATTCGGATGGCGAAGAAAACGTTATAACAAATTCTAGCAATTAATTGTAATTAATTGTAATTCTAGCAAATTACAATTGCTGAAGATGATGCCAGCTAGACATCGAAATATTCAATTCAATAAATTTTGCGTTGGTTTTTGCCATCTTTCTTCTAATTTAAATTATTTTGAAACATTTAGGTAACCTTTCTCGAGATAAATATGACACACATATTACAATAGATAGTTTCTAATTTTGATATCAATATAGAAGAGTTAATCAAAGTATGATCATCTAAACCTAAACTTTCATCTAATAGCGTATGTGCAAATGCAGCCATATTGAAACTAATCTCCTAAGAAAATAGAAAAAATAATCAAATACATGTGTAGAACCAGAGCAAAGGATTGGGAAAGCATAGGCTTAGGATACATCATATTCATTCAAAAAAGAGTTGTGTGGTGGGCCCGAAAGACCTAAGACCAATCACTATTTCAAATACGATTCTAATGGTATACGAAAGATTTCTGGCTAGGAAATTAAGTACATTTCTGGAAGAATCGAATTTCTTCGACAAATACTGCTGTGGCTTCAGGAAAACACTGGAACAATAAGTGCAGTAAGATCAGTACAGAATTTTATCAATAAAGATAACATGGGTAAAATCATATACGCGTTAGACTTCTCATCAGCGTTCGATAATGTAACATATGAAGCCATTAAGATCGGCTTAGAGGAAGCCGAAGTACCTAATAATTTGACAGAAAGAATTATAGAGATTTTAAAAATAAGATCCTTTACATTACAAGACAAACCAGAATTTAAAGCTAAACTGACTCAAAGAGTTCCACAAGGATCGCCCATATCACCGGTTTTATTTATTTTAGCGATCAACAATATTACAAAAGATTTTAATGACAATAAAGTTCTGGTGATTACTTATGCATATGACATACCGCTATGTTTCAGAAGAGATACAACTAATGCAAGAATGCAACGAAGAATAAAACACTATATACAATTAATAAAGGACAAATCTGCAAAATGTGGTTTGGTATTGAATGAAGGCAAATGCAAATTTCTATTTTGTAAGTGCAAGAAAGCCCTATTGTCCATGAAAAAGAATCTGCCTGGGATTAATGAAATGTAACGGGTGAAGATATCAGGATCGATCTTTACAACAACACTAAGCTGGATTAGGGATCTAACAAAAGCAAAGAAATTATATAGTAGAACCATCAAATTTTATAGGAAATCAATCACACTAGGAGCACCTGGAAACAGCACCATAAATGTCGCAAAAGCGTTCATATGTTCTGAGATCATATTTTATGCAAGGAATAGGCCATCAGAACAACGATGGAGATTCATTATGGTTTGCTAATCAAAATTCAACAGAGTAAACTAAAAGATGAAGGTTATATTCTCGGGTATAAATTAGCCTGTTTATATATAGAAAAAATCAGCGACTGGGATCATGAACATTATATTAAGTATAATAAAAATTGGATAAAAAAGATAAGACAGAGGAAGAAATACAGGGAAAATATTATTGAGTTTTAATCAAAACAAGTTATATATACTGCAGATTGCTTTTTACCTTTCTTTTGGGAAGAGTTTCGAGACTAAAAGATTGCTTTGATAAGTGGAATAGATAGAGGAAAAGATGAAACGATAAGAAGATATATACAAGCATGTAAGCCCGACAATAATGAATATATGACAAAGATACATAAATGCATATAATCCATATACTTTCTTTTCAATGCATTTATTTTTTTGTGCTTGCTTTTCTTAATAACTAAAACAATTAACGCATAAATGTCGTGTCGGTTATACATAAAATCACAAAGATTTTACACGTAAAGCAATTATTGCGTAGATGTTTAACTAATTGGTGAATACACCAGTGATCCTGCGTACTTGTTAAGATCTATTTCATGGTCGAACAACAATACATCCGTCCAATAGGTTTCCAGATCATTTTCAACTGTATGCAAATGTACAGATCCACTTGGAAGCTGATCAGTGACTTCAAAATAATTACATTTTCTTTTAATAGGCGCATACGGAGGGATCAATACATCGATAAAAGCGCTAGGACTGCTAGCACCTATAACTTGGTGTATGTTACCATGACTTGGATCTAATACAGCAACTTTATTGTTTTCGACATTAATATTATAAGGTGGCAAACTTTCACAAATAAACAAATCGCTTTTCACGGTTTCCTTTGGTGTGAAGGCCTCAATTGTTAGTGATCCATGAATACACTTCAAAAATCCATACATGCCTGGATGATCATGTAGTGGTATACGCTGATCAGGTCTTAGAACGAATACGCTTATTGACAGTAGTTTTGCAGACAGTATATTCATCCATAGTACTGGTGCAGGACTATTAATATATATGTTTTTATTTTGATTTGAAACAGGAGTAGTCGGTTTAAAAATCGACAAATTTACGTCTTGTTTTGTTATCGGCTTGAGTGCTGAAATAATTTCCATTTTTGATTTGCTAGATAGTTGTAAGCTACCATTGTTTAAAATACCCATAACTGATTTGATTAGATTAGTAAGATTAGCTGATAATACCATTGAGTTCAAATGAAAAAGTATTTCCAGAATTATATGCAGCTTAAAATGAAAGCAAATAGTATTGATTGCAATATCGGAAGAGATTTAATTTAGAAATAGAAAACTAAAATTTACGATTTTTATATAATTATTTTTTATTGAATAAGTAAAAATGCTAACCTCCCCTATTTTTTCTAATGATAACGAATAGTGAGAGTATTGAATATCTATAACGATTGTATGATAAAAAATAAAAACTTATAAAAAATAAGTTTTTAATAATTCTGGCTTAAATAAAATTTGAAATAAAACTCAGAAATTTCAGTTTCATTTCAATTTGAAACAATAAAAGGGAAATGTTAGAAGACGAAGACGCTAGTTTAAATTAAAATCACTTACAGTTTAATAGTCGTAAAGAACAGAAAAAACTAGCCGTCATTCAGATAATCTGTAGCGTATACTAGTAGTGTATAATCTGTAGTGTATAATATAATATATAATATAATATTATAATTATAATCTGTAGTATAATTTATTAAATTAAATAATTTATAAATCTAATTAACAAATTTATATTTAATTAAATAATTATTCAATTATTGAATTTAAAAATTTATTTAAATAAAATCACATTCCGTTTTTAGATTCGGCATGAATTGCTCAAACCGCTACTAAACAACGTTAGAGTAATATAAAAAGCTCACTTTATTTCTTACAGAAACTATCAAGTTTTAAACAATCAATAGAACATGACGATATTTGTGTAACATTAGACGTTGCATCATTATATACTAGCATTCCTCATTCTGAAGGGGTTAATGCAGTGTGCAACGCAATGATATAGGCTAAATGGCCAAGAAAATAGGTACAGAAAATAGGTACAGAAAATAGGTACAGCGATGGGAACCCCAGTCGCTCCTATTTATGCAATATTATATGTTAATCAATACGAAACAACATTCATTGAGCAACAATCAAAGAAACCCTATGTGTGGCTAAGATATGTAGATGGCATATTTATGGTGTGGAAGCATGGAGAACAAGAATTATCAAGTTTTCTAAATAACCTAACACTTTTGGAGGCCTCAAGTTTACAATTGATAAAAGTGTGTCAACGAATTTTCTTGTCGTTTTAGTTTATAGAAATAAAACTAATTTAGTTTAAGTAACCTTGTTTCTTCACGGTTAAAAACTAATATTATTTACAATAAAAATATTATTATTAAATGCTGTGAGCAAATGACAGAGTGCAATACATACATCAACAGAAAAACAAAATTAAAGTATAAAATTTGCGATTCCGTCGACTGCTCAAGTAAAAGTATTGTATACCTAGCTGAATGTGAGCATTGTAATGTTTAATATGTCGGATAATCCGAATATCCTTTAAACATACGTTTAAACAACCGCTAAAGCGATCTTAAAAACAGTTGGCAACAATAGACGCAGTAGTCAATCACTGTATCACTAAACACTCACATCGATTGTTTCAAATACTGTATAATAGAAGGAAATATACATAATGACAACGAAAGGAAACGTAAAGAACAGATGTGAATTGGACAGCTAATGACCGATAAAGAAACAGGAATAAATGCTGATCATAAATATCACTGGCATGTTAATTAAGCTTCAGGGTTCTATTTTTGTGAATTTAACTTGCAATATATATTTTTATATGAAAATATATATTTTCGATGTTACTCTATTTTAAATTAATTGACAAAGCCTAACAGCCGAAACGTTTTAGAAATAGCTTGTCCGCAGTCTTCGGTGTTTCTTCTTTATATTAATAACATATAAATATGCACTCACATCTAAGTCCCATATGATAATAAATCGGAGTTCCAATAAGAATTTCAATACAACTTTTTTAACACGAACAGGAGATTATAAACCTTCATGCTTTTTTACAACATTCTTAGGGAAACTTAACCCGGAATGCGCTTACCACAGACACCTAGACCCCTTAATAAGGCGTTTCGACCTTAGTCTACTCATCACTACAGGGTGGTATCATCATTGTGCCACTGTTGCTTTACAACTTCGATAGTACTTAATCCCCAGTAAACCTTTGAAAGGAATTCACTAAGCACATGCTCTCCCACCGGTGACCTGCTTTACATCTGGTATGCTTTTCGTAAGCAGTGGTTTCACAGGACATCACGTATGATATCGTAACTTCCTTCATCAACTTACTAAGTTTGCTGAACAAGCAACATGCTTGTATACAACTGAAACACAATGCACGAGTAAAAGCTCTCTAGCTACAAAGCATGAGCAAAGCTCTAGCGCAGATGCTAGAATTCGCCACTCCACATATAAACGTTATATAAATTGAAAACTATTGGTGACGTTATATTAATAAATAATTTCAATACAACTTTTTTTTAATTAATACAAACATGAAAGTATAAACCTGCGTGCTTTTTTACAACCTTCATCGAGAAGCTTAACCCGGAATGCGCCTACCACGGACGCCTAGCCCTAATAGGGCATTTCGACCTTAGTCTACTCATCACTACATGTGGTCTCATCAGTGTGGCATTACAGCTACACAACTTCGACAGTACTTAATCCGCCTTAAACCTTTGAAAGGAATTTACTAGGCGCACGCTCCTCCACCCGTGGCTAGCCTTACATATGGTATGGTTTGCGTAGGCAGTGGCTTTACAGGACAGCACGTGTGTTATCGTTCCTTCCTTCATCAGCTTACTAAGGTTGCTGAACATGCAACACGCTTGTATACAGCTGAAGCAAAATGCTATAATAACTATAACGCCTATTTAATATAAATTAAATTATTAAGTAAATATAGACATATGGATAAAATTGAATTAATAGAATCCCTAAATATTTTCAAAAATCAAAATTATTTAGAATTTATAATTTATAATTGCCTTTTTTCTTGCATGAAAAAAGGCAATTTTTATGAATCGACAGATAAATAATATACGATGAATTCGAATAAGGATTAGAGTTCATCAGGAGAAAATGCTATGCTATCAGGTTACGATCGCTATTCCTCGACACAGCATAGCAGCCGTTCTATAGCGACCTAGTTTAAATTTGCACATATTAAATTATTCAAATGATTTTGAAGAAATACAATATCGTTACAAATATTTGCAATTATTTAAATATCATTATTTAATGTATTATATTTTATATTATATGGTATGCATGAATGCTTATGCAAAAATATGTTTCTTGTAAATTTAAATATGTCATCGTTACGGTATAAATTAAATGTAGTTTTAATTGACGTTAATTTAATGTTCATATCTAGATACATACCTTCTTTGTCATTAATATTGGTTTTATTAAGAATTAGGCTACCTGAATAAATTTATTGGCTGATTGAATTAGAATTAAATGCACATATATCATCAATGAATCGAAGCATATATTTCATATATTTATATAATTTAGATTTATTTTTTAAACAGTTATGAACAAATTCATATTCTATAAAGCTTAAAAATAAGTTAGCTATAATTGGGCCACTATTACCTTCCATTGGAATACCTTTTACTTGTCTAAATATAGATGTCCCTACTTTTAACTAATTTTGATTTATTTAAATATTTAAGGATTCTAACAATTCAATTTTATCCGTATATTTATATTTACTTGATGGTTTAATTTTTGTTAGATAGGCTTTATAGTTATTATAACATATATATGTATATCTTTTTCCGAATATAAGATTAATTAATTTTACTAACGCTTCTTTAATATCTACTAAATATAGATCTGTATAAAGTGTACTAAAATCGTACGTATTTATATTCTGAAAATTTATTCCTTTTGTGTGTTCTAAAAGTTCTTTCGTAGAATTAATACTTAAATAGTGTTTTATACTAATATTAATTTCGATTACCCTACAATATTTATTTAAGTGTGTATATTAATTACTTTAAGTATTTTATGCATATAAACAGAAAGTGGTTTTAATGTACATTTTAAAGCACTACATAAGAACCAAGTTTTTATTTTTTTTGTAATTTTGGATTCCAATATGTTGGGTAAAGGAGTTATGGGCCAAAGTGACCATTTAAGTCATTATATAACGAATTGTAAATTTTATTTTTATTGCTATTATTTAAAAAAAGTTTGAGAAATAATAAATATACAATGAAAAATACAAGCTTAATTAAATGTATAAGCTAATTTCAGACAGCTGTGGATGGTCTTGATATTATAAAATAGAAGATTGCAGGTATTTTAGTGTTCAAGCAAATTACAGTGTTCAAGTAAATTACAATCACTAACTTGGTTATAAATACTTACAATTAAACGACAACGACTCAATTCCAACCGAACTTGCGGAGGGTTGTAGTCTCTGAATAAAAACATTTCCTTACTGATTCAAGACGGTTTCAGTACACACTCTTTACTAGTTTAAATATATAATCTTACGCATGCCCAAAGGTATTCCTGCGTCCACTATCAAATGTTGCAACTGCAACACAAATGCAGCTAAATGCTTGAGATGTAGTTGTGCTAAAGCAGGCAGACAGTGTATAAATTGCGCAGTTCCAAATTGTTATCGATTAACCCCTAATATTCCTTTAGCTGTAGGCAACATTAGGCGACTGTTGGTAACGATCTATCCTATCTCCAATAAATCGTAATCGCGCCAGAATTCGAATGGCCAAATACATTCCAATATGAATGATCCTAAACAAGTTTCCATTCATAGAAAACAACTATCTCTATAGGACATTTACGAAAAAGTTATTTTATGGCGACCAAATATATTCCTTATACCTAAATGTAATGTCAGCAATGATTTTGTAGGGTTAATTGCCGATCTAGTAGAACATTTTGATGAGAGCACAGCGGATGGCACTCCATCTTTGACAGTACTTACTGTTATTTGTCAGTTGCTCCTTCATAACATGAATTTAAAAAAGGTATCATTGTTGAGAAAAACACTCGAAAGGAGGATAAGTTTATGGAGAAATTCTCAGTATACTGGCCTTTACTACAAAGCACAATATTTACAAGGGATATAATGTGTACTTTCCAACAATCGTTGTATCGATATTATTAAAGCGGTTCCAAAATTTGTGAAAAATGGTATGCTGAGACATGCAGCTAATCTTCTTAATACAGGAATGAATAATCGGGGTACGGGATGAGCTTAGATAGTGAAATAGATGATTTGACTGTGCGAGAGAAATTGCATGAGTTGCATCCACCGCGCGGTCCTTTAATTTCGAGTGAAATCATTTAATTCCCTCTTGAAGGATGCGCTACTAATCACAGTGTGAAAGTTTTAAATATGAGTGGAGAGGATGTTATTAAGGTCTCTAAAACGTTCCAAGGATCGGCAGGGCCATCCAGAGTAAATGCTAAAATGTGGAAATGCTTTCTTAATAACTTTGGTTATGAATCAAAAAGACTTGCAGATAACGTGGCTACAATGACTATAAAGATTGCAACCGAAGAAATACACCCCTCCTTTTAAGGAGCGCTAACCGCGTCGCGCTTAATCCCGTTAGATAAAAATCCCGGTGTCAGACCGATTGGTATAGGAGAGGTATTGCGTCGTATTACAGGAAAGCTAATTAATCGAATTATTCAAAGTGATCTTATGTCTGTTTCTGGAAGTGAACAAATGTGTGCAGGGCAAAGGTGTGAAGCGGAATTTGTAGTGCATTCCGTGAGAAGCTTATTTAATGAATCAACAGAGGTAGCTGTGTTGAGTATAGATGCCAAAAATCCGTTCAATTTTGTAAATTGACAATTAGCATTGAAAAATATAGATCAGGTTTGTCCATCTATGTCGCAAATATTACGAAATGAGTACTTAGAGCCATCTTGCTTATGCGTTGATCGTGAGTTAGTTTATTCTACCGAAGGGTTCACCCAAGGTGACCCTCTAGCAATGTCGGCTTTTGCAGCTGCTACCTTACCACTTATTCGAAAAATAAAAGAAGCCATACCTGGAATTCATCAGCGATGGTATGCCGATGACGCATACTTTGTAGGAGCAATACCCCAGTTGAGTTTAGCGTGGAAAATTTTGCTCGCATCTGGACCGAATTTTTGGTACTATGTAAATCCCGCAAAGTGTAACTTACTAGTACATGAGAACTTTACTACAGAGGAAATGATCTTATTCGAATCTCATTAAGTTAATGTTACGACCGACATGATTCGCTTACTAGGGAGTTGGGTTGGCACCGAAGCGTACATGTTATCAAAGGTAGAACATATGATTAGTGATTGGTGCCTCATCTTAAAAAAATTGTGCCTCATAGCTGATACAGATTCTCATGTAGCTTACTGCCTTCTCGCAAAGTCACTTCAATTTAAATGGTCGTTTATACATAGAACGTGTTTAATATCATCGAATTTGTACGAGTCTTTAAAATTAATAATGGAGAATAAATTAATCCTTAAGATATTGCATGTGATTAATTTAAGCGTATTTATATCACGTATCTACTCACTACCTGCCAGATTAGGAGGATTAGGTGTAGATGATCTCGTGGTAAACTCGACTCATCACTATTTAAATTCTATAAAAAATGTGTGAACACTTTCAACTTTACTTACCGGAGGTAAGTAAAGTTGAAAGTGAGTAAGAGGTAAGTAAAGTTACTCAGGAGGTAACTTCGGGTCAAATAGAACGAGAAAATAAAGAGATACTTGAAAATACGAAAAATCAAATAGTTGATATATTAGACACTACATCTAAGCAAATAATGGAAAACAATTCGATCGTAGGGGCATCTGCGTGGCTTACAACAAAACTATATGCCCGCGATTCTTGCTATCTTAACCACAAATATTTTCAGTAAGCGTTGGCGGTTCGCTATGGTTGGACACCTCAAAATACAAGGAGTATTTGTGCATGTGGATGCCCTTGTAGTACACAACATATGTTATCCTGCAAAGTTGGGGGTGTCTTTAGGCACAATGTTGTGCGAGATTTTATGGCACATATAGTGAGGGAAGCTAGATAAAGAGTCGAAGTTGAATGCGTACTTCAACCAGTTCCTGACTCAGTCACATTCGAAAATTCTAGCGCAACACGAGATCACTCAGCGAGACTCGATTTATCATTCACAGGAACCAGCGGAATTATGATAGAGCGATCGTTCTGCGACATATGTGTATTTAATAACCATGCACCGTCATACTCTCTTGGTCCTTCAAGTGGTTTCACGGATCACAAAACACGCAAAAACGCAAAATATGCGGAGCGAATGCATGAGATAGACGGTGGAATATTTACCCCGTTAATATTTTCAACTTGCGGTGGAATAGGACCAAAGGCCACTACTACTTTAAAACACCTCGCAAGAAGAAAGGCGGATGGCCATTATGTTTCTAATATTATCGTTACATATTGATTTTAATTCTTTATTATAATTACAAATTTTTCGTCCTAATGGTGGTAGGAGTTTATACCTTATTTTAGGAATATATTTACTTAAATCTGACCCTATTATTTCTTTACTTTTAGAATTATTTAAAAGTCCGGCTATATTTATGTTATCTATACATTTATTAATGAAGTTTATGGTTAATGTATATTTTCTATTGTTATTATTTACATTTATTGTATGATTATAGTATTTTGTATTACAATAAGTGTCTATTATACAACTTAGCCTATCATAGTCGTTAATTAATTTTTGATTTATTGAACATATGATATCTTTAGAAAAACTTATTATATTTACATAAAGATCTTTTAGCTTATTATCACTTAAAAGTTGTTTTAATATTTCTAATCGTTCATTTATATACATATCTTTTTTAATATTTTTAACTCTATTTTTCCTATTCCTTATATCACCATAACTTCTTGGCTTGCGTTTAACTGGATTATTATAATATAGTTGTTTATTATGTATTATACTACTTCTGCCAATTCCTTGTACCACGTCATTCAATCCTAATGGGTACATGGAATTAAGCGTTTTAATCCAAAAATCTTCTTTTTCTAATAGTTTTTGATTTAATATTGAAATGTTTTCTTCGATAATATGTTCTAAAATAAATAATTTACAGCATCCTATATCATTTAAAAATTCAAAGTTTAAGATTATTTAAGTTTATTTTTAACTAATTTACTGCGAACCCCGAGATTAATAACATTAATCTAATATTAATGTTATTATATTAACATTAATATTAGATTAAAATTAACTTAATAGATTAAATTAATAGAGGTTCGTCTATAGATGTAGCTTAGATTAAACAACTCATTGTTATGTCGAGAAATAGGGGCTCAAATTCTACATGCTAGCACATCAGTTACCTATTAAACTTTTTATAAGTTCCATCGAATTGAATATGAACAAGGCGGCTTGTGTGAAAAAGCTAAAGAATTCGTGATGAGAATATTTGGAAACACGTTGGTTGCATTTTTGCAGAATTAAGAGCTTGTTTAGGCTACTTTTACATGTCATATTAATTAATATTTATTGATTGTGATCAAATAACATATATACTTATTTGTGCAATTTCATTTATATTTGCTGTATGTAGCAAACTCCTGGATACTACTACACAAATAGATTCTAAATGATACAAAAATATGCTATTGAAAATCTTCTTGAGAACTCTAATGTTCTAAGAGAACATTAGAGCAAAGATGTTAACAAAGATCAATACTAGATAAGAATAACTCAAATTTAGAGGCACATCTAAATCGTTTCATGAATTTAAATTCCAAAACGTTGCACTATATGCCATTGAGCAATCACAGTCACGTAAAAAAAGCATTACCACGAAAAAGTTACGAAGCCAAAGTATAAATGCTACATAATATTTATAGTATCCTTTATAAAGGAACAATCCGAATATGATTCAACCATGTACATTTAAGTGGACCAAGTCAATTATTTTTAGAACTAATTAGATAAAATTTTGTGCTTGTATCGGATTTTCAGTGGATATATATATATATATATATATATATATATATATATATATATATATATCAAGTAAATCTTGATTAGAAAGCGCTGTTTTTATATAACACATATAATTTGATATAACACATATATTTTAATATCAAGTTAATATAGTGCGCTTAGTGAATTCCTTTCAGAGGTTTATTCAGGATTAAGTACTGTCAAAGTTGTGTAGCTACAAGGCCACACTGATGAGACCACCGTGTAGTGATGAATAGACTAAGGACGAAAAGCCCCATTTGTGTCTAGGCGTCTGTGGAAGGCGCATTCCGGGTTAAGCTTATCTTGGCTAAGCTTAACCATTCCGGGTTAAGCTTCCATACCTTCGTCGGGAAGTATAAACCTTCCCGACGAAGGTTTATACTTTTCTGTTCGTGTTAATTATAAAAGTAATATTGAAATTCTTTCTTATTAATAAAACGTCCTCGGTAGTTTAGATATATATTTTAAACTGGGTTACTATAAAAATAAAATCAAACAGAAAATAATATGTAATGATGCTGGTTTTCTTTAAAATCAATTAAGTAATTTAATAGATATATATTTTAAAACTGGGTTGCTATAAAAATAAAAACATACAAAAAATAATATGTAATAATATTATCTTTCTTTAAAATCATTTAAATAATTTAATAGATACATATTTTAAATTATAAAAATGTTAAAAAATAAATGTTTAAAAGCCACTTCTACTTATCCCATAAAGATTACACATTTAAATTTTTAACTTTTCAAGTGAGTTATTCGTTTCGAGCATCTCACATTTTATTAAATTTAACGCAATTAATAACAAAATTTTGTGTATTAGTTCAGTTGTCGACAATCATACAGTATAGTAGAAGCCAAACGGTTATGAATAGTCATTAATGTGACCAGACTGATGCACAGCGTAATTGAAGATAACCTTCTTATTAATATACTAATATCTTGGAAGCATAAACAAAGAAATGAATTTAATTTTATTATCTTACTAGAGAAATTTTACGTTTTGCTCGTATATGTAATTATATTAGCTATATTAAAAATTATTTAAATAATTTAAGTGCGATCTATTTTATACTATTTACTATAAACATAAAAATAAACAAAAAATTTAAACTCTTATCAAATCTTGATTATAGAAAATTTTAAGGTTAAGAAAATTATATAATTTAAAGCGCAATGGATCAACATAAATTATTTTTGGTACAAAATATGTCGATTCACTAAACAAATTATTTAAAATTTTTATTTTAAAATGTCTATACAATTACACATTGTATAATTTGTAAGATCGCAAAGTATTCTGATCTGTGTAACTCCCATCATTTCATTCCCTGTGTGGTCGAGACATATGGGGCACCGGGTAAGTCTGCAAAATCTCTTTGCAGTGAAATCGGCTGAAGATTGAAAAAAGTTTAAGAAGATAATCAGGCGCACTCTTATTTACTCATGAATGTGAGTTTGGCCATCCAGAGAGGCAACGCAGCCAGTATTCTCGCGACATCCGACAGAGGCAGACTGGTGCTGACGAGGAGCTGACAACTAGCACACCGAGAACAACTAATTTCAATTTGTTTTTAACTGTTTGAACGCTATTTCTCTTCGATTGTAATTTAAATTACACATTTGTTATTTGACTATTTTTCAATAAGTAATGCCAGTGACTAACCATTATTAACTATTATCCGATCTTTATTATAAGTAACAAAAAGCACAAACAAATAAAAACTAAGTGCACGTGAATGCAATCTTGGTTCATTTTACGTAACAAAATGTTAATTAAATGTAGCACAAACAACTACATTTTCGCTATTTGAATTGCGTAAGCATATTTACACCTTTTAATGAAATAACAAGAAAATAAAAACGAGAAATAAAAATATCAACAGTAAGAAACAATGTGTAAATGCCACTTTATTCTAATTTCCTGTGCATAAACAATTCTATAAAATAATAAAAACTAATTAATAATAAATTAACTAATAATTAACTAATAAATAAACAAGTTTATTGAAAAAGTAAATAAATCAAGATCTAATGATTCAATAATATACTCGTTTTTCATGTTTTACAGTTAATTTTTATCTACAATGTGAAATAACATTGTCGATAACATTATCAAAACTCATCCATTTTGTCGTCATACAATCTTCTTCTCAATTGTCGTTTAGCATTTTTCATTATGAAAAAGTTCTCAAGAAAAATTCCGTTGTTTTTCATTGTTTTCTCTCAACACTTGCTTTTAATTTAGTAATGAATTGATCCGAAGTTAAATTTCGATTTTAAAGATCACTACAAATCCATTTAGCCCCAAGTGATACGTTATTTGAATATTTATCTAATAGTAAAAAATATTTACAAACTGTCTGAAACATAGCTCTTAAAATCGTCTTGCTACAATTCTCGCGGACAATCTTGTCGACAAGCTGATGTTAATGATAATGATTTTCTTAAGAATAACAAGCAAGAAATTACGAAAGAAGAGAGTTGAAAAATTAAAGTAGTTTAATTTAGCTTTATTCCTCATCAAGTTAGTCATACATATTAAGAGGATTTAGATTCCGCATGCTTGTACCAATAATTGCGAGATTCCTCAAGCTTGCATCATGCTATTGAGTCATTGATGATTCCTTAAATATCTGTGATTTTAATGGCGGCACACGACAGTCAGTAGTCTCGACATAAAGTTATTGACAAAGTTTAGTCTTTGCTAAGGGGTTTACACTTGAAAAAAATACTATTCCGGTGTACCATGATCAAAACCAAAAAGATAATAATAGACTTTATTCTAATACATTTAGAAGATAAAGTCAAATAGTCAAATATCATTACATTCTCCCAATGACATAATCTATTAGGTTGGCAGGTCATCTTCGACTTCTCTGAGGTAGTGTTACTCTGATTTCAGATCAATTGAATTATAGTTAGCTGCCCTTACATATATTATCAACCGTAGTTGTGAAAGACGGTTTTTTTCTGACATTATAATTTGTATTCTTCGTTGTAATTATCTGTCTCCTCGTAATGTTTCAATGTATTCAAAATTTTCAGGGTAGGTAGTGGTTACTCCGAACGCTTATCTTATTGTGATTGGGAGTTTTTACTTACTGCTAACCTGGTCAATTATTTATGCCTGTTTATCGCCAACAGGTAAGTTCAAAGTTTTAGGGTTGAAAGGACGTCTTCATACGACGAGTTGACATTGAGGTTTTCACCACCTCTGGGATACGACGAAAAATGGTGCGTTGCCCTCCCTTTCGTTCTGTAACTTAACAAACGCGAAATTGGGATTGGCCTAAACCATTTCAGCCTTTACACTGGAAACTCATATTCGTTTGTTTTATTTAAACGTCTTAACAGAGGAAGACCAGGATAATATAACCACAACGGGAGATCATGTTTGTTTATAGAACGTCGAATGAATTTAAATAGTCGTTAATGGGGCGTGAAATTTGTTGAAGTACACAATAGAGAGAAAGCGAATCGGCTTAAGACTTTGAGGTAATACACTTTGCTATTCATCTGTTTTCTTTCCATTATAATTCAAATACAATGATATTGCCTTCATTAGTATATCATTAAGACGCTCAACTTGCCCATTGCCAGCAGGGTTGTATGAACTTGAATGAGTAATCAACATACCATGACGAGAACGGAACGACTGAATTTCCTTTGAAGTAAAAGCTGTACCATCATAATGAATTGAGGCAGGTAAGCCGAAAATTGAGGTGATCTGTGTAAAGCAATCTACGACAGTGTTTGAAATCATATCAGAGCATGCAAATGTAAAGAGGAATCCGCTATACGCGTCAATGACTGTCAACAAATACTTTTTGTGATTTTTCGTAGGAATTAGACATTTAAAGTATATAGACAAACGTTTAATGGCATACTTGCTTTAATGAGTTTACCTCCGGGTGAACGAAAGAATCGTGTTTTCAAAATAGATACTTTTTTTAATAGTATCTCTTATAATAGTTCTTGCATCTAAGGGTAAAAAGTGGATGTTCCGTTTTTGCACGAAACGGTAGAGGCGAGTAATTTAAGGGTGTCATAACTGGCTATGGACTTCATGAATATGTTGAGGATTACGAGTGGAGTAGGAGACAGAGTTGAATAGCACATCATAATAGAGCATCAGCATTGTGATTAAACTTCCCCACACAGTACTGTTGTTATAATGGGAGTAATAGTATCCCAATTATAGCTGACTTATTTTTAAGCTTTATAGAATATGAATTTGTTCATAATTGTGTAAAAAATAAATCTAAATTATATAAAGATATGAAATATATGTTTCGATACATTGATGATACATGTGCATTTAACTCTAATAATTTTTATTCAATAAGAGAACAAATTTATTCAGGTAGCCTTATTCTTAATAAAACCAATATTAATGATAAAGCACATCACAATAAAGCATCGGCATTGTGATTGAACATCCCTGCACAGTACTGGTGTTCAAATGGGAGGTAATAGTAGCCTTATTATAGCTGTGTAATAATGGCTGTAATAATTATAGCTGTGTATATTCTTTGTATTATAATTGTATTAATATTCTTCAGTTTATTAATATTCGGTAGTATCTTTATTTCATCTCAATAATCATCAAGTTGATGCTACATTGATTGTATCTCTTGACGGAACCAGATTGCCTAATGTGAAGCATCCAACGTATCTCGGAGTCACCCTTGATCGCACACTCTCCTACAGGCAACACATTGAATCTATCTCGGGAAAGGTGCGGTCACGCTGCAATATTATTCGCCGTCTGGCCGGAATCAATTGGGGTTCAATCTTCCATACACTGCGAACGTCTGTATTGGCCCTATGTTACTCGGCTGCTGATATGCGGCCCCGGTATAGTCTGGAAGCACACATGTCAAGAAAGTTGACGCAAGTCTCAACGAGTCATTGAGATTAATCAGTGGAGCAATAAGGCCAACACCAATCGACTTACTTCCAGTGTTATCTGATATACCATCAGCCGATATAAGGCGGGACCCAATCTGTGTCTCAGCAAGCCGATCCCTGAACACCCTACCAATCCCTGTTGTCAAATCACGACATCCGTTCAGCAGACGTGTCGGAACTCTGCTCAATCTAATTAACACGAATGGAATTGATGAGCTTGTATGTAGGAGGTGGCAACAAAGATGGGAGAAGTCAACATCCCAACTACGCAGGTTCGTTCCTAATGTGTCACTATCTCCGAACGGTAACGATTTGACCCGTTCACACTGGGTACAGCTAAACAGGCTCCGTTCCGGATACGGTCGATACAGAGGTTTACTTTTCAAAGCCGGTCTTGTAACATCCTCAAACTGCGACTGCGGCTTCATTCAAACCGGAGAACACATTTTGACTTGCCCGACGATCAATATACAAGGATCAATGAAAGAAGTTAATGCAGAATTCCGACAATGGATTGGAGCAACAATTGGTATATTTTAGTCTGTGAGATTGATGTTATGTATTGCTTGTTGTTTTTGATTTATACGAGATATATATAATATTCTTTGTATTAGAATATTATAGCTTTGTATTAGAATATAATACTAGATAATCAAATTTCATCAGATGAAATACATCATTAGCACGTGTTTGGCCCAGCTGCTATGTTCGGTCGAGGAACAGGTGTCGAAAAATGATAGCATAGCAGTTCTTCCTGATGACCTCTAATCCTTATTATGATACAACGTTTGTTATTTATTAGTTAATGAAGAGTGGTCCCGCTTCATCATCGGGTTCCCCTACGTCTTTCGACAACGCGATCTTGTGGCTTTGACGTGTGCTTACAGAGAAGTCAATAGAGAGTGCATGCTCGAGGTTTGAACCCCGTACATAGAGTTTGCAATGCACACGCCTCTACCATTCGGCCACGCGGGGCCTCGGATGATCGAACCTCGGATGATCGAATCAATGTGTAGTGATGAGTAGACTAAATTTGAAACACCCCATTCGGGGCTAGGCGTCTGTGGTAGGTACATTCCGCTGAATATACCCTCTCTTGTAGAAGTAGAACCTTTAGAACTAACGGAAGAGCTCATCCCTTTGAAAGAGATCATTGCTGTGTTAAAAAACTTCGTAACGGCAAGTCTTCTGGAGTAGATGAGATTCACCATGAAGCTTTAAAGGCTCTGACGTTGTTGGCATGAAGTGGCTAACACGGATCCTTAATGTTGCATTAAAGTCGGGCAAGGTTCTTAGTGAGTGGCAAACTGAAGTGGTGGTACTGATCTTTAATAAAGGTGACCGAAGAGTGTGTTCCAATTATCATGGCATCACTCTTCTTAGACAAACTGATAAGCTATTTGCTATGATTCTTGAGTTAAGGATACTGCCTATAGTTGAGGAACAGTTGCAAGAGGAACAATGCGGCGCTTTCGTCCAGGTCGTGGAACTACGGATCAGCTCTTTACTCTCTCAACTATCCTTGAACGGTCTTGGGAGTTTGCTAAACCGGTCTACATGTGCTTTGTATATTTGAAGAAGGTGTTCGACCGAGTTCTGCGAGAGAGGTTGTGGGGAGTACTAAAGGAGTATGCGGTACCACACTATCTTCGGGTAGCTGTGGCTTCTCTGTATGAACAAAGTATGAGTTGTTTTCGTGTTCTAGGTAGGAAGTCTGAATCATTTCCAGTAGGCGTTGGGCTTCGTCAGGGTTGTCTATTATCTCCAATTTTGTTTCATGTTTACATAGGCTAATCTGTAGGGTGTCGGTCTTTAGTTCGGTTCCATCCGGATACTATCTCTGCTCTTCGCAGATGATGTGGTCTTGTTGGTTTCTTGTCCTGAGAACTTACAATGTCTACTAGATCAATTTACGATGGAATGCCAAGCAGGAGGGATGATGTTTAGTACCTATAATATTGTCTCTATGTGTTCGTCTCGGATTCAGGTGTCAATGCCAACCCGGATAGGGAAAACTGTTCTTTCTATTGTTGCGGAGTTCAAGTATCTTGGGATATTGTTCTTGAGCATAGTAGGAACATAAGGGAGATTGAGAAGCGGTTCTGTTTAGCTAACGGAGGAATGCGTTCTTTGTACAGGGCTATCGTGGTGGAGCGGGAGTTAAGTCTTCAGGCGACGCTTTCGGTTTACTGCATAATCTTCATTCCTATCTTAACCTGTGATCATGAGCTTTGGATTATGATCGAAAGGATAATATCTCGGATACAGTCGACCGAAATGAGGTTTCTTCGAGGTGTGGCCGGCCTTAGCCTGATGGATAAGGTTAGGAATTCGATCATCCGAGATGAACTCGAAGTAAAGTCGCTGCTTCTTCACATCGAAGAAATGTAGTTGATGTGGCTAGGACACGTTCTCCGGATGTCCACTGTTCGCTTTCCTCGGAGAGTTTTCTATCCCGGACTCTCTGTAAAGAGACCTCGAGATAGACCTTGGTGCCAGTGGAGCGATCAAATCTCGAAACTGGCCGAATGACACGTTGGATTACCTGAGAGAGAACTCTGGTCTGTTGTCCAGAATCACGATGTTTGAAGTAGTTTGGTTCGTACACTGGCACTACGACCCGCCACTCGGATCAGCGGTTGATAAGAAAACTCTTGTGTACTATTATTTTTTCTTATCAAGAAATTGTAGTTGTGTTAAGATGACATCCTCTATTGCAAATAAGCACGTATTAACTTTATGACATTTAATATACTTTGCGAATTCTGGGCCGCCCTTGATCATAGATAAACTCTTAGATTTACAAACTTAATTGTCTGATCATTTTTGCTAATTTATGTCGGAAATACAAATACGATGCAATTATTGAACGGCATGTTAAGATTGGGTTGTGCAATTTACAATTGATGCACCTGTAGATCTAGCTTAAGGAAGGCTAGATCTACAGGTGCGATGACAGCATTCCCTCTCCCTCTTTGGGAAGGCTTCCATCTCCCAAAGAGGAGAGGGAAGGCTGTCATTAGCGCACATCTCTTGCGAGATATGTGCGCTAATTTTTTACGTGACTGACGTATGCTAAATCTCATTACGGAAACGAACAATCGTCGTTGCAATTTGTGATAGCCACAATTCCCGATTTGACTCTTGCACAAACTGGGATAGATATACTCTTGAACAAGTTAGGATATATATACTCTTGCAAAAGTTAGTCTTTTATTGATAGACAAATCAAGCAACTATTATCAGACGAAATAATAAAACCTAGTCAATCGCCATGGAGCGCCCAATTACTTATTGTTAATCAGAACCAAAATAGACGAACTGTTGTTAGCTAAAATTGTCAATAAATTTACACATCCTGATGCCTTCCCGCTTCCATAATTGATGATCTGATAAACAAACTGGTTCCATATTCCTTTTACGGTTGTCTTGATCTGAAGCAGCATACCGTCAGATTTTGCTGTTAATAGACGAGCGTCACTATACAGCTTTTGAGGCAAATTAATGCTTATATTATTTTAGGTATATACCGTTGTCTCACAAACGCGGTTCCAATTTTTAAACGAGTCATTAAGTCAATTCAGAAAAAAGCTAGTAGACTTTCCCTAAGCCGACATGCCCGTCACGCTAAGGTCAACGGTAATATTCGGAGAAATTTTATGGATGCAGATATATCATCAGATTTCGATGCTAAGAGACGAGCGTTACTATGAAGCTGTTGAGGCAAATTCATGTCAAATTCCGCCTTGAACCCATGGGTCTGTCGAAGACAAACTGTAAGCAACCAGACAGCGGCACCCTCGTCGTTAAAAAAGCGGATTGTGCATCGCCTGGGACTTTACGTACCAAATACCAAGGCTCAAAGGCGCCAACACTTGACGGTTCATGGCACTAGAGTTATCGCAAAGAAGACAGAAACCCGAACATTCCGAAAAATGTGGATTTAGACTCTCACCAACACATGTTTACCCGATAGTCATCGAGACACTAGAGCGGTGGGACCCGATTTCCTTGAATTTCTACAGGAACTCTATCGGCGTTTGGTTAGGCGAACCGAGATGCACGCACCTTTTCCTTTCTAATGCAGAGGATCAGCGTCGCGATCCAGTTGAGCAAAGCGGCCTGCTTACGGGAGTGCATGAACAAACATGATATACGCAATTTATAAAAATTGGTCAATGCAAAAACAAATGTTTAGACTGAGAGCTATATTTTATTTTTAATTTTTATTTATCGACTGATAAATAATAGACGATGTGTCAAAATAAGCATTAGATATTATCAGGATGAACTGCTATGTAATCAGGTTTAGGCCCTTATTCATCGACACGATATAGCAGCATGGCCAAATACATGCTAATGACATATATCCTCTGATTAAATTTGATTATCAAGTATCTTATTCTAATACAAAGTATATTATTTAATATCCATTCATAAAAATTTTCATCTAATGATTTTTAATTTATTTTTAATATTATTGTGCTAATTTATATATTTTACTATTTTCTGTTTGATGGTATTTTTATAGTAACCCTATTTAAAATATGCATCTATTAAATTATTTAAATGATTTTGAAGAAAA
Source organism: Pomphorhynchus laevis (assembly GCA_012934845.2). Classification (NCBI taxonomy): domain Eukaryota; kingdom Metazoa; phylum Acanthocephala; class Palaeacanthocephala; order Echinorhynchida; family Pomphorhynchidae; genus Pomphorhynchus; species Pomphorhynchus laevis. The sequence continues at coordinate 181,597 of WNNJ02000543.1, forward strand.
CCAATATCATTACATATTGTTGCAATTTGTAGAAAGCCAATATCGTTACAAATTTTTGCAATTCTTAAAATTTCATTATTTAATGTATTATATTTTATATTTTATGGTACGCATGAATGTTCATGCAAAAATATGTTTCTTGTAAATTTACGTCATCTTTACGATATAAATTAAAAGTAGTTTTAATTGATTTAAATTTAATGTTCATAACTAGATATATAGCTTTTTTATCATTAATATTGGTTCTATTAAGAATGAGACTACCTGGATAAATTTCTTCGCTTATTGATTAAAAATTGTTAGAGTTAATTGCACATGTATCATCAGTGTATCGAAACATACATCATATCTTTATATAATTTAGATTTATTTTTCATACTTTTTTTAATTTAATAAATTTATAAATAGTAACATATCTAACATCGATTCTTCGTACAAATCAGTATTACATTAAGCTTTTATCTCTTGATGGGGTCAGACTTTATGGAATTCCATAATTCCCTCTTTATTTTCCATCTCTCTACGATGCATGCGGCATTTTCCCTCTGGACTATCATGCTCACACGTTGGAACATGAATGACATGTCACGCTGGTCCCCGGTGGCACGCTTAAGTCGTCGGCAAATCTCCTCTAAGAAAACCAGTGAATCTGTGCCGATCGATCCGTGAGTCTCTATGTTGACTGGCGTAAATGTGATGTATATGTGATCCTTAAGTTCAGAATATTTTTGCCGTTTTTTGAATTCGGGTAGCTCGGCGGCTGCTCCTGCGTGATGGGTTGCGGAGACCTGCTAACTCATCGCCAGGATATTTATTCATGTGAAATCCCATACCAACCACTTACCGGCCGACCACAAGACGACTGTGATACCATATGGACGCCTTCCATAATCACAAGAGATTCCGATTGGCTCAAGCAGACTCGGGATATTTGCAGCCACCAGGGTCATCCTTATGATGTTATTGACTTCGACGGTCGGCTATGTTGATATATTCTGCGTTGGCAATCAAGCCCATTAACATCTGGGAATGCCGTCATTGTCCCCAATTTGCATGCGTAGGGTTGGTGAAAATGAATGCCTAGTTGCAATGCAACCGCGACAGATAGACTCCGGTCATCCAATCGATTTCAAACTGATGAGGTTGGGAGGGCGAAGAGAAAGTCACACGAATGCGGGATGCGGATGCTAAAATACGAGCACGATCCTGCGGAGTAGTAACTTTGGACAATACCTCTTGCATTAGTTTATGATAAACCGGAAGGGACCATCGTTTTTGGGAAATAATTTCCGACGGAACGTCGTCGAAAGAAATCTCTCGACAGTGAAGGATTGTCTCAGATAGGAGTTGTGGTTTCGGCTCGAACGGTTGATCACTCGGACAAGCTAGAATTTTACGCGTGAGTTCAGCGGTCGCGAGATGAGATGTAGGCAGAGAGAATCGTATCCTTAACAGTGCAAACTCATAGGTCGCCACACTTGATTGGTAAGGCTGCATGCTTCCATGCCGTGTTAGATAGAGGTAAGTTAAGTACGGCCTGAAAGATCTTGCGTAAAGAACCGTCATATTTAGTCGCTGAATCGCTGAGAAAAGATGGAGTGTATTGGATGAAGTAAGATAATTTTGCGAGATTGAAACAGTTCCTTAAAATGAGCAGTGCATCTTGCCGTGAAAGATCCCGGATCCTAGATCCAACGAGCTCAAGGTTTGATATAAATTCCATCATTTGTTGATCGATGCTAGCTATATAACCAATGGGGCACCCCGTAATGTGACTGAGTTGTGATCTGTAATGGTAAATCCTGGGAACCGTTCAAGTAGACGATTGATTGTATCTATGTCCTTTGCGATGATTTCATAATTGCTTGGATTTAAACACAAACCAAGATTGGAACTGAGTAGTTGTATGGTTTTAACATCCTCCTCCATGTCGTTTACTGGCTCGCCCAAAGTACAGTCGTCCATGTACCATACACGAAATTGTGATTTCCCTTGTTGTGACATTTCGAATATTGTGAGCGAAAAGAGGAGGGGAACCAAATGACCTCCCTTCTGAATATCCTCTGACGAGTCGATTATGTTTAGTCCGTGAAAAAGGTCAATCGAGTTCGCATAACGTGCTTCGACGAAATTGTAAATGGAGATCTCTTTAAGGACATGACGTAACATAGCCGACCTCTATAGGCAGTTGAACGCGTTAGATAAATCCAACTCGATCATGGCGGATCTTGGAACGACATGTTTATTTAAGAAGTGACGGGCTGCGTGGACTATGGCTTCAGCTCCGTTGCAAATTCCAACCTCCAACTGGTGTGGTATAAAGTGAGTCGCTAATAATTTGGATGCGTGTTGAACCACAATTTTACCAGTCAGACGAACGAAAGATCAGCCTATGGCAATAGGTCGCCATAGACTGATCTCTTCAGGCTGATAGGTCCTGATTTCTTCCGTAGAGCGTTTAGGCGGGCGCCAAAGAAGATGCGACGGATACGTTCTGGTATATTGCCTGTCACCACTAATCGTGTGAAAGCAACTATTGAAAGTAAAAGGTTGTTATCCGCAATGTCGACGGACGGGCATATAAGGTCCTTTAAGTGAAGGGGTGTTAATCGGTCTGGACCCCTTGTTGATGCGGAAGGGAACGAATTTATTGCATGTGTTACGGATTCGCACGATATCATTTAGGCAAAAGTAGGGACGCTATAGGGGTCTACTTCGAGATTACCGACGCTAGCAACTCGGGTTTAAATTAGGATGAATTTACAACTTAAGTGTTATAAATTCAAGATCACCTTCGAGATCACCGACGCTATCAACTTGGGTATACATTAGTGTAAATTAGCATCAGATGATTGGCTGGAGATATATGTATCTTGGAATGTTAATCACAGCTAGATGGTCTCTTTATCAACATTTTGAACTTAAACGTGATTAAATTTTGAAGGCAACATCTGGACTGTCCGAACTAGGCAAATTATCTTTTGAGGCAGGGTTACGATATTTTTATATAATGTTGCTTCCAAGACTACAATATGAACTAGCTTGTATCTGGGTAGATTTGACTTCAGAAAACTTTTACCAGTTAGATAAGTGCCTGTCAAGATTTATAAAAAGGTTGGTAGGCGTATCTCCAAAAACTTCATCCACGGCTGTTTAAGTTCTAGCAAGGCTGCCTCCTTTATCAGTTTCATTGCAGAAAGAGATGAATCTTCCTTTGACTGATGGTTTTCTTAAAAATCTAAATTTATTCTAAGGCAAAGTACTTAAACTTGATCAGGATATCTATCAGACTCCTGATTTTCTTCAAACAGCTTGGCGTAGCCCTCTCGCAAGTAAGCGCACTTTAATCTAGAGAGCTTCGCTTGACGGATATCACCCCAAGTTCTGTAAAAAAGGAAGAATCATACATGAACGATCATCAACTTGTGTATGCTGTTTTTGCAACACAGCATTCTCATCACTCTTACATGTATTTTCCTGTGCTCATGTATTTTCCTGAAGTGGGGGTAGGCCTTTAGGCTTATTTCGGCTGACGATGCGTACCTGTGTCACGTACAATCAATTTAAGTCAATCAATGCAATTTTAAGCAGCTCAAGAAATAAGAAGAAAGACAACTGTTCTGACTTTATAGTTGTTATCTTATAATCTTTTTTATATGCACAAGCCGAAAGGCGGAGTGGCTTTAATAAATCACTACATAATTGTTATAATTGTGTGTTATATTATCTTGTGCATTTTATTGTAAAACTAACGTTTTAGTTATAGCTTTAATTAGTTTTTATATTGTGTGTTTAGGCTGATGTTTTCAATGTCACATTGTAGTCGTCGGAGCCTTCTTAAGTCGTTAGTCCATAATTATTTTAATTGTTTTTTAAACTTTAATAATTTTAGTAATAAAATAATAAAACAAAAATAAAAAGAAATAATTTTTTTATAAGCATAATTTATTATACATTTGATACAATCTTCGGTTCCCTCAAATGGGCCTTCGTGCAATCAATTATGATCTTGTCATTATTCTGTGATTGGATGCGTGCTGGTAGGAAAATCCCCTACAGACATGCCACAGCGAGAACGGGGCGATCTTAGACAAACAGAAGAGGATCGAGCAATTGCAAACGAAATTTTTTTCATAAGTGCCAAAATTTCGGAATATTGTTGTCTTGAGCGCTGGCTGCGCCTTAATCACTAGCTGCGCCTTAATCCCAGCTAATTATTTCAGAAGTAAACTCATCTCATCGCCCATACCACTCAACGTGGAGAAGACGAGAGGCACAAATCTGCTCCGTTCAAGACTCACAATGCAATCACTGTATTTCGCCTTTTTTTCTTGCTTCATTGTTAGAGAACACGGATGCGGGGACACCACAAGCATACGATTGAGTGTGAATATTAAAGATTGTGACGTCTAGAAACGTCCGCTCAAATCGATTGCTCTAAAGTCCGGAATATACAATGTCCAAACTTGCACCTATGTTGCGAGTAGTCGTCCGAGCTTTGAAATCAAATTCAGTTGGGACATAAGTGAGCTCAGGTTCGACCCCAACACCATGACAAATTGCTTAAAGCTCCTGCGCGAGCAAGTCCCGCACGATATTGTGCCGGATTGATGGCAACCCTCCTCGTTTGCAGGAAAGGGCATGGCTGATATTAACGCTATCTCCGCAAGCGCAGACGTTCTTACTCAATTCGGTGGGCGTCCAACCGTACCGGGCGCAGAGTGCATCTATAAATTCATTGCGACTTAGGTAGAAGCGTTCCCTCCTTACTGGTAGGGCGCTTAACCACGAGGAGGCGCCATCTCTGGAGGCATGAGAGATAATTTGGATTATGACCAGACCGCGTCTAGCCACGCTTGGCTGTAATCTACCGATACGCAATTTGCGTCGTTCTACACAATCCAGATTCATAATGCGGTGTTGTAGTAAACGCAAAGTGTTTCTAGTTTCTCCGGTTTCATATTTATCGCATATTTTCGAAGAACAACCGAATTCCAGGTGTGCAGAGAACCTTGGGTCACATACGCCAAGACCACCATCGCTTATCGGAAAAGTTAAGATCGCCATCCAGTCTTCGTCTACTCTTCGTCCGATGACTGCTGAAACTAACCTTTCGTTGATAGATTTGTACAGACAGTCTATGTGGGAAGGGCTGCATTCCACTGAGCGCATGAAATACGTCCACTTGAACTGCACCGAACGAACCAATCTGGCGTAAGCAACGTGTGGATCTATCTCTCCGACGCGTGTCAGACGATTAATGAGATTAGACCAGCGCTCTACTTCTAATTCCGTGCAGTTGCATTCGTGCTGTGTGGTGCCGATGGGAACACCGATAATGTTAATACCAGATGTGGACAGTTCGACATCAGCGGATAAAAGAGAGATGTCAACGCTACTGCTTCTTCTTTCTAGCAATTTGGTTTTAGATGCGTTTACGTTATAACCACACTTAGGACAAAGCTCTAAGAGAATGGACCAAACTTTCCTCAAATCTTTGAATTTTCCGACAAAATTACCATCATCTGCATACCATCTCTGGGTAACACCAGGAACCTGTTGACGTATGTTTTCAATTAAAGGGAGAGAAGCCATTGAGAAGCCGGTCATCGCAAGTGGATCTCCTTGTGTGAGGCCTTCGTGCGAATATATACTATTACCACCAAGGGTAAGCTGAACCAGTGATGCATATAGATTACTAAGCACAGTCGACAAAGCAGGTGCTATATATCTCATATTGGCCAGTGCGGCTTTTCGATTAATCACGTTAAAAGCGTTTGACGCATCAACAGCAAGGACACAACAGCCTGGGTTGACTTCGAAACATTTGCGCAAGGAATGTGTAGCGTATTCGATCCCGCTCCTCTGCGAGACTGCCAATTGCTCTAATCTCGCAACGTCTTGCAAATCTTCCCGAATTAATCTCAATATCACCTTTGATACGATGCGCCTTGCAACATCACAAACGCCAATCGGTCGGATACCACCTTTTTTTCAATAGCCACAAACATGCTGGTCGTAAACGCCTCAAGACATATAGGACGAATAGGCTCGGATACTAATTTTACAGCAAATTAATCGGTCGGATACCACCAGTCTTTATTCAAGAGCCACTAACCTGCTGGTCGTAAACGCCTCAAGACATATAGGACGAATAGGCTCGGATGCTTATTTTACAGCAAATTCAGCAAGGACTTTGGCCAAGGTCTTTAAGTGTTCTCCGAATCCTGTCAGCATGTGTTGCCACATTGACGCGTCGAGACCAGAAGGGCCAGCGGAACCCTTCGTTATTTTGCTTGCTCTGACTATTGAATCCTCATCAATAATTGCAAATCTAGTTTGGTGATGCCGACATGAGCGGGGGATTGGCTTTTTTAGTAGTATCTCTCTTGCAAGCTGGATCGCCTCAGGAAGGAGAGACATTAAAATTTCCTTGACTGGTACGCCGTCAATTGAGGAGTCATGTTTGAGTGTACCGGCAAAAACATCGTCTTCCAGAACAGCTGTTGCTGCACGTAACTTACCCTTAGTCCCTATTTTTTGCAGGGTCCCACAAGGTTCAGTCCTAGGTCCCTTGCTTTTCTCTCTTTTGCTTGGCGATCTCTCTCCATTTATCAAACCTTACTACTTTAACGTCATGCAATACGCCGATGACATTCTAATCTATGCTCATGCACCCGCACATCGCATACACTATATCGGCATTTCTGCCTCCAACTGTCTTTCTCCTATCCACAAACGTCTCTCCAATCTCCATCTCGTTCTAAACCCCGAAAAGTCCAAAATAATGTGGATCCTTCCCCGTAAACCAAACATATCTCCTCCCATTGTATCTTTTGCCTCATCGATCATCCCTATAGTCCACAATCTCACTTTCTTAGGCTTCCATTTCGATGATCACCTTTCCCTTAAACCCTTCGTCCGTGACAAGGTCCGCTCGTCTAACTTAATTCTTCGTGACATCCGCCGTATCCGCCCCCTTATCGACTTCCGTTCTTGTATGTCTCTTCTTTCATCGCTTCTTTTCCCTAAAATCGATTACTGCCTCAGCCTTTTCGCCAACTCTCCAAAATCCATCATCCTACCCCTACAACGAATAATCAACACCGCCGTTCGAGTGCTCTTTCGTCTCCGTCGCTTCGACCACACATCCACATATTTTGCCCAACTCTCCTGGCCCACCATCCACATCCGCATCAAACTCCGCCTTCTTCTCGTTACTTTTCGTCTCATCGCTGTCGGCTCCCCATCGTTCATCAGCCTTCCTTTCTTAGACGATACTCGCCCCACCTCGCTATCGCTTCGTTCCTGTCATACCCTCTTACTCGACGTTCCTAATTACTCCAACAACTACGGTCTCCGATCCTTCCTCGTCGCCGCCTCATTCGCCTGGAGTCAACTCCCTCTCGACGTCCGCCGCGATTCACAGTTTTGTTTTGTTGTGGTCATGTAAGCGTGCGCTGGCACGCATTTGCCACGTTAAAATAAATCCTTTTTTTTATTAAATTATTTAAATGATTTTGAAGAAAGCCAATATCATTACATATTGTTGCAATTCTTAAAATTTCATTATTTAATGTATTATATTTTATATTATATGGTATGCATGAATGCTCATGCAAAAATATGTTTCTTGTAAATTTAAATATGTCATTTTTACGATATAAATTAATAGTAGTTTTATTTAATGTTAATTTAATGTTCATATCTAGATATACACCTTCTTCATCATTAATATTGGTTTTGTTAAGAATAAGGCTTTCTGGATAAATGTGCTCACTAATTGAATAAAAATTATTAGAATTAAATACACATATATCATCAATGTATCGAAACATATATTTCATATATTTATATTGTTTAGATTTAGTTTTTACACAGTTATGAACAAATTCATATTCTATAAAGCTTAAAAACAAGTCAGCTCTAATTGGGCTACTATTACCACCCATTGGAACACCTTTTACTTGTCTAAATATAGATGTCCCTACTTTTAAATAATTTTGATTTATCAAAATATTTAAGGATTCTATTAATTCAATTTTATCCATATATTTATATTTATTTGATGGTTTAATTTTTGTTAGATAGGCGTTATAATTATTATAACATATATATGTATATCTTTTTCCGAATATAAGATTAATTAATTTTACTAACGCTTCTTTAATATCTACTAAACCTAGATTTGTATAAAGAGTACTAAAATCGTATGTATTTATATTTTAAAAATTTATTCCTTTTGTCTGTTCTAAAAATTCTTTTGTAGAATTAATACTGAAATAGTGTTTTTTTTAAACCAACTAAGATCCCGCTTATCGGTCGATCCCTCATGCGCATCTGATTGATATCAGAATGCGTTACGGTAATCCCTATAGTATTCAAAATCTTAGCAATGTTTTCTGATTTTACACAATCAGTTGGAAAGTTAGTGAAAATTAAATTAGAGGCCATGAAGGCAGCTTCATCAATAGCTTTCGATATTCTCTCTGCAGACATTTTATCGGAGCACGCATTTACCGTTGCAATTAACATTTTTCCGACATGCTCACGTACTAGCCGTTAAGGATGTGATCTCGCTACATCCGCCCAGGAGTTTGTGAGGCCAGGTTTCGAATTTATTTGATCAGGAGTATTCAACTTGGAAGCGCTATTAATCTTATCTCCAAGTGAAGCAATTTTCGACTGCAATGAAGTTATTTTGGCTGAAAGAGAGCACACCTTTAAATGAGTACAATACGGACAAAATATTTTACCGGTAAGAAAATCCTTTGGAAGTTCTCGGGGTAACCAATTTTTGACCATTACGAGACAATCATTGTTTGAACAAGCAATTAAATGTTCCGAACCTGGTGTATGTTCAGACAACGAAGTTAGAGAGCTGGAAGTTTGATCCTTATTCAATCAACCAACAGAACTACATGCAGTGTATAACCTGCCTGCTTTAACACAGACACAGCCCTTGCACTTGGCAAAAGAACCATTGCATCCGCAACATTTCCCAGTCTGTGATAATGACTCAAGTTGAGATCCGCTCAAAACAGGAATATCTTAATTAGCATCCATTCAGTGTATTAGTTTTCGTTGTCGTTGAAACTCGTCGTTGGAGATTTCCGAAGCCCCTTGATCGATAAAAAATAAACTCGTTGAAGGTTGATAATCATCTTGTATTAGTTTTCGTTGTCGTTAAAACTCGTTGTGTAATTAACTTGAACACTTTAAACTTTTCTTCTATTATTTTTATTATTAATAATTTTTTTTAAATCAAAAATTTTATACATAAAATATTGGGTTACCCACAAATGGGTCCCTAAATTTTAATAAAAATATTTTATAAAATCACTTACATAATATTATGCATCAGTGTGATTAACCATATTGTCAGGAAGCGTGTTCCATATGAATTTTCAATTTACTCGATAGGTCCATGAGTTAGCCTTTACCAATGCGATACCAATTCTTTTCCGCGTTCAACAAATTTCGTTTGCGTATGTCTTAGTTTCACACGACTCTAAACGTGCAAGATGTTTTAATACAGCTGCGGCTTCTTTCGATGTTCCACCCAACGAGGAAAAAATTAACGGAATAAACGAGGAATTTTCGACCCTGTTTACTTTTTCTAAATATTTTGTGCGTTTCCTATTTTCATTCAATTCACAAATGTTTGCAGGCTTTTGACTGACGTAAGATGCAACAACATGATTATGAGTACTGACGTCAAAAAACGTTCGCTCTGTTGCACCGCCAAATAGATCTGAGCATACAATATCCAAACGCGCGCAACGATCTCTGTTTGTTAGAGAATTTGCAAATTTTACCGAAGGGCTAACATCTGATAGTAAGGGCTCAATTTCCACATGACGTAATGTCTTTTGCAATATCTGACCAAAAGTATCCCGTACCACGTTGTGTCGAACAAATGTTTTCTCGTTACCACTGCAGGGCATAGAATGTATAACGATATTTGAATCACCGTATATGCATTTTTCGGGGGCATTGTGAAGTGGCCAAGCATAGCGAGTGCATATTCCATTTCTAAATTCTACTTATGAAAGACGTAGTTTCGATTCTTCATGAATTCTAGATGAAAGCCACGTTGAAGCACTTTCTGCTTGCGATTGAAGAATTGCTTCTCGCATAACGTTATTATTTCTGTCTAATATGGCATCTACATATCCCTTTCTTTTACCGTTCCGCTACAAATATCTAGTTTTTGGAAATTCGTTTTGCGCATGATCTAACTCAATCCCAACCAATCTGGCTTGAAGAGGTGAACACAGCTGACGAGAAATCCCATTCTGTTGTACATAATGTCGACGGGCTGACAATTCCGAGACCACCAAAACGAGTCGGAAGAGATATGAATTCTCTTTGATATTCGGTTAATTATGTTTGACCTGTTATTTCTGGTAAAAAAATTGTCAATACAATAATCTAGTGGAGCTATTAGGTGCAGTATACACTTGTTCGATCGAAATGCATATCTCCATTTATGTTGACAGGCTACAATGAAACAATTGTATGCCGCCTGAGGATCATTTTTTGCTACAAATGAAAGCCTTTCAATAATGTTGACCCACTCCAACACCTTAGTTCTTAACCACGACTCACTGAAGATCGAGTTTCATACTAGACCACCAAGTACTTCGATGCCTTCCGTTTTTATTTGTATCGATTTTGCGGAGAATATATTCGTGGCTGTTATGTTATCCTTAGCTACTAGACGTTTGCATTTGTACACATTTACAAAAAATCCATACGCGGGTCCAAACTTTGTTACCATGTCAAGCACACCAACCAGATATTGTGCTGAGCTAATACAAGATAAATCATCTGCATACCATTTTTGCATAACACGTGGAAATGCTTGCCGTATGTGTTGCATTAGAGGAAGTGTAGCTGCAGCAAACGCTATCATCGATAAGGGATCATCCTGAGTAAATCCTTCTCGTGAAAGCATAAAATCGTTGTCTATAACGAGAGTTGGATCCAACGAATAGGTGTTATGAAGAACTGTATATAATTGTGGACAAATGTACTGCATATTAGACAAAGCGACTTTCCTATTTATTCTATTAAACGCATTATCCGCATCGATCTGCAATAAACATAAATCATCGGAAGCGCCTAATGAGGTACGGATATTTTTCAAGGCGTATTCAATACCACACCGTTGGCCAGCGCACAATTGAGTGTTGCCTGCTACGGCTTTGATGTGTCTAGATATCTTTCTAAGAATCACTTTCGTAATGATGCGACGGTAAACTTCTTTGATACCTACGGGACGAATATCTGCATCTTTGTCTAGGGCAATTAACTGGAGATCGTGAATGCACTTGTTGTGCCTGAATTTTGTTTCTCAGTAGCAAGTCTATATGTCATAAAAGCGATCGCCTTTGCCATTTTTTAGAATCCCTGTCAAATGAATTGAGTATGTGCTTCCATTCTCCAGCATTAACACCAGACGGATCAGCAGCTCTTGTTGTTTTCAGTGATTGATTTATAATATCTGCTTCACATATATCATCAAGCAACGATAAATGATAAGGTTTGACGCCTGGTATTGGAGACTCTAATAACGCATCCCTGTTTATCGGTTCACCTTTTTCTTGATATAGCAAATTAAAACAATAAATAACATACAGTACCGCAATAAATTTCACTTATATCAAATCACCATGACAGAACAGTCTGCGAATAAGCGATGCTGCCCTTGTAATGGTCAAACAGCTGTTTGTAAGGGCTGTGTGTGCGTTTGAAATAATAAGCAATGCATTAATTGTTGTGCACAACGATGCTCAAATCGAGAACGATTGATTCCATCCAATCAATATAACGACAAACATACAGCAAAATTCTCAACACAATATTCGAACAACGATGAACTCGGAATGACAGTAAACGCCGTGGAGACTATCTCTATCGAAATGAAGTGTACTACGGATAATTGCAACGTGTATTCAACGGTACTCCTTCCGAGAAGGCTTTCTAGAGATTTAATGGCCCAAGATTACCTCTGTGGATTTTGTGCAGCTAAAGCAATCAACGAAACCCGAATGGAAATAACTAAACTTAAAAGCCACTTAATATCAAATGATTCAAATAGTTGCAGGACAGACAAAGAGCGTATACATAGAATAGTAAATGAGTCTATCAACTCCTCCCTCGACCGTTGCATCAATAAGCAGGTATCTCATGATGTTTGTTCTTTTCAACGCACACCAGAGGTAGATAAATCTTATTCTAAATTAGCAAACTCTCTTGATAAGGAAAGTGCTAGGGCCTCACATCTGATAGTTCGTAATTTACCCGTTTCTGAAAGCGAGCAACAAGTTATATTAAATCTCTTTGAGGAAATCGGTTGTCCTTTGGTCGGACAAAAACTAGACTTTCATCGACTCCCTGCACTTCATACTAACTCCCCTCCCTGGGTTAAGGTAAAAACTATCGTCAGCCATGTGGAATCATCGTTAAAATCTTCATTTAAGCTTAAGAATTCATCTCTCTTTCATACGGTGTACTTGTGCACTGATTTGTCTAAACTTGAACGAAAGGAACTTAAGAGATTACTGAAAGAATTATCCGAACGAAAAAAGTCAGACCAAAGTAAGCGATATTTTATTAGAGTGCATAAGATAGTGGTTTCATCGAGTAGGGAAGCCCACGCAGTAAATGAGAAAGTACTCGGCGAAGTTTCGTCTACAGGCAACAACAATTTTTCTAACCTAGCCAATATATGACTAACGATTGAAAATGATTTAAAGGTAAATCCTCCAGCAAAACTTTAAGTAAATCATCCGGGGTATCCTCTAATTGATTCTACTCCACTGCTCCCCAAATCTTCCTGGAAAGTAGCCGTTTTAAATATCCGCTCTCTTAGTAACAAGGTTGATTCAGTATATTATCATTTCCTTCATAAATCTCTGGATGTTTTGTGTTTAACCGAATCTTGGCGCGTTGATAAGAATGATTGCTCTCTTAAACGCCTCCGCTCTTTAAATCTTTCTGTGGTCGATAAGGATCGTCAACGACCTATTAGCTCAAATCGATCAATTAACCACGGTGGTCTTATAGCTTTCTCTCACCATTTGTCTCCGTTGCAATCATTACCGTTGCTATTTGTTCTTCTCACTTTCGAACTACTTAAGTTTCGTGTAAAAGCCGGCTCGTTGTTTCTCAATATCTACTTATTCTATCGGCCTGGATCATGTCATCTGTATGACTCTTTTTTCTGTGAACTGTCAAACTTACATTATTTCATCTTCCTCTCCAGTTTACCTTGCGTTGTCCTATGTGATGTAAATGTTCGCTTAGACCGTCCTCGTGATTCCAATACCCTAAAGACGATTTCTACATTTAACGATCATTATTTTCAAATCATGTATCCTCATTATTCTTCTGCTACCCATATTCTTGGCGGTACCCTCGATATTGTTGCCCTACCTTCGCGTCTTGCCTTGTCTTCTTCATTGTGCATATCTGATCCTGCTCTATCTGACCACTTCCTTGTTACATGTTCTCTCCCTTTCTTAAAAATCAATGTTCCTGCAAAAATTATCTCGTGACATTCTTGGAAATTGCTCGACTTTTCCCTTCTTTGCTCTCATATTAACGGCTCCCCGTTACAAAATGCCTCCTGCGTCGTTCTTTCAGAACTTATCATCGTTATCTCAGACTATCTTCAGAAGTTGACTCATCCTTTTATCGTAACCAATTCTTTGCTCTTCATCGTTCGCATAGGCAACTTCTACGTTCTGAGGCACATAGTTTTTGGCGAAACAAACTGGCTTCTGCTAATGACTCTCGAACTAAATGGAAAATTATCTACTTTCTCGTTTTCTCTGTTACCTACACTCTTGATCATTCTCAATTATCCGATTACCTAATTTCAAAAACTATTTCTCTAATCGATTCGATCATCGTCCTTCCACAAACTTATTGTATCTCGTCTGTTCGTATCCCTGAGCTCTTTTATCTACTTGCGGTATCTGAAGATGAGGTATCTTGCCTTCTTATTTCGTTAACTTGTAAGTCCTCTCCTGCCGATCCCATCCCTACTCGAATTCTCAAATTGTTGTCAACAGACTTCACACCTTTCCTTACAAGCCTCTTTAACTCGTCAATCGTGAATGGAATATTTCCTATTATTGGAAAACGGTCATTGTTCGTCCCCTACTAACAAAGCCATCTCTTTACCCCTCTCTTCCTTCATCTAATCGCCCAATATAAGTTCTACCAACCTTATCTAAAATTCTTGAACACCTTGTCTTAGATCAGATAAACAAATATCTCTCTCCATCGCAGCTCAACCCTTCTTTTCAATCTGCTGTCCGCTCCAATCATTCCACCGAACTAGCATGTCATAAAGTATTTTATTATCTACTCTCCGCTCGTGGCAAAGGACTTTGTAGTGTGGTAATATCGCTCGATCTTTCATCTGCATTCGACATTGTCGATCACAAAATACTTCTTTTTCGTCTTCGCTATCACTATGGCTTCTCTTCGTCCACTTTGGCTTGGTTCTCTTTGTATCTCTCCGATCGCTCATTTTCTTCCATTCTAATTCAATGTGTTCTCGTCTATCTTCTCTCTCTTGTGGTGTACCTCAAGGTTCTGTACTTAGCCCTATTCTATTTACGCTTCTTCTTGGAGATTTATCTTGTATAACTAATAAATTCTGCTTCAGAGTAATGCAGTACGCTGACGATATACTTCTTTATTCTCACTCGTCTCCTTATTCCCTAAGCCAACTTTTCATATCCGCCTCTAATTGTCTTCGTGCTCCTTCAGAACATCTAATTTCTTTGCGCATGTCCCTCAATCCTACCAAATCTAAAGTGTTGTGGATTTTACCCTCTACTGTTTCTGTTTTTCCTCCTTCTCTGTATCTTCAGACCACAATTATTCCTGATGTAGATAAACTAGTATTTCTAGGTATTCACTTCGACAATAACCTGCATCTCGATCCCTTCATTCGTGATAAAACTAGGCCTTCAAATATTCTTCTCTGTGATATTCGTCTCGTCAGAAATTCTCTAGATTTTAGTTCATGTAAATATCTAATCTCCTCCCTTTTTTTCCCACGTATTTATTACTGTCTTAGCCTTCTCGTATTCTCTTCAAAGTCATCCCTTAAACCTCTTCAGCGCCTCATTAACATTGCTGTGCGCATCCTTTATCGACTTCGTAAATTCGATCATATATCTTTCTATTTATCAAAACTTGGATGGCTAAGTATTAAACATCGCGTTCGTTTTCGTCTGCTTTGCCTGACTTATCGCCTTCTCCATTGTAATTCTCCTTCTTATATCTAACTTCTAACTTTAAGTGAATCTCGCTATCTTTCTACTCACCTACGTTCCTGTGATTCTCTTCTGCTACACGTACTTCTTCACTCAACCAACTTCGGCCGTGAATCCCTACATATCGCTGCTTATCTTCTTTGGAATTCCTTACCTGATCATCTGCGACCATCATCCTTACTCCAAATTTCCAAAATGCAACTAAAATCGATGTTACTAAACAATTAACTTTTTTAAATCTGTTTCGCTTTTGTGGGGTTGTAACCACACAGTCTGTGTGCATTTGCACATTAAAAAACTTTCAATTTCACCTGGTGATGTTTAAGAAGTAGTATCTCTTGTACAGTTTCACCATTCATTTCATCGCTTAAACTTAATAATTTAGAGGTTGGTTTGTCAGACACAAGAAAACGCATTGCCCCTCTATAGTTTCCTTTTTCAATTTGTTAAATAAACTCTATGTCCAACATAGACCTAACCATACATTTTGATGGTCTTAGTCGTGAGTATTACAAGAGTCCTTCAATTAGCTCAGATATTCGATTCTCTTTCAATAATTGTAATCTTCGATTTAACGTACGTCGAAGACAAGCAGATTTTCTTGATAGTGGACGTTATAGGCAACATTGACAAAGCACTGCAATTTTCTAAAAAATTGCACTGATTTCTAAAAAATTGCAGTGATCATTAGGTGTACACGCCAAACCAAATAAGTCAGCAGTATGTTGATAAATTCCCTACTATCATTGCATTGCGGAAAACTCAATGTATTGGGATTCCATTTTATAATTTCCTCATAAGCACAAAAGAAAGTATTCTCAATTGATATATAGATCGTGCTGGTTATATCATGAGTCGGTAGAGTTCATTCGTTATCAATAGTACAAGGTGACACATTGGATTGATCAGTAAAAAGTTGATTCAAGGTAGATTCGTTTTTCTTATTGTGGTAATTGGAGCCGCACAGTTTACACACGAAATACCGTTTTTAGCACACTTGCATCCTTTACATTTAGCTGACTGTCCATTACATGTGCAACATTTATACTGCTATGATGGTTTTTCTGAAGGCATTTTTAATCAGTTGTACAACAGTTGTACAATCTGTATGTATATTATTTTGTACGTTATTTATCTCAAATGTATGTATATTATTTCTCAAACTTTTTAAGGTTAATTTAATAATAATAAAATAATTTATTTTTTTAAAGAATTATCAAGACATTATTATTATTTTTTAATTAATAATTTATTATAAAGCAATTGCAAGTAAAATGGTTACTCGCAAATGGGTCCTATGTATTGAAATTAGATAGCAATGTTGAAATTGTCAAGATAGTTAAGTGGGATTTGCAAAAAGGCGCTATTACACGGTCAGTGATTTGCTGAGCGTGCACCTCGGATACAGCGCGAGGACATTTTGGCTAAAACAATACCAATACGCCCTCTCAACCTTACTATTTCGTCAGAGTATGATGTATGATGTTTCTGAGAGATGCAACCGGCCAACCGCTTTAGAAAAATACCGGACTCCTTACCAGCTCCACCGTGGCTTGAGAAGACGGCGGGAATGAATGAAGCTTGTTCGATATCCGTAACGCGCTCTAGATATTTACCTCGTTTTCTTGATTCGTGAAAATGAAAGCATGAATCGAGACTCTTAGAGTAGTTAGATGGAGCGTGAGCATTAAAAACGCAGATGTCTATGAGAGTACGCTCCGTTCTGTCTCCAAAAAGGCCTGAATATGAGATATCTAATCTTGCTTCAGGATCCGTTGTAGTGGTGCGATAGCGAAATTTAACACTTTCACTGATGGCCTCAGATTAGGCTCAACTTGAACGTTGTGACACACCTATGTTAACTTTTTTGTGAGGAAATCCCGAATTACGTCGTGTCTCATAGAGGGCAATCCGCCAAATGGACACGAGAAAGCATGGAAGATAGAGTTTGCCTCACCACACTGGCATGTTCTGAGAGCATCTGTTGGAAGTGTACCATACCTTGCTAAAATTGAGTCGCGAAAAACAATGCTGATCATTCTCGTTTGTGTATTGTGCGTCGGAAATACGGTCAGTCAAGCGGATGATCCTTTTACTGATGCGTGCTCGATGAAACATCTAAGGACCGGATCAAGGGTTTGCATTAGACGAAATCGCTCGTCATGTTCTTTAGATATTCGATTTTTTAAATCTCTTTATAAAAGGTTAAGTGTCTAAGATTGACGTCAACATCTGTGAGACCATCTATGTAATGCTCACACAATCTACTGGAGGTTTCGAATTTACCATCTATGTATATACTTGGATCTTTGATACCAATACCACCGTTTAGTACACTTAGACTCTAAATTCGCCATAAAATATCGTACCCAACTGGATCGGATCCGATTAAACATTTAAGCATTGACCTGATCGACGAAGCCAGTGGAACAAACCAATTAGCGTCGCAAATAAAAGATCTCTGGAGATGATTCCACTTGTGCAGAATAGATCTGGTTAACACTGCATATGCAATCTGAAGATAGGTGTGTCCAACTTCAGTAAGACGAGCGATGGTATTGATAATTAATTTAGTGGTTTTGTGAACAAAATCTTTCATGAACGTTTCATTACCGATAGGAGATCCTAATACTGATAAGCCTTTATCGTTAATTGGGACATGAATATTTTCAAATAAATTTAAAAGCGGCGCTGCGTTAATCCCGTTTGTATAGACATTACTTTTTTTACGTTTATGTAAAATCCGTATTCCGGACCAATTTGTTGGAGCAATTCGAATACCATCTTTACTTCAGAAGGGCTTCTGACGAAGTTGCCGTCGTAGGCATACCAGTATTGATGAATTCTTGGGAACGTTTCTTTGATACGAAGTAATAATGGTAGCGTGGCTGATGCGAACGCAGTTAATGCGAAAACATCTCCCTGGGTAAATCCTTCTTGAGAGAGAATACATTCACCACCCGTGGTAAGTATCGTTGGATTTTTATATAAATTTGAGAGAACTGTTGAAAGTGCTGGACATATTTTCGGCATGTTGATATGAGCGGTCTTCCGATTTACACGGTTAATTGTCTGCATCAATTGACATAATCACTGAGTTTGGTTCTTTGGAGAGTATATCTCGTAGAGCGTGGATTACGCATTCGGTGCCTGCACTCTGTCCAGCACAAAATTGTATTTTCCCACAAATCCGTTGTAGTAGTGGCTGAACAACACTTAGTATTGACTTTGAGATTATTTTTCTCGAAACATCTCCGATTCCTATTGATCGAACCCCAGGGTTCCTGCTTAATGCGACTAGTCTGTTCGTTGTAAGTGCCTTCATGGAACTAACGGATACGTCTAATGTTGCGATAAATCTGGCAAACGACGCTAAGGCTTCAGCTAATCGTTGCGAATCTAGGTCAAATTCAGTCAACATTTCAAACCATGCCCTTGCATCCGCTCCGGAGGGGCCTGCGCTACCTTTAACTCTACGGGCCACTGAGACTAATTTTTATGCGTGGATACCTTCAAAAACGATCGAGTGGAAGTCGTTTGTTTCATATAATGGTGATGTTAATAAAGCATTCTTACATACATCAGCTGCCTCTAAATGTTTTTCTATGAGGATCTGCCTAACTGTTTTGCCTGCGGTAACTTCATCTAGGTTTAGTGGTTTGACAGAACCATTATTTGATTCAAGTAATTTTACAGCGGTGGTAATTTGTCCGCCGAACAATTATTTGATTCAAGTAATTTTACAGCGGTGGTAATTTGTCCGCCAAGAACAAGTTTCCGGAATGATTTGGACCAATCATTGTCTCCAAGTTGATATGTTCTTAGAGAGTCGAGTCGCTGTAAATACCTGGCTTCCGTGATGAGAGAATCTAAATCACCACTGATCCATCTGTCCATCCTTCTACTTATTGTTAATTTGTTTCTTCGAGTTTGATTTGTTGTATCGCTGAAGTACTAGCTGACAGAAAACAATAGCTGGTTTTAGTGAACAACTGTTTGTGGATGCTCGTTGGTATATGCTTGATAGTTCCTTGACATTATTTATTTATTTTTTATTTTTATTTTTATTAAATAATGAGAAATAATGATATAATTTATTTATTTTACCATAGTAAATATTACATGAAAAACTGATTAAGTTAGTCAGATTTTTCTTAAGTTTAAAAAGTCGCCCTTCCACGGGTCGACCGTGACGCGCGCATGCAAGCAGATGATACACGCGCAAGTTCAAAAGACAACCGCCTCTTTATCTTCGTAACATTGTCTGCGTAAGTTGAAGTGCTTCTCTGTGCTATCGCCGTAGCAATCGTTTTGATAAGTCTTCCAGCATCACTGCCAAGACCTCCTACTGTCGAAAATACTAACGGAATGAATGATCCGCGTTCGATTCTGCGTACACAGATTTTTTTTAAGGACGATTCTGCGTCCTTAAAAAAGTTTGAGATCTAATAATACATTCCAGATTATTCCTGTCAGTTCCAGATTATTCATGTCAGTTCCAGATTATTCCTGTCAGCTCCAGATTATTCCTGTCAGTTCCAGATTATTCCTGTCAGTTCCATATTATTCCTGTCAGTTACGCTCGCTACGCTCGCGGATTGAGCTCAATCTATCGATAAAAGGTCATGCCTAAAAAAGCGCGATCTCAGATCCCGGTTCCTGATCAAGAATCTTCCACATCAGAATGCAATGATGGTTATACCAGCTTTGAAGTTGGATGCGATTCCAAAGATTGCGATGTATGGACACTTGTTCGTGTTAAAATATCCGACCACTCGGTGTATAAACGTAAACATTTCACTTGCGGTTTTTGTACATCAGTACGACTGCTACAGTTATCCTGCTCATCTACTCCTGTATCACACACGACCACTCAAACCAATGCTGTTTTAGATGTTTCCCTCGCATCAACACCTGACTTCGCATCATATAATCCCATTATTAAACCTACTCTCTCACACACTCCTCGTTCAACTACGTACCAAACTTCCATTAATCTTTCTCATTCTAACAATGCTAACGGTAAAGCTTTTCATCTCGTACCTCCTCTTTCCTATTCCTCCCCCAATCTAAATAAATCTCAAACTTCTTTATTCTCCTCACGTACTCCTTACTCGACCTCCCCTGTATCACCTCTCAATAATTTACACCCTTCCATCAAAATCATTTCCAGTAACATTTCCGATCAACTGATTCAACACTCCATTCATGTCACTCATGCCCCAACCTATTTTAATTCTCCTTACTGTACCTCCCGCGTAACACTTCCAAATAATTTACATCCTTTATTTAAAATCATATCCAGTCACATCTCTGATCAACCGATTCAACACCCCGCTCCTGTCACACTTGCTCCAACCAATATTAATTCTTTATCAAGCACCCCTGTCATTTCCACTTCTATCTGCTCATCTACCTCGACTCCTACCAGCTCTGTCCGTCCACCACTTCCACGAAATCGTTTTCCTTCGCGCGATCGCTGTATAATCATATCAAACTTAAAGCTTTCCGAATCTGCTTCTCCACAATCTCGCCTCGATGATGATGTATCTGCTTTCAGGTCTATCCTAGCAACCATTCTTCCTGATGATAACCCATCACTCTTCAATAATATCGCTCCTGTATCCTTTATTCGTTTAAACAAATCCACTAAATCCAATCATCTCAGTCCTCCACTCTTAAAAATCGTTTTCCGACATAGTTCACATGCCTCTTCGGTACTCTCCCAACGTTTTAAACTTCTTACCACTTCATCTACTTGCCGTATCTTTCCTGACCGCTCCCCTTCTGATATTGCCCAGCTCAATTTAGCTCGCATTGAAAAACATCGACGTGAAACAAACGGCGAGTCATCCTTATCTATACGTAAAATCAACGGAAATTTTCACGTTCTTCACACAAGGCCAAAAATTCGATGGCGTCCCATCTCTCCCCCTTGTCTTCTTCGCTAGTCGATCTCGCTCCTAAGCATACTTTTCGTCTTAGTCTATTCAATACTCGCTCCATTCTTCATAAAGCTGATATGCTTCTCGATATCTTCGATCAATTATCTATCGATATTCTCTGCATTACCGAATCCTGGCACTCTGACTCCGACGATCTTGCTATTCGTCGTCTATGTCGCTCTGGTTGTTCTCTAGTTGAATCAGCTCGTCAAATTACATCTCATACATCTACTGCGTCTAACCATGGCGGTATTGTTGCCATTGCTCGTCACCCAATGTCTTTACGTAAAATCAACGTTAACATCCGTTACACTTCGTTCGAATTACTCATATGCAGATTATCAACGCCTTTCCCTCTGGAACTTGTGATTGTATACCGTCCAGGTTCAGTTGCCCCATCACGTATCTTCTTTAACGACCTTGCAGATCTAATGTCTCACTGTTCATTGTCTTATACTCCTTCTTTTGTTCTCGGTGACTTTAACATTCGTCTTGATCGCCCGTCTGACTCTGACTCTATCACTTTAACTAATCTTTTTTCTGATTTTAACTATAAATTACTTTCAACAAGCCCAACTCATATTCTCGGCGGTGCTCTCGACATCATTGCTGTTCCTAACTGCTTCAATGACTATACCTCCTTGTCAATTACTGATCCTGGTTTGTCCGATCATTTCCTTGTCACTCTTACTCTTACTCGTCCCCATCCTCCTTCTCCGCCTTTACCTTTATCTACACCAAGTCGACCATGGAAGCTTCTCGATATCCCTGATCTCTGCACAGCCTTACTCAATTCTTCACTATTTTCACTTCCTCTTCACTATCTCTCTCCCGATGATCTCTGCATTCTGTTTGATTCTGAACTTACGTCGATCCTCAATAACCTTCTGCCTAGTCGACTTCGACGTTCCCAGCGCTTGCGCCATGCTCCCTGGTTCGATTCTGACTGTAGTCTTTCTAAGCGTCGACTCCGTCACTCTTTTCGTATGTATAAACGCTTTCTTAAACGTTCACCCAACTCACTCTCTCCAAATCTTCGTGATTCCTACTTTTCTCAACGCCGTTCACATCTCATTCTTATACGTACTAAACGTACTCTCTTTTGGCGAAATCAACTCGAGTCATCTTCCAACTCTAAATCTCATTGGAAAATCTTAAACTCAATTCTTTCACGATCATCATCCCCTTGTAATATAAATCCTGATGAATTTTCTTCTTATCTACAAACTAAGTTATCTAATTTACTTTCCCTACTACCCATAGCCCCCTTGTACCCACTCTTATCTTTAAATACTTCCCTCCCAGAACTATTCCACCTTCTTCCCGTTTCGTCTGATGAAGTTTCTTCGGTTCTGCTGTCATTACCTAATAAAACCTCTCCTTCTGACCCAATTCCCACTCACTTGCTTAAAAATATCTGCTCCTCTATCTTACCCTTCCTAACCACATTGTTCAACTCGTCCATCCGTAGCCGTACATTTCCTTCCATCTGGAAATGCGCCACTGTTCGTCCTCTCATCAAAAAGCAATCTCTCGACTCCTCACTACCATCTTCGTACCGTCCTATTTCACTTCTCCCAACCCTCTCTAAACTCCTTGAGCGTCTCGTTCTTAAGCAAGTTAATACATATCTCTATTCCTCTAACTTATTTCCTCCCTTCCAAGCCGCTTTTCGCTCTAATTACTCTACCGAAATTGCATGTCTTAAAGTTTATAACGACTTACTCATATCGCGCGATCATAAATTATGTAGTGTCATAGTTTCTCTTGATCTATTGTCTGCTTTTTACATCGTCGATCACTCGATTCTTCTCCATCGCCTTCGTCATGATTATGGCTTCTCTTTACCCACTGTATCATGGTTTTCTTCATATCTATCAAACCGTACATTTCGCGTATATTCTAACTCTTCTCTCTCCCATCCTTCGTCCATTCCGTCCGGTGTTCCACAAGGCTCCGTATTAGGCCCTATACTTTTCTCTCTTCTTCTTGGTGATTTGTCTTCGATTTCTCATAAATTTAACTTCCATGTTATGCAATATGCTGATGACATTCTCATCTATGCTCATGCACCTGTTTATCGTATTCACGATCTTAGTGTTTCTGCTTTGGACTGTCTTGTCTCAATTTCCAATCATCTTTCTTCCCTTCGCCTTTCTCTGAATCCTGATAAATCCAAAATTATGTGGATCCTACCTCGACGCCTCGGCTTCGAACCTCCCTCCGTATCATTAAATTCTACAATTCTTCCTATCGTTGATAATCTCGTTTTCCTAGGCTTCCATTTTGACAACCGACTTTCACTTAAACCTTTCGTTAGAGATAAAGTACGCTCATCTACCTTGATACTCCGCAACCTCCGTCAAGTTCGTAGATTGATCGATTTCCCTTCTTGTATGACTCTCATATCATCTCTCCTTTTTTCTAGACTCGATTATTGTCTTAGTCTATTTTCCAACTCACCTAAATCCACTCTTCTTCCCCTACAACGCATCGTCAACGCAGCTGTCCGAATTCTCCTCCGTCTTCGTCGTTTTGATCATACATCCTACCATCTTGCTTCTCTCGATTTGCCTACAATTTATTGTCGTGTTCAAATTCGTCTTCGTATCGTTGCTTTCCGTCTTGTAACTTTTCATACCCCTTCATTTCTCAACCTTCCTTTTCTTGATAATTCTCGTCCTGTTTACTGTTCCTTGCGTTCCTGTAATTCCCTTCTTTTACATGTCCCAAACTACTCTACCTCCTTTGGACTCCGCTCCTTCCTGGTGGCTGCTCCTCTATCGTGGAATCATCTGCCCATTCATATACGCCAATCAACTTCCCTGCAGTGCTTCAAACGACAAATCCGATCCCATTTTAACAATTTATCTGCTTGACTTTTTCATTTTTGTTTGTGGACTTGTAAGCGTACAGCTTGTACGCATTTGCCACATTAAATAAATTTGTATTATTATTACACGTTCTTCGTATTTGGCTACCTTCCACAATTCGTTATATTGAAACGAAGATGGGCTGCGGTTGACATAAGATTGAGCAACTGTAGAGAAGATAGTGACATCAAAAAATGTCTGTTCAAATCTTGATCCTTCCAACCCCATACATAAAATGTCCAATCGTGCATTCGAATCTAGAGTCGTTGTAGTTGATTCCATCGAAAATCTGGCCGGCACTGGATATAATGTTGGTTCAATTTCCACACAAGGAAATACTTCCGAAATGATGCTTGCCATTAAATTACTTTATCGGCATGATGAGAATCAAATTCCAATTGTCATCTACATTTTGATTTAGTAGGGCTGGAATTAATTCATTCTTTATCATCAATATAAGTTGGGTCAATTCAGACTCTTTGCATAGTATAGCGCGAGTGTAGTAGTTTTATTTCATCTGAACACATTTTGTGAGGCCCACATATGCGATATGGGGATCAACTTCGGCCACTTGGCATAGTGGCCGAAGATATAATTTATTAATAATAAAAATAATATACTTGACATAATTTATTTTTTTAAATAATGAGAAATTTTTTGAAGAAAAAAACTAAATAATACAGTCAAAATAAGTTACAAACAAGTGTATCAATTAGACCTTTTATGACAGGCCGTTTTTGGCTAGACAATGGGATAAGCATGTCTAAAGTAATCTCAAGTCCTTCAGTGTGAGGCTGTATCTGCTACGTCGTAGAGACAGGGCGGGGCTGGGCAGTTCCGTGATGATAGTACCCCGCGAATACATCGTGAAATCATACGACAAAATGCTATTCCAAGGCACGATCGAATCTTCGATATTTGTTGTGAATATTGAGCTGTTTTTAAGAGATTGCAGTCTGGCGATCCGCTTTAATAATTGAGTGGCTTCTTTACCGGCACCACATTAGTGAGAAAAACCGCAGGTATGAATGTTCCGTGTTCAACAACAGTAACTCTTTCCAGATACTTGATCTTCTTTCTTGTTTCGTGATATTTGAAGCATGCATCTACTGTTTTCGAGCTGTTAGAAGGTGCGAAAGCGTTGAAAACGCATACATCCATAATTTATTAATAATAAAAATAATAAGAAAACATATAATTGAAAAATCATATTTGTAATAATTTTTTTAATATAAAATATATTTATTACACAAAATTACATTGAACACAAGACAAATCCATTAGTCAAATACTAGACAAAAAGTTTGACTCATTATAAATACATTCTAACTATATCTCTTCAGACCTCTGACGACAGCATCGAAAGCACCAAGAATTTGATTTTATTAGACCAAACCCGATCTTTCGACGTAACGTAGCGATACAATCACTGTAGTTATTGTCTCCTCTTAAGGCCTGTATTGACGCTATTCTCTTAAGCAATGCATTTTACTCTCTACTGATTCCGCCAGACGATGAAAAAATAACCGGAATAAATAAATGTTGTGATGATACTCAAACAAACTTTGAGGGCTTCGATTGGCATACGATGGAGCATGAACGTTATAAACGCAAATGTCTAGAAAAGACCGCTCTGTCGAATCCCCGTACAAACCACTGCATGCAACATCAAGGCGTGCATTCATATCCTTACACGTTGTTATTCTATCAAAATTGTTAGAAAACTCAACAGGAAGTAGAACCGGCTCAATTTCAATATATAATATAATACAAATTCATTTAATGTGGCAAATGCGTACAAGCTGTACGCTTGCAAGTCCACAAACAAAAATGAAAAAGTCAAGCAGATAAATTGTTTAAATAGAATCGGATTTGTCGTTTGAAGCACGGGAGGGAAGTTGATCGGCGTATATGAATGGGCAGATGATTCCACGATAGCGGAGCAGCCACCAGGAAGGAGCGGAGTCCAAAGGAGGTAGAGTAGTTTGGGACATGTAAAAGAAGGCTAGCCTTACATGTTGCAGATAACATACCTGCAATAATGTCGCGCATCACATTATGTCGAACAATTGTAAATCCTCCTGTTTTGCAAGATAGTGTGTGCGATACGTTGTTAAGTTCTCCACAAACACACTTTGTCGGAGCGTCTTTTAATTGCCATCCATATCTGGCGGCAAGCACATCATAAAACTGATGATTATTTAGACAATACTGCCTATCTTCGCTAATCCTTGAAGATAACCAGGTTGATGCGCCTTTTTCTGATGCATGAATTAAGGCATTTTTTGTGTAATTATCCAGTTCTGCAATAATCTTACTGCGTTTTAAATCGTTAAAAATCTTCTTTTCACACCGAATTCCGATATTCACCAGTGTTTGCTTCTCAAGTAATTCTTGACCTACGTATCCATTTAATAATGGTAAACACATTTTTTAGACCAATTCCATTCATGGATTACCAGCTCGCAAGGATTTAAAATCCCTATGCCTCCGCTAGATGTAGGAAGTTCAACTAATTGCCATATGTCCTCCGTAGTTTCACTTATCCCCAGTATCTCCGGCAATAAGCTTTTTCTTATTTCCAATTCTAGCAATTGTAACCATGATTTTTCACATTTGCACGCACGAAAAACATATGTCTATTTATGTTGTAACGCAAAGATGAAAGCTAGATACGTTTGTTGAGCACATGTTTCGGATATTTCCGATAAGCGTCTAACCATCTTACTCCATTTATCGACCTTATGATCCACCCATTTCCGCTCATAGTCGTCATATCCGATTGGACACCCAAGAACTTAAGCGCCTAGGTGTAAAACTAGAATTTCACTACCCGCAAATATTGACCATGCTATATCATTATTAGAGCGAGAGATTAACTGGCATTTCTGAGTATTGATGTAAAAAACATAATACGGACCAATGTTCTTCATCATTTCAAAATATCAGTAAAGAACACCCGCCTCCCCAATGCAAGATACATCATCTGCGTACCACATCTGTTGGACAGACGGAAAGGTATCCTTCAAACGCAATATTAAAGGAATTGTAGAAACCGCGAATGCAACCATAGACAGAGGATCACCATGCGTGAACCCTTCGCGAGACAATATTATATCGTCTCCTATCATCATAGGATCCTCCGAATACATGTTCGTTAACACATTAAGCAAAGGCGGACATACATTTTTCATGTTTGCTAGTGCCATCTTACGATTTACACAATTGAATGCATTCTTTGCGTCAATTAGAAGCATACAAGAATCACGTTTTTCCATTAGAGACGATCGTAAACTACGTACTATGTATTCCGCTCCACATCTTTGTCCTGCACACAATTGCATAGTACCAGCGACGCTCTGAATATGCATAGAAATTGTTCTGAGAATCACCTTTGAAATAATCTGACGATACACCTCGCCCAACCTTATGGGTCGGATTCCGTTATTCTTTGCAACTGCGATTAAGTTGGAGGCTACAAGTGCTGTAGTTGAACCTTTTGGTACAATATCTGATACAAGTCTTCTTGTCAAACCGGCCAATGTATCAGCCAACGCCATTGAATAGTGGCGTTGACACTATTATGGTGGCTACAAATGCTGTAGTTGAACCTTTTGGTACAATACCTGATACAAGGCTTCTTGTCAAACCGGCCAATGCATCAGCCAACGCCATTGAATAGTGGCGTTGACACTATAAATGGTGTTAACATTTGTTTCCATGTAGAGGCATCTACCCCAGAGGGCCCTGCGGAACTGCGAGTGCGTCGGGCCTCTGTAATAATACTCTCAGCATCAATCTTGTCAAACATCACTGGATGAAATGGCAGTAAGTTAGGATGCGGACAATTCATCACGCCTTCTACATATACGCGATCTCCTTACGGATGTTTGCTTTCCAACAACTGTCGTACGGTTGAAGATCCTATGACTTCATCAGGATTCAGATACGATCCATCTGAAGCGTCTTCCAAAGATTTTATTGTTGCTTTGGTATCACCCTTTTGCATAGAGCGTCTAAACGCTACTTTCCAATCAATCTGAGCTTGTATACACTCTTTGCTTTTTCTAGTCGATTGTAGATAACGAGCTTCAGCTATAAGCTCACTCCAATTATCGGAAATCCACCTCTCGATACGCCTTTTCATAGCCTGTCTTATCAAACTAACATTCCTAGACTTTAATCTTTGAAGAATGCATTGACTCACTATTGTAACTTTTTGCAGTGCACTACCATCATCCGTATCCAAACAGGCTTGCTTCGGCAAATTAAATTGATTCGGTTTCATTTTGAAATTTCTTCATAAACTGATCCTAACACAAATTCGTTAGCATGCCCTCCCATACTGGGCATTGTGCCATTTATATTGTATAAAACTTCGGAACTCACGCTATTACTCTGAACAACCAGTGTATTTTTATTGCAACAATTTGGGGCAGTGCAGTTAAAACATCGTTTATTACTCTTTGCACAGCGACAACCTTTGCAACGCGCTGCAGGACCGTTACATGTACAGCATTTTACAACCATTATTTTTATTTAAAAAAATAAAAATAATAATAAGAAAACATATAATTGAAAAATCATATTTGTAATTAAAAATTTATATCTTTTTGTAATTCGTTGCCACGATTTTAAATTTACAGCAATTTGACGATTCTAAATGCACCGGTTGCCAGAGTACATACTCCAATATTAATACCTAAAATTCTTCATTAAAAAGCTTGCATAATTTGAATTTTTGAAAATTATAAAAATATACTTTATTTTGCCTTTAATTTTTAAATTAAAATTTTCCAATTTCCTTGTGTATCTATATTTTTATTTGCATATATAATTTTATTTCGCCAAATAGCAATATAACTGTCAGAAGATCATGTCAATCTTATTAAATTGTGTAATTTTATTTTTTTTAATAAAATTACCCAATAAATCTTATTTTCTTTATTTTTTAAAACGTGCTTCAATCTTTTTCTATCTCCTTAACAAGGGCCAAAGCGGAAGCGCCCAGTGATCCATAAGTCTCTACTCCAAAAGAGCCAAATATGTGGGACATGGTTAAGTTGTCATATTTCAGCCGTTTCCGCTCTTCAGATTATGAAGCTGCTTCGCCCGCTCCACTGGCTGCGTTCCTAACATTGCTGGCTGCGCGGGTGTCCACGCAGGTGGCGTCCCACATCAAACATTTCCCTTCACGCCAAGGGAAAATGGTGACTCCATCAGGACTTTGACCGTCCGATCTGCATACATTAAATGGCTCTAGAATGTTTGGGGCATTGACGGTGTTGAGGACTCTGCTTATCACTGAATTTATTTCCGCGTGTCTGGGGAATCTGCCTCTCGAGATTCTGCATGCTAATCCGTGTCGTCCTGACTCGTCGACATACGCTCCACAATGACATATGTGTGGAGTACATGTAGGAAAGCCTAGTTTCCCAGAGCACCAATCGAAACTGTGTTTAGCCAAGTACCAGACTCACTTGTGGATACCGTCATAATTCGCACGCGAGATGCTTCGCCTTCCGAGCCTTCAATTAGATATTCATGAGCTAGTTTAACGAGGGGAGTCTCAAGCGGATTGTTTATGGCTATTAGTCGGTGCCTCACTGAGACCCGTCTTGGCCAACCAAGTTGAGAAGCCAGCGTCAAAATGTGGGCAATGTGTAGAGTTATTCAAAAGAATGTTGACGCAATCCTTCGTTGCCACTACAGACGATAAAAAGGCCGGAAAAGCAATGTCCGCTGAACTGCGGATCTCCAAACCACCAAACGGCACGGGCAATGAAGCTTGACACCAAGAATCGTTCGTTATCGCGCAATTTGTAATGTGGGATAAATATTTTTTCAGTACACTATCGAGCTTATAGAGTTCCGCGTACATGTTGAAGCAAGGAGTTGTACGGATATAAAGCAGTATGGTTATGTAAAGGCAGTTCTTTATAAGGAAAAGTGCATCGTGAGCACGAAGCTTGCAAACCCTAGTGCACATAAATACCAATTGCTCCTCGCTCTGAGCCAAATCTTTCGTTGAATTCTCTATAAAGACAACGCTTCCAAGGATTTCAAATTTTCCCGAATAATCACTTTTATGTTTGGGGCTACATATGAAAAGATAGTAGTCATCTGTTCGATTTCATGTTCCCCCATATTCAGAAACATGAGCTCACATTTGTCTGCATTAAGCTCCAGAACTATTCAGTTAGCTGATGCCAAAATCGTCTCCAAATCCTATATCACAACAGATGAATCTCCTCCAAGCGTTGCGTCGTCCAAATACCATGCGTTAAAGGTGTATTGAAGGGAGTGCGAAATAGGATTTACTGCTAGAGCAAAATCAATTGGACCAAGGGGATCGCCCTGTTTTTGACCAAATGATTCTATCTTCATAAACCAGAGGTGTCTGAGAGCCGTAGGCAGAATGAAAATACGGAAATACTTATGGGGCGTGTTCTTTTACTGCTTCGAGAAGAATACCGCGATCAATGGTGTTAAAAGCATTTCGAAAGTATATTTTGAAAACAACTGTGGGCTGTTGGCAGTTTATTATGAATGATCGAACTGCGTAAACAATCGCTTCTGATCCGCATGGTGTACAACACCCTAGTTGGTATGGAGGGAGGTAATCACCTATTTTTTGTGATATCCTTATACACAGTATCTTGGCAGCAATGCGACGGAGTGTGCTCCCGATTGCGATTGGGCCAATCTCGCCATCCTTTTCATTGAGTGCACATAAGTACGCCGAAAAGAAAAGCTGCACTCCTTCCGCGATGAGATTGTCATTGATAAAACCATCGATTACACGAGAAAGACGGAACTGAATCACCAGCGCTATAGGGCATCATATCTTTCAAGTGTTGAGGGCGAAGGCCACCCATTCCATGTCCCGAACCATTGGCGAAACTCGAAATGGCCATTATTATCTCGCAAGAGTTGGAACGACTCGGATTTTCTGAAGGATATTTTTAAGGAATTAGACTATCTCTTGTGTGTGAAGGGTGCATTTCTTTAAGGGACTGAATGGAATTCTCTATATTGTCAGCAAAGGAGTCAGATGATGTGAGTAGCCGTACAGCTCCAAGAACATCACAGTCTGCAAGCTTGATAGAAACTCGTTCGCACGAGGTTTTTGATTTCGGAGCCTTCGAATGGGCATTATTTTTCATTTGTATACAGGGGTCCGATTGTTGGGTAACCTTAAGGAAGCTATCATCAAATTTCGAAATTCTATCCTTGATGATAGATGTAAGGGATCGCCCGGATGATTCACCTGATGTAAGCACGAGTCTAGAGAAAGTGAACAACCGAAGCCAGCTTGTTGGACTGTTCTCATCCGCACAGTCATTTAAGAGGCGGTAAATGCTTTAGCTGTATGGTATCTAGCGCCCTTCGGTATTCTTTTCAAAACCGATTTAGGGAGATGCTGGGACAGCTTATCTAAGGAGGGTATAACGTTCAATTTTACGACATGAAGAGCTGGGTTATTTGCAGTTTGTTGATGTTGTAATGCAGAAAGTGTACGACCAGACCCTTCACACCTGGAACGAAAGGGCCCGTAAACCCGGAATTTTTCCAATTTGGTGATCCTACAAGACATTTTGCAAATTGGACATTCCCACTCGACGGGGACAGATTGAGTGGAGTTTGTAGCGTCAGACTGAGGAGGCACAGACTCGCAAGATGCGGGTCACTTATCATATGTGGGTATGACGATTTGTGGTTACTTTGCTGCTTATCTACGTAGTCTGCCTTGTGGACTTTGTTATGTCCTTCGTGGATTCGTCGATGTGGTGTCCACTTAAAGTTGTTAATGAGATTTCGCATTTTTAATTGTTGAAGAACTTGTAATCGTTGTTGATGAATATTACGCGCTGTTAAATCGTTGTAATCGATGTAATCGTTGAAGTAATTGTTGTAATTGTCTATATATTATATTGTAAGTTTTAATAACCAAATATTATAAAAATATGGAATATTTTTAATATGAAATATGCCGACTTGACCATGTCCCACATATTTTGCCCGTTTGGAGTAGAGACTTATTGATCACTGGGCTTTTCCGCTTTGGCTCTTGTTAAGGATATATGAAAAAGATTGAAACACGTTACCGGGGATTCACGTGCTACTTCATACCTCCTCCAAAACGTTAGCATCGACATCCAACGTGGAAATACTGTCAGCATTCTGGCGACGGCTCCAAAAAGCAAGAACATAGTAGGCTGGTGGTAGCAGCCAGTCTTGCTAAAAGAATGACATTTCTCTACGAAGAAGACAAACGTTCTGTATTTATCTTTTTTAACTAGATATAAATTCTAAAATTTTTATTTTTTAAAACCCCCATAAATAATTTTTTTTTGAACTGAAACCACAACGACAATTCATGGAATCAATTTATAAAAAGCAATTTATACTCAATACATGTTATCATCATTCGTACACAGTATATTATATTAATCTAATTAAAAAAACCTTTTTAAATTAGTAACCATTCTTTTTAAAATAACATAATATATATATTTTGAGTTAACATTTTTAAATTAAATAGAGAAATAAAGTCAATTTTGAGTATAGAAATATAAATAGCAGTTAACAAAATTAATTAAAATTTTACAGGAATTGATTAACTATTTTAAACGTGCACCAACATTTATGATCTGACCTTCATTTCACGACTTAATAAATTTGAACATTGAACAATAGTTTAACCTAATAATTATTGGAGCTGGATCAAAGGAAAGACGAAATTATTTTTGATATTTCGCTAACTACTGTTAGCATCTTGAGAAAATTACGGAAATTACAGTAATTTTTTATGTAATCAGGTTTCGGCCCATATTCTTCGGCCCAACATAGCAATAAGGCCAAATGTATGCTAATGACCTTCTTCCTCTGATGAAATTTGATTATCTTGTGAATCTTAGTCAAATACAAAGCATATTGTTTATTATCCATAAAAGATTCGCCTCATAGTTTAAATAAATTTTTAATAGAGAAAATTCGTTTCCAATCCGAATTATTACAAGAAGGCGAGGAAACAGGAATATTTATTTGATTAGAAAAATCCAATATTTCGACGGCACTACGGCACGTCATCTTCGGGGTTTTGAGTATTTAACAATCAAGACAATTTTTAGCTAGTAATTGCTCGCTAAAAATTGTCTTGATTGTTAAATACTCAAAACCCTGAGGATGACGTGCCGTAGTGCCGTCGAAATATTGGATTTTTCTAATCAAATAAATATTCCTGTTTCCTCGCCTTCGTGTAATAAATTTTTAATAATATTTTGTTAACGTATATATTATAAATTTAAAATTTTAATGATATTTTGTTGATTTATACATCTCCATTATTAGAAATAGAAATTAGTAATTTTCTGAAAATGCTAACAGAAGTTAGCGAAATATCAAAAATAATTTCCTTTTTCTTTTATCCAGCTCTAATAATTATTTATCAATATAGGATCAGTATCAACTATTTAAAAAAGTTTAACCAATGATGCTTGTCTAAATCAGTAGTTCTGAGTGTAATAAATACACATATACTATTTGTTGAAGAATTGCAAGGTAGGGAATTTATTTGAAAAAGTTTACAAATTTTCAGTCGCTCCTAGCGACCTTCTTCAGGCAAAAAAAATCAAAAATTCAAACAGTAAAATCACAACTACACAACACATATACACTTACAACAAAAACATCAAAGAAATTCTTTACCGAAAATTACAAAACACAAGTATTGAAGTTCAATTGGATAAAATTTGGCTAAAAAGCACTAAAATAAAAAAAACACGAATAAAAAAGATAAAACACTAAAGAATAAAACACCATATAAAACAAAATCAAATTAAAATACAAATCAATCCAAAAACTACATGTTTATTCCAACTGCAAACCGTATTGTGGCAATCTCAAAATAACGTCTGCTTTATTGCCTTCAAAGACTTTGTCACATTCTTGTCTTAAGAAAAGGACTTCCTTAATTGCTCTAATTTTCTTATTCGTCTTTTGGCAAACAACTTCAGCACCATCAAAACCAATTATGTGATCACTGTTCTTGCAATGATTGAAGACCGCTGATGATGAGTTGGCCGTTTTTATATACCGACGGTGCTGTCCTACACGTGTTTCCAGCTTTTCACCCGTTTGACCAATATATTTGTGGTCACAATCTCGGCAGGGTATCGAATATACACAAATTTGTAAAATTTGTAAAATTTTTCAAATAAATTCCCTACCTTGCAATTCTTCAACAAATATGAGTGGGAATTTTTACCAACATATATATACTATTGTTTAATAGATACTAAATATATACAGTATGACATTATCACTTAAGGACTACAAAATATGCATGCAGAGAAAGTAAACCCAAGGTGTCCAAAACAAGCAAGACGGTAAAAAATATAATAATTAACGAATAGTACGGCAATACTTGATCACTATTTACACTTTTAACTTGTTTGTAAAAAAGAATTAAACTATGAAAGGATAGAACAAATAAGTGTTACTAAAATACTGGTCTACTCAAATTTATTTTTAGTTTCAATTTTTTTATTTATTGTTGTTAACAAATGTAGCATTGAGATAGAAAAAAATAAAATGAAATGTATAAAACAGTAAAAATATAAAATAACGACAAAAATATCAGGATATTTTTTAAATGGGGACTTAAGCCGTAAAATTACGGGTGATGCCAGTAAGCAACCTCCGAGAATGGAAAGTGTTTTGTAGGAATACGGATTTTTAATATCGAACCTTCGGCCAGGTCTACTGAGAAATTGATCTAATAGGAAATTTATCAAGAAAATATTTACACCGATAAAACAGAGGTCGTCTTTTTCAATTAAGGGAAACAAACTGATATATCCAATATTCAGAAACCAAGTATAAAACTCAAAATTGTTCTCTGTTAAATCCGCGGCTGCAATTACAGCCGGAAATACGATTGATTTCTCATGAACTTGAAACGAAAATAAATAGAAACACAATGATGATATAAACATGCATTTTAAAATGTTAAGTTTGCTTATGCGAACACAAATTGGTATTTGGGGAATGCTGGTCAGTACACAGCTAACGATAAGCAAGTTGCTCGTAGAATGTTTGACACGAATCTTATAGAAAATATTTAAAGTTGACCAGAAGTTCGCAACCTTGTCTTCAAATACACCGCGTTGAATAGGTATCAATCTGTTAAACATCAATATTGTATTTTCTTTTGAGTTTAGCAAGTAAGGTAAGCAAAGAAGGGTCGCACAACCAAGTCCAACAAATATGAAACGAAAAAGTAGTTCAAAACGCTTTTTGTGGTACAATGACTGGTGCAAGCAATATGCAACAATGGGTACAACGTAATAAGCTGACATTTGCTTTAAAAACAATGCACATGTGTATGAAATGGTACCGGCAACCCAGTATTCGGACAGCAAAAGCCACACTGCGAGCATGCTCAAGCCTAATGGAAGGCAATTATATTGAAAGTGGCCATTGTCGATTATCATAAGAATAGGATTTATCGAAATGTAAGTAAAAGAGAGTAAACTTAATTTACTATCACGCCTGATACTGAGTAAGATAGCAGCTGGTAGCATTGTACAAATCCATGAGCATATTACAGAAAGGCGCATAAACATTTTAAGGTATGTGCTCTCGAAGCCTCTTGATTTATGCAGTTCAATCCACTGTGAACAATTTAGCCAACTTTTTACGATATAACCCAAAGCCCAGCTGTGATACACTGCCAATGGCGGGTAATCAATGCCCCAATAGCTCAGATCATTGTCTGATGTATTTCTGTACCAGTCTGTAACATTTAAATTTGTTGTAATTTCCATCCAATGTCGATGTGCCTCAAAGTCACCATACAATGGCGGTGTGCGAAAACCAGAGTAGTCGTAAGTTGATATAATGCATTGCAATGCCAACGATGCCGCAATGACACATATAATTTCTGATTTATCCACTTTTAAAGACATTTTCTTGTACATTTCTACAAATTAGAGGTTATAAAAAATAACGCGTTGCTAAGCAAATTGTTATTCTAGATAACAATATTTTACAATATGCTTTATAAAATTAAATACTGAAAAGTATCTAAAATTAATATATAAACGAAATATGATTATTGGTCTCTATCAAGAAAAAAAACAAAGATTAATTCTTCAAATTTTACGTTTCGCCTAGCGGCTTCTTCAAAAATTATGTTATTTATTTCTCAAACATTTTGAAACTGAAAAAAATAAAACGACATAACCGTCTTCTGGGGTCTATCTTTATTGGGACTCGATTATTTAGAAAAAAATGAAATAAATAGTTATAACCAGAAAAAAAGATTTTGAAATCTAAAATTTATTTAAAACGTTTCGACTGTATGACAACCTTCTATATTGCACATGTAAAGTTCCGAACAAATTACACAATTCAATAAAATCAATAAAAACAGAAACAAAATCATTACAATTCAAAAACATTCATAAAATAAAACACTTACAATTTTTAAGGAATAATATTGTAGTTCTACCGTAGTAGGGTAGAACTGACGTGCATAAGGGTTGTATTCATAAAGGAACCGCTTGGTGTACAGCAATATCTCTACCCTGTTAACAATTTTGGCGGGCAACCAGAGGGACCTGAGATAAGAAATAACAACGGGAATGGAGATGCGGTCAAATGCAGCAGAAAAATCAAGGAAAACAGTCACAACAAATTGATGATTGTTATCCCGACAAAACTGGTGCACTTCACTAATTGCTGAATGGACCAAGCGACCTTTGACGAACTCATGAAAGCTTGGTGGGATAAAGTTTTGCCTACTTAGATGATCGCAGATTCTACGCGCCAGCGCTTTTTTGTAGATCGAGACGAGGGAATTTTGAATTGAGATGGGCCGCAGGTCTTTCGGACGAGACCGGATTGCGTTTTGGTAAAAAATCTACGGCTAATATTGATGACGGCTATATCGATAGGTGAGGCTAAAAGCAATGTGACGGCCATTTCTCTCCTTTGATCGGTTGTCAAAAGCTGACAGACCCGAGAAGATAGTAGAGCGACGGAATTGGAGGTAATCATAAGTGAACTTCAAGAGTTAAGGATATCGGTAACAGATAAGTCCCTGCTCCTAAAGTCACCCCAAGACGGGATTAGTTGAGGAGATTGAGTGGCTCCATAGTTATGTAGGAATAGTGACTCTTCCAAAACTCTGTCAAGGTCAATGCTCCCAATCCAATCCACAGCCCTTTCCTTCCAGCAGACAAACTTCTCCCACTTGAATATCTTCCAAAACGAAGACTGAGAAGGTTTCAGATGAGTAAGACTCGCCCTATCCCTACTCAGCTGTAACCTATATCTAGTGCTCTACTATTCCTTCGAGAAATCCTGTCTGGCGGAAACAGAGAGATTAGGAAGATGTAACATTTTAGCTAGGACCTTGAGTTTTGTTAATTGAGATTGTATATTTGACCTTTATGGATAGTCGAGAGGAACGCGGTAGCTTGCGAAGATAGGTAGGAATAAAATTCGGTCAAACTCGCATTTCCAATTATGGGGAAGAGTTGGATAGCTGCCTGAAAGGAGGCCACCTGATAGGATTAAAGTGAAACCTCCTTATAAGTAACATATGCTCCTCTATTCGCCAGCAAATTAGGTCATAAGAGGTGGGTTTCAACAACCACATCCTATGTAGCAGTAAAATGTCGAGGAGATAATTAGTTGTAAAGCAATGAAAGGTGGGGTAGGTGGTTGGTGAATAAGATAGTCGTTCCTGGCTCTGCGGAACCGTGACCATCCAGGAGGTCACGGTTCTCGTGAATTTCTCCTGGTCGTATATAAATATTGGCAATGCTGATGCGTTTACCATACTTACGAAGTGATATAGCTAAACAAGATAGGGCACGACAAGAGCCCTATCTTGTTTAGCAGGGGTTATATACGGAGTGATAACCCCCGCTAAATTTGGAGGGGTTATATACGGAGTGAAGTGGGTGTATATATGCTGAGGGATAAATCGAGTAATGTTTTTGGGGAGACAGATAGACCACGTCTCCTGAAGGACTATAACATCTGCATCTCTACCAGATAAAAGGCTAAGGGCAGAAGCACCTCCCGAATTCCACTGAAGGAGATTCAGTGAAAAAGGCTCAGGTTTACTCACCATTGTGGCAGATTAGTTGGACGGGGGATGCCAACCTAGACAGAGCTAGGTGCAGGAGGGTTGCCCCTCCCGCACCTAGCTCCACCCATAGCCGGAACCCCTAGGGCAATATCTTCATTTTCAAGTGAGGCACTAACAGTCATTCTATATTTCAGCATCTTGCCCACCTTAGGCGGTGGGACTTTTCTTGCGGATGCCTCTTTTTCTTAGAGTGCGGTGTTTTAAGCTTGTCAGGAACAGGCGCAGAGGCCGCCCCGACGAAGGCCGAGACCAGGGAGCTATGATCGCTTGTATTTGTGATAATATTGCTTTTTTTGATTCGTCCAGAAGATGCAATATGTCAGAATTAGACATCCGATCTGGCGGATGAGCAGCAGCTGATGCGAAAGGTTTGTTAATCGATGGCTTGGCAAAGAGTTGTCTATAATCTCGAAAATGTTTGCAACGACGAGACCAAGCGAGATGATCCCCCTCGCAAGTAACGCAGGGGGCTTGGCATTTCTCACCTTAACTCATCTAAACACATACATTCGTGCCACAAACACCGCAGTATTTATTTCGATCACATGAGGAACCCCAGTGTCCCATGCGTGGGATTTATCGCAATGAGGAAGTGTTAAATTATCTTCCTCTATCAGTGAGAAACGTAGGTTAAACCCTAGATAAGGGTTGGAGAACGATTTAGACAGGACTAGACCTGTATCTATGTCAGTGTTACAGAATGCTACGGGAAGGGGCTCACCCTGCTTACTCATGACTTGTTTCACCGAGTGGAGGCAAAAAGATTTTTTCAAAAGGTTTAAGTCATCATCCGAAATAAACAAAGGAAAATTAGCAATTTTCAGCGTACACAATATGGGTTTTAAAGCAATCGTTCCCAGATGTGCCAAATTTTGTGCAAAAAAATGGTTGTATTCCCTCATTATGCCCCCATTAACGAAGGATATTCTCAATGAATTCTCCATAGTCTTTACTGAGTTAAAAATAACTATTTGTACACTTTCCAGTGAAAGCTCTCAAAAACGTGGGAAATAAATTATGCCTCGCAGTCGGTTTGATGGCATTTATAACACATAAATTATATTGCTTTGACACTGGGACAAACATCCTCGAGTTAATTGTAGAATTGCACAAAGTATTACCTTTATCATTGCTGGAATTAGCTATAAAAGAATAAATTGTGCTTTTCACCTAATCCAATTCGTTGTTTCCACCAGAAAAATCAGCAGGAAGTAAAGAGCTTTCATGATCCGACAATATTTTTACTGCACTTTTTTGATGCACCGATAGTGTTTCCGCCGTTGCAAATTTTTCCTTATTATAACATGTGAACACGAAGCAGCAGCGTAGCGCATCACTTCAAATAAATAAAGATTTTCTTAACAAAATAATACATGAGGATAAATGACAGTTAAAAAACGAATAACAAAAAACATGTCAGAAATATCTTAATTCAGTCTGTTTAAAGTCTTCAATCTATCTTCATGGCCTCAGGTCCAGTGGGATCTGAGCCCTCCAACCAATCCAACACGCTGCCTTCCGACTAAACAACCCGGGGTCTTTCAACCCCTTCCCCCGAAGAGTCCAATCGACGCGTACTATGCTGGGTAAACGAGAGACGAGAAGCTTGAGAAACCTTAGCCTTTGCTCTGGGGACGTCCTCAAGAAAAGGAGACTAATCCCGAGATAGCCTAAGTACCACATAGGCGCACTTGAGGAACATGTGAACACGAAGCAGCAGCGTGGCACATCACTTTGAATAAATAAATAAAGATTTTATTAACAAAATAATACATGAGGATAAATGACACTTAAAAAGAAAACGAATAACAAAAAGCATGTCAGAAATATCTTCTTCATAAATATCTTCAGAAATATCAGAATAATTCTTATTCTGATACAACGTATGTTATTTATTAGTCAATTCATAAAAATGACGTTTATTTTAAATTTCAATTTTTTATTTTAACTTGATTTAAATTATAGAAAATCTAAAAACAATTATTTATTTTATTATTTAATTATTAAATTTTGATTTAGCATTATTATGTTTTGTTTATTTTATAATTATATTAAAAACGTAAACTCAGCTAGCTGATTTGATTAATTCAGTTTGTTTTAAGTCTTCAATCTATCTTCATGACTTCAGGTC
Organism: Pomphorhynchus laevis; assembly: GCA_012934845.2. Taxonomy (NCBI): domain Eukaryota; kingdom Metazoa; phylum Acanthocephala; class Palaeacanthocephala; order Echinorhynchida; family Pomphorhynchidae; genus Pomphorhynchus; species Pomphorhynchus laevis. Next base: position 222,015 of record WNNJ02000543.1, read on the forward strand.
CAGTGGGATTTGAGCCCTTCAACCAATCTAACACGTCGCCTTCCGACTAAACAACCCGGGGTCATTCACCCCCTTCCCCCGAAGAGTCCAATCGAGGCGTACTATGCTGGGTAAACGAGAGACGAGAAGCTTGAGAAACCTTAGCCTTTGCTCTGGGGACGTCCTCAAGAAAAGGAGACTAATCCCGAGATAGCCTAAGTACCCCATAGGCGAACTTGAGGAACATGTGAACACGAAGCAGCAGCGTGGCACATCACTTTGAATAAATAAATAAAGATTTTATTAACAAAATAATACATAAGGATAAATAACAGTAAAAAGAAAACGAATAACAGAAAACATGTCATAGCCCACCTGGCTTTCAGGGCCCACCTAGCTTTCTTCAGAATACGTTTAAGTCTATCCAGGTCTGCTTTCGCCGACCAGTTAACCGTAACGGTGACCCCCAGGTATTTTACTCAACTCGTGAAGGTGGGGGGGGAGTGGTTGATTAGTCAAAATGGATGAGAGTGCAGAGAGTGCTAATCTCCTAACTTTTTTCTTAAAATAAGATGGGATCCGGTCAAATGGTCTTTTAATCTTAAACAAAAACGGCTGATGTCCGAGACTACGTCTTTGCACCTGCGTCCAGAGAACAGGGATGTGGTATCATGAACGTATACCACTAGACATTGTTCGCGTTTATATATTTTGAAAAGTTAAATGGAAGCAGCAAGAAACAAGATAGGAGAAAGAGGGGAGCCTTAGAGTACATCCGTAATAGGGTAGAACTGACGCGCATCAGGGTCGTCTTCATAGTAAAATTGCTTGGTATACAACAATATCTCCACTCTGTTAACAACTCTCGCAGGCAACCCAAGGGACTTGAGAGAAGAGATAACAAAGGGAATAGAGATTCGGTCAAATGCAACAGAAAAATCAAGGAAAACAGCCACAGCAAGTTGATGGCTATTCTCCTGATAGAGCTGTTGCACTTTACCTACAGCTGAATGGACCGAGCGACCTTTGACGCACCCATGGAAACCAGGTGGGATTAAATTTCGCTTAATTAAGTGATCGCGGATTTTACGCGCTATTGGCTATCAGAAGCTGAGAGACACGAGAAGAAAGTGAAGCGACGGATTTGGAGGTGCCCGTAATAGGCCCCCAGGAGTCAAGGATATCTGATAGATGGATCTCTCCTCCTAAAGTCTCCCCAAGACAAGATTGGCTGAGGTGATTGAGTGACTCCATAGTTATGAAGGGATAGTGACTCCTCCAAATCATTATCAAGACCTACTTTACCAATCCAACCCAAGGCTCTATCTATCCAACAGACAAACTTCTCCTTCTTGAATATCTTCCAGAAGAAAGAATGGGCTGGATTAAGGGTTGCAATGCTTGCCTTATCCTTACCCAGTTGGAACCTATATCTAATGATCCAATATTCTTTAGAGAGAACTTGTCTGGCAGAAGCATAAAGGTTGGGAAGACGGAGCATGTATGCTAAGGTCTTGAGTTTTGTCGGAGCAGGACTGTAAATACGACCTTTGTAGGTAGTCGAAAGTATTGCGGTAGCTTGCAAAGAGAGGTAGGAAATAAATTCGGTTAGACTCTCGTTAAGAATTCGGGGAAGCGTTGAATAGTTGCCTGAAAGAAAGCCACTCTGATAGGATCAAAGTGGAATCTCCTTAGAAGCAGCGTATCCTCCTCTATCCGCCAGCGAATCAAGTCATTAGAGGTGAACATATGTTGTCGCGACCGCTCCGTTCAGTGGGGTTTTAACAATCACCTCTCATGGAGCAGTAATAAGTCGAGGAGTTAATTTGGTGATATGTAATGAAAGATGGGGACGGTGGTTTGTGAATAAGATAACCGTTCCTGGCTCTGTGGAGTGCTGCATTAATCAAACGACCAGTTCTGTCGTTGAAATCATCAAGTACCATGTCATAGCTGCTATCTATAATCTTATCCAGAAGGTCACGGTTCTTGTGAATATCACTGGACAAATGTAGACATTGACTAGACTAAGGCGTTTACCGTTCTTACATAGTGATATAACTAAACAAGACAGGGCTGGACAAGAATAGTTGAGTAGAAGGGGCGATCTTAAGGAGCATTTAACTAGGGTTAGAAGACCTTGAGATAAAGAGTGAGGCGGGGTTATGTACGGAGTATAGTAGGAACAAATGTAGTTAGTTCTTGTGGTTATGTACGGAGTATAGTAGGAACACATGTAGTTAGTTTTTGGGAGACGGATAGACCGCGTCTTCTGAAAAACTATAACATCTGTATCTTTAGCAGATAGATGTTTAAAGGCAGAAGCACCTCCCGAATTCCACTGAAAGATATTCAGTGAAAAAGGCTCACGAGTACTCAGAATTGTGTTAGGTCAGCTGGGTGGTATTGCCTCAACCCTAGACAGGGCTAGGGGCGGAAAGGTTGCCATTCCGGATTGGCCAATAAAACAATTGGCCAATATTTTGATAGCGTTATTGAAGACTATCTTGCTGAGATGTTCTCAATGCATTTTTACTTGGATAGAGAGACTACAAACGAGTATTCTGAACCTATCCAGAACAGTGAGACGATAAAAGGTGCTAGTGTTTCATATCCTAGTTTAGACATAGCTAATTTGATAACTCCTGAGAATGTTTTAGCTGAACTGTATCGTCTGAAAGAGACAAACTCCAAAGGTGCTGATTTGTTACCTTTGATATATCTTCGTCGAATAGCAGGCTCAATATATACACCACTTTGTAACATATATCGACAATCTATTATTGATACGACTCTCCCAAAAGAGTGGAAACAATCGATCATTCACCCCATCTTCAAAAAGGGTGATAGATCTTCAGTAGACAATTATAGACCAGTAAGTATTACTTGCTTATGTTGTAGAATGTTAGAGCGAATTATACATGGTTATATGGTCAAGTTTTATAGTGATAATAATATAATAGCTTCTGAGCAACATGGTTTCCGTAAGGGTTATTCGACAGTTAACAATCTACTCGCATCCCATCTTGATTGGTCAGCTAACAAAGCCGTATCCATTGCTACTGACATCATATTCTTCGATTTATCTAAGCCATTTGACAGAGTAGACCATAGATTCCTCCTAAATAAACTAGAGAAAAGTGGCATTCCATTTTTGCTTGTTATATGGATTTAATCGTTTTTAATCAATCGTAGTTATTGTGTGCATGTAGATAATGTTGACTCTTCTTTGCGGCCATGTAATATAGGGGCGCCTCAAGGTTCAGTATTGGGTCCATTGTTATTTAGTGTCTACATCAACGGTCTCCCGGAATTTATTGATTTTTGGGTGCTTTTATATGCAGACGATTTTAAAATCTGGAGGGCAATTCGCTTATTCAGTGATATAGTTAAACTGCAACGGGATATCGATGAAGTCGAAAATTGGGCTCTGCTCAATAGGTTGATTGTCAGTATATCAAAATGCAAACATTTACGTGTTTATGGCGGAAATGCTCAATCTTCAGCTAATTATAGCTTTCAAAGCAGTGATATAGAACGAGTAAACAAATATAATGACTTGGGAGTGTGGATAAACAGTGACTTGAGTACCGTCACACATAGTGACGATACTCACGATTGTTCACTCAAATGAGTGAACAAGCATGTTCACCTATTTGAACATGCTTGTTCAAATGCGTTGGGGATAATCGGTCTACTTCGACGCACTTTCATTACACTCAATCAATTTGCCCTACGTTCGCTAATCTTTGCTCATGTGTTGAGCCGTCTTCTATATGCTGCGCCGTGTGTATCCCCAAAATTCAAAAGAACATATTAGTTCAGAGAGGGTACTTCGTAGAGCTACCAAGCTAGCACCGCAACTGAAATTTTTGTCGTACCCTGATCGATTAAAAGCACTTAGACTTGAGACTGTCACGTGGACCCGCCGGTACATCGATATGAGTATGGTCTGACAAATTCTTAATGAATCGGATCATCCACTTCGAGATTGCCTTCATTTGCGCTCATACAATATCCTTCGATGCCATGGTTTAACCCTGCGAAGTGAAATGATAAGAAAATCACGAGCTGTCCAATTTGATCGGCGAGTTGTATCTCTGTGGAATAGGCTTAAAGAGTCAACAGTGTGCAGTAACAATATCAAAGAATTCAAAACGAAATTAAGGATGGAGGATGCCATGGGGAAAGCTGTTTTTCCGTATTTGTGATACTTTTATTATATTTTCTTTTTTTCTGCAGTGAACCAGTCAATTAAGAAATGCTTTTATGTGCTGTTAAAACTTTAGTAATAATTGAAGGCTGGTCCGTTCGTCCTTCCATATCAGTATGAACTGATATGCTATTAGGTTTCGGCCTCTATTCATCGACCCAACATATCAGCGGGGACAAATACGCTCTAATGAAATATTTCCTCTGATGAAATTTGATAATATAATTAATAATTCCTAAGTGGGTTCCTTCTCCGAAAGAGCCAACTAAAGAATTTTAAAATCATAAAATTTTATGATTTATATCAAGTTAAAATAAAAAATTGAAATTTAAAATACATTGAATTAAAATACATTTAAAATACATCTGCCCATTTATATACGCCAATCAACTTCCCTGCAGTGCTTCAAACGACAAATCCGATCTCATTTTAACAATTTATCTGCTTGACTTTCTCATTTTTTTTGTGGACTTGTAAGCGTACAGCTTGTACGCATTTGCCACATTAAATAAATTTGTATTATATTATATATTATATTGAATTAGCTAACTCAGTCTACAGCTAACTGTCTAAAAATTCAATTTCTATGAATTGACTAATAAATAACAGACGTTGTATAAGAATTAGGATTAGAGGACATCAGGAGGAACTGCTATCTTATCAGGTTTTGATCCTTGTTCCTCGATACAACATTACAGTGGTTCGAAATACGCGCTAATGACGTATTTCCTTTGATAAAATTTTTTGTATCTTATTCTTATAATTACATTATTTATATATTATTTATATATTATTATATTATTATATTATTTAGTCAAACATATGACACAATCCCTCTAAGTGATGCGATATTAAGACGACTGCTTCCCGCGATCATGAATCAAGACCTAGATGAGGCGACGATTGGTGTGCTTACATTACCAGCAAGACTAGGCGGAATCGGTATAATGGATCCTACCACCATGGGCGAACAAGAATTAAATGCGTCGCAACGCTTTTCAGACTCATACTCTTCTGGACTGAAAGGCAACGAATTACGAAGAACGCAAAAAGAGTTATTCGCTCTTATCACAAAAGAACAAAAGAAAAAAGGATTGTTCGAGAACAAGTTGTTGAGTGTAAAACCACTACTGAACAGTACATTCACAAGAGCAATAAGCTTTGCGACCGCACCTGGTGCTTCTTCGTGGGTAAGCGCGTTGCCACTGTAGAATGAACACTTTGATCTTAACCCAAACGAATTCAGAGATGGAATGGCAACTAGATACGGTTGGGAACCAAAAGATGTAACGAATACCAAGTGTCAATGTGGGGCCAACTCTAACCTAAACCACCTACTATCATGTAAACATGGAAGTCAGTCCATTATTCGGCATAATGAGGCTATAAACTTAATCGCGGAGGAACTCGCAGACGTATGCCATGGCGTCGAGATCGAACCATTGCTGCAGAGGGTGGATGAGTTCGTCTCGTTCGAACGTTCAACGACAAGTCGTAAGGAAGAAGCGCGATTGGACATTGCTTGTATAGATCTTACTGGGAGGCGTTTTGAGCGGGCGTATATAGACGTCGCAATATTTAACAATCATGCAAATTCGTAATCCCAATCGGTAGCTTCTGCTTTCGAATACCACGAATCAAGAAAAAGGGTGAAATACGATGAACGAATCAGGGTCATTGATCATTTATGCCTGTGATCTTTTCATTTTCCGGAGGTGTCTGCCGAAGTGCCTTGAATCTATTTAAGACAATTGCTATTAAACAAGCTGGGAAACACGACAGCCCCTACGACGAATGTATATGCCGTTTAAAGCGCGCCGTAGCTTTTTGCCTATGCCGTGCAGCGTCAAATTGTATCAGAGGGAGTCGAGTTCCATCGAACAAACTGGGATGGGGCAAAACAAGTTAAATTTGATTTAAGTGCATAATCAGCTGTTTTATTAATTAATATATACTGAACCTATTTGCGGGTAACCTTGTTGTTTGTAATAAATAACAATAATAAATTTAAAAAATATATTATTTATTATCCATCCATAAATATTTATCGCAGAAATGCTTTATTGTACTTTAACTTAATCTCAAGATGCGCGTGTCGATTAGATAACTGCTACAGCGAATCAGCGATGAAATTCAACGAAGCAACAGCGCGTGCATGTTGGAAGCTATGCCGGCGGACTGCGCCTCGTCCGTTTTGTTGCAAAACATTTGTACTATTCGTTACTTTATATTATGTTTGTATTATTGTCGATTAGAATTATCAAATAAATAACATTTGTATAATTTAAATTTTTAACTAAATGTTTAAAAAACAGTTAAAATTCAAGCAGTTAAAATTAACTGCTTGACTTTCTCATTTTGTTTGTGGACTTGTAAGCGTACAGCTTGTACGCATTTGCCACATTAAATAAATTTGTATTATTATTATTATCAAAAAAAAAAGAATTGGTTATTAAAGTACTTACACAAATTACAATTACAGTTCCGCTTATTATTAAAAAAATTTGGTTTCTGATAAACATACAATAAAATAACATACAGTTTCTGATAAACATACAATAAACATACAATTTCTGAACATTCCATGACGAAGGGTAAGCCGAGTAATATTGCCCCGTGCTGTACATGCAACGGTAATGCTGCAAGATGCAAAGGATGTCGGTGTGCGAAAAATAAAACAGCATGTGTCAACTGCAGAGCAGCTTGTTGCCAAAATACGTGTCCAAATATGATGTCTATGAAGTTAGATAGTGTGCCCCTTGGCAATTTAAATTGTCATCTTTCAACAGTCGATACATCTAATGAACCAGTCGTGGTGGGACAGCGTCGGGAGAATTTAAATTACGATAATTTGATCGAGGACATGTATATGACAGTGATAAGCTGGGTTCCAAATCATATGAAACTTCCAAAATGCAGTACCAGCGGTCAGTTTATCAATCTCCTGACAGAAAAATTCAACGCAGTCGCGATCCCTAGCTTACATGAACAACGGGCATTGAAAGAAGTTGTGGTAATGAGTCAATTGATGTTACAATCAATACCATCGAGAGGAATTGGTACAATAAGAAAGGCTCTACTACGAAGAATGGATGATTGGAATTTGGGAAAGTATAAAGAACTTTTTGACGAGGCAAGCATCTTACAACGTCGAATGGTTAGTGATGGATTTGCAAAGGGTTTTCAAAGAATAAGTAAGCAGAAAATTTTTTCTCGTTTTATGCGAGCAGGCAAAACGAGTGCAGCGATAAAAATCCTTGAAGACACTGAAGATGGCAATACGGTTTATAGTTTTGACGATATGTGTGATGGTAAGCTTGTATCTGATATTTTGACTGAATTACATCCGCCTGCGCAGCCACTTTCTCAAGATGCAGTGTTATCGCTTCCTATAACTAATTGTAAATCCCATCACTTTTCAATATATAGTGGAATCGATGGACGTGCAATTATCAGGGAATCATTGAGGACTCATGGAGGGGCCGGTCCTTCTGGGATAACGGCGATTGCGTTCAGACGAATGTTAACGGCTTTTGGATCACACTCGATAAAGTTAGCTGATGCCATTGCGGGTTTAGCAGTGCGCATTGCATCAGAATCAATTCCGGCTGAGTCTTTACAGGCATACGTTAACAGCAGAATTGTTGCGTTAAATAAGCGCCCTGGTGTCCGACCTATTGGAGTAGGTGAGGTATTTCGTCGTGTAATTGGTAAAGCTATTCTGAATGTGGCTAAAAGAGATTTAAGGGCAGTAGCAGGTAATCTGCAAATGTGTGCGGGACAGCCAGGTGGGCTAGGGTATGTGATACATACATTAACCGATCATTTCCACTCGAACGAGCAATATGGAATACTGTCAGTGGACGCGAAGAATGCGTTTAATCTAATGAATAGATGCCTAATGCTTAAAAATGTCGAAAAAGTATGCCCTGCCTTCACATGTGTTCTGAGAAATATATATAAGCTAAATGCTTTACTTGTTGGCCAAGGAGGTAATTTAGCATCGTCAGAGGGTGTCACTCAAGGGGACCCTCTTGCGATGCCAGCGTTTGCAATCTCATCGATGCCCTTGATATATAAAATCAGAGAATCGATTCCATCAATAAAACAATGCTGGTATGCAGATGATTCGACTTTCGTTGGTGGGCTTGATGATCTATCACGTGTATGGCGTCTTCTTTGCTCAATAGGTGAGCAGTATGGATACCATGTCAATCCAAACAAATCGAGGTTGCTTATACATCCACGAAACATGATCCGTGCTCAACACATCTTTGGAGCTGATGGTTTAATCATTAATGAAGATGGATTAAAGGTACTTGGTGCACCTATTGGCACGCCAAAGTTTGTAAGGGAGTATTGCTGCGGGCAGTTTTTATCGATGTCAAATCTGGTCAAGGATGTTGCTAATGCCGCTGATGCCGATGCTCATTCCGCATTTGTGGCATACTCTCTTGCAGTTCAGTCAAAGTGGACTCACCTTTTCCGAGCCGTTGATTGTGACATAGAATGGTTGGATGATCTAAAGAATGTTATTGACACAAAATTTATGAATTCCATGTTTGGCGATGACATTGATCTTGATTTGAGGGGAGTATGTTCTTTGTCAACCAGTTTGGGGGGACTAGGAATACGAAATATTGAGAGTGAATTAACCAGACAGTACAACGCTGCACGATTGTTATCGTCCATATATGAAGAACCTGATTTAGATATTGGTTTCTCAATAATACACTTATTGTCTGCAATTCAAAACGAACATAAAGAAGAAAATCGAAATTATGCTGAAAAACTCAAGCCAGAGATCATTCCTATATTGCGAAAATCAGTGGAATATGCATCCCTGAAGGGTGCCTCTAATTGGCTAACAAGAGATGCGTTGGTTTCTACGGATTGTCAGTTGTCAACGCAAGAGTTTCGAGATGCGTTGTCTGTTCGATATGGTTTAACTCCCAAAGATTTGCCGGATAAGTGTCAATGTGGTCAGATATTAACAACGTCGCATGCTCTCTCGTGCAAAAGGGGCGCATTCAACTTCATCCGTCATAATCAACTTCGAGACTTTTTGGTTAAGAAGTTGAACACAGTCTGTTGGAATGTGTTTGCAGAACCATCTCTGACTCCAGTTCCTGAAAACATCAGTTTCAATATTAGTACAACAACCAGACAAGATGATGCTCGAGCTGATATAGTAGGTAATGGACTGTTCGGTGGGAATATGGAGCGTACATTTTTTGATGTAGTCGTTTTCAACAATCATGCTCCGTCCTATTGCGAAAAGTCAACAGATGCCACTTTCACTTTCCACGAAAATAGAAAATGTGCCAAGTACGAAGAAAGGATACATACAATAGAGCACAGCTCATTTTGTCCCCTTATTTGGGCGACTACGGGCGGAGCTGGCAAGAGTGCACAAGCATGTATTAAATCATTGGCTCTAAAAATCGCTGAACAACAAAAAAGCGAATACGCCGTCACGATATCATCAATCAGGACATATATTAGTATGTGTCTTGCGAAAATTTGCTCTGCGACGCTTAGATGTCCACGTGTTCAGTTTCAGCGGACTTCGTATCTTCGAGCAGGACTTGTTTTATCAGAGTAATATGTTTGTGTTATGGTATTTATACCACTATTTTAAATGTATAGAGGCCCATTTGTGGGAACCTTAATTGTACAAATTAAAATTTTAATAAATTGTTATTATTGAAAAAAAAAATTATTATTATTATTAATAGCCCCGCGTGGCCGAATAGCCCCGCGTGGCCGAATGGTGGAGGCGTGTGCATTGCAAACTCTATGTACGGGGTTCAAACCTCGAGCATGCACTCTCTATTGACTTCTCTGTAAGCACACGTCAAAGCCACAAGATCGCGTTGTCGAAAGACGTTGGGGCACCCGATGATGAAGCGGGACCACTCTTCATTATTATTATTAATAAACTCGAAAATCCTGCGGATATTACCAATATAAACACAAATCATTGTAACGATGGACATCGGAATAACACCTTTAATAACGAATCCATCCATCCAATCCAACCAGTCCACAACGACGACATACAATGTGAAGCGTCAATATCTCATCAAAACAGTGTTTCACCTGAATACATCGATGTGATATTCACGGAAGTGGCACTCTGGAAGCCGAATTTGTTAAGACTACCAAGGTGTCAAGCGTCGAAATCGTTTATTTCCGAAATGGCTCGCATCTATGAATTTGCAGCATCTGACAGTTGTTCTCTTAAATTGGCGATTATTTTACCTCAACTCGTGCTACAACGATGCCGAAACTCAAAAAGGAAGCAAACAAAAGAACTTATACAGAGAAGGATGGAATCTTGGCAGACCGGTAATTATGGTGCACTACTAGGCGAAGCCCGCTATTTGCAATATCAAAATACCAAAAGAAACAAAATTGATAATATCGAGGACGACTGGCGTCGCTCATTCAGAAAGCTCGTTCTTAACGGGCGTTTGACAACTGCCGTAAGGTTATTGGACTTGGAACCTGGAGTTGGTATACCTTTGGATATCGATGATGCAATTGAGGATAAAACAGTACGGCAACTTCTTCTCGACAAGCATCCAGAGCCTGCATTACTAGACGAAGATGCCATCCTTTCTTCCCCCTTGAAAAACGATGCAGTCTTCCATCCGATAGCATTTGACTCGATTGACGCAGATTCAATTATCACGGCTGCTTGTAGAATGAGTGGTGGAGCAGGCCCATCTGGCCTTGATGCGAAGGCATGGATCGCAATGCTATCTACGTTTGGAACTGAGTCGCGAAATCTAGCGGATGCACTGGCTCTCTTCTCAAAGCATTTGTCAACTTGTAAAATACCTAAAACTTCGATGGAGGCTTTTACCACAAGCCGACTAATTCCACTAAGCAAACTTCATGGCATTCGTCCAATAGGAATCGGGGATGTCTCCAGAAGAATTATTTCGAAGGCCATTCTCAAAGTTGTTCAGCCTCAGCTGCAACACGCATGTGGTTCTATACAATATTGTGCATCACATCGGGCCGGAACTGAATGTGTTATTCATGCTCTGAAAACACATCTTTCTAATGAGAACAACATACTTCTCACCATCGACGCGGACAATGCTTTTAATCGCATTAATAGAAAATTGGCTTTACGTAATATGCCTTATATTTGTCCAGCATTATCAGTCGTATTGTCAAACTTGTATAGAGATCCTACTCGAATGGCTACAGGAAACGAATACATATGGTCTTCAGAAGGATTTACACAGGGTGATGTTTTTTCAATGGCTGCTTTCAGTGCCGCAACGCTACCATTAATATACCGACTTATAAAAAAATGCCCCAATGTTGAGCAATTATGGTATGCTGATGATGGTAATATGGTTGGTCCGCCTAGTATGGTTAAGGCGGCTTTCAAAATGTTAATGTTGCTTGGTCCGAAATATGGTTTTTACATCAATCCCGAAAAATGTAAAATCTACTCTAACGGATACGACAGTACATCGCTACAAACAGAATTCAGTGACACCAATATTCCGATAATGGAAAACGGTGTGAAAATTCTCGGTTCCCCGATCGGTAAATACGCTTACGTTAAGCAGTTTGTATCATCATTTGTGCAGGATATATCGAATTCCATTGAACGGTTGGTAGATATGGGTGAACTCGATGTTCAGGTTGCGTATACGGCTTTTATCAGATCAATTCAGCACAAATGGTCGCATCTCCTGAGGACTTGTGCATGTTCTGTAGATTGGATTGGTCCTCTGTCTGAAAAAATAAAAATGATGATATCTAAGCTGTTTAATATCGATCTTTCAAGTGATGAATTTATATGGGGAACGCTTTGCCTCAGTTACAGGGACGGTGGCGTAAGTATACGTGATCCTTCAGCATTGGTTCAATCGGAATATGAATCATCTACTTCCCTATGCGCTCCATGTTTGGAAGGTTACTCCGGCGAATCACTAAAAGGAAAACAAGATACGATAATTAAACTAATCCGCGCTCAAAATATCTCCCGTTGTAAAATTAATCGCAATAATATTCTCGATAATTGCAATCATTTATTGAGAAGGTCAATAGAACACTCGTCAGTCAAAGGTGCATCATCATGGCTTTCAGTTTATCCATCGCATGAAAGAAATTCAAGGCTAAGCAACGATGAATTTCGAGACGCTATGGCGGCGCGATACGGTTTTCTTCCAAAAAGCGCTCCATCCTATTGTCAATGTGGTACAGTAAATTCTCTGGCGCACTCGCTTTCGTGTTCACTTGGTGGACTTCCATCTATGAGACATGACGTGGTACGGGACTTCTTAGCATACACGCTTACTGAGATATGTCCATCTGTACAAATCGAACCTCGACTGGCGCCTGTTTCTTCAAATGTAACTTTCTTGAAACAAACAACTACTAAGGATAAAGAAGCGAGATTGGACATATCATGCAACGGATTGTTTGGTGATAAGACGGAACGTACTTTAATAGATGTTTGCATTTTTAATGCGCTCGCGCCGTCGAATTTATCAAGAAATCCGAGTGCGTGTTTTGAGTATCACGAAAGTCGAAAAAGAAATAAATATCTAGAAAGAATAACCGAAATTGAAAGAGCATCTTTCATTCCTGTTGTGTTGTCGAACTCTGGAGGTGCAGGTAAGGGCACGGAAAGTCTTCTGAAAAAAATCGCGAATACTATCGCCGAAAGAGCAGAGGTTAAGTATTCGAATGTAATTTCAACGCTGCGTTGTAGAATAGGCATCCGTCTCGCAAGGATGGTATCCCGGTGCATTAGAGGATCCAGATCGGCGTTTCATCGTCCAGTTTTTGCATAACTACACATACAGATAATTATTTTTCTTTTTGAATTGACAAATAGGGCCCATTAGAGGGTTACCTTTAATTTTATGTTTTACTAATAAAGAAAATAATTATTAAAAAAAAATTATTATTAGAGCTCCACTGGATAACATTGCTGATCATCATCCTGTTCGCTTCCTAAAAATAGATGCTGAAGATATTCGTTCTGCCGCTAGATCTACACGTGGTGCAGCAGGGCCTTCTGGAGTAAATGCATCTTCATGGAAGAGTATGATATGCTCTTTTGGTCAAAGTTCTAATGGGCTTGCTGAATCCTTAGCCAACTTCGCAATAACTATAGCGACCATCGAATTGAATCCCGGCGACATTGAGGCCTTTACAGTAAGCCGTCTAATTCCATTAGATAAAAATCCAGGAGTACGACCGATTGGAGTAGGTGAAGTCTCTCGAAGAATAGTAGGCAAAGTTGTGGCGAAAAGAATTTCGGAAGATATCCAGAAAGTGGCTGGTTGTGTTCAATTATGCTCTGGCCAACGATGTGGTATTGAGATGGCAATTCATTCCACAAGAGAACTCTTTGATAGTAGCGATGACTTGTGCATATTACAACTAGATGCATCCAACGCTTTTAATCGCATAAATCGTTTAGTCGCTTTGAACAATGTAGAGTTCATATGTCCTTCTTTATCCACTATACTACGAAATATCTACAAATGCCCTAATATACTGACTGTCGACAATGATTTTTTAGAATCATCAGAGGGATTCACTCAAGGTGACCCGCTTTCCATGATTGCGTTTGCCGCGGCGTCTCTTCCCTTGATTAATGTTCTTTCAAAGGCTGCCCCGAATACTGTACATCGCTGGTATGCGGATGACTCTAACATTATCGGAAGTGTGAAGGACCTTAAGACGATTTGGGATACTGTGCGTCGAGTCGGTCCTGATTTTGGATTTTATCTTAATGAAGAAAAGTGCCGAATGTTGGTACACGATAAGATACTTAGCGTTGCCCGGTCGATTTTCGTAGAATCTAACCTATGCATTAATACTGATGGAATTGAGATACTGGGTTCAGCTATTGGTACAAAATCATATACAAATATGTTTATAAAAAGGAAAATAGATGAATGGTCTACTTGCATAGAGAGGTTGATACTAGTAGCCGACGAAGATCCTCACTTGGCTTACGTCGCTCTGACTCAAGCACTACAACACAGCTGGAACTTCATACAACGAACTATACATGTCTATTCAGAAGCATTCGAAAACTTGTCGAAAATCATAGTATCCTGCCTTGTTCCCAAGATAACTGGCGTCGTCGATATAGATCGATTTAAAACAATATTAAATATCCCTTTGCGGTATGGTGGTTTGGGAATTTTTCTGCCTCAAGATGGATCTGATCTGGAATTCGAAAATTCGCGCCGAATGTGTCAACCGCTGATCAATGCATCATTTGGCCCCTTGTTGGCCCAACAGCAGCAACAAATCGCTTTGGATATTCACAATCAACGAAATAATTTTTGGAATATTAAATTACAAACATTGGAAGATAGCAATATTATAAAAGCTTTAAAATTTGCTGCTACGTGTGGTGCGTCAACATGGTTGTCTGCAAAACCGATGGAAGCATATGGTTATCGACTCTCAAAGCTCCAATTTCAAGACGCTCTAGCGACAAGATATGGTTGGACGCCTCCGAAACAACCAGATCAATGTTTATGCGGTTCAAAGTTTGAGCTCCGTCACTCTCTTTCATGTAAGGTCGGTGGTATGCCAATAATACGACACAACTTCCTTCGGGATCTAATTGCAAAAGAGCTAAAAGGGATTTGCGACCCCGTTTCTCTTGAACCTACACTGCAACCGCTTCCAGACGGAGTAACATTCGCAACAAATTCGACAGCCAGGGAACATAACGCTAGAGTAGATATTTCTTGCTATGGGTTGTTTAGTATTTCGGAGCGGTCCCTATTGGACATTTGCGTTTACAATCACCTTGCTTCGTCCTACTCAACATCAATGCCACAAAATCACTTTCACTACCACGAACAAAGGAAAATCGGAAAATACGGTGAACGTATATCACGATTTGAAAGAGCTTGTTTTTTTCCTATAATTTTTGCAGCTAACGGTGGAGCTGGTGAAATAGCTTCAAAGGTGCTACGACAAATATGCAGGCGTCAATCTATAAAATCTACTCGGCCATACAACGAATGCATGCGTGATTTGAGGATCAAAACGGGACTAGCGCTAGCAAGAGCAGCATCATTACAAGTCCGCTGCACTCCGTTGAGTAATATGTCGGGACAATGTGCTTGACAGTGCAAGAAACTTTTCTAGTTTGTAGAACATTTTACTTCTTTTTTTTTCTTGAATAAATCTTCTCTTCAAAAAAAAAAAAATTATTATTATTATTAAAAATACACGCACTTTCATGCAAGACAGGCTGTTTCAACTTCATTCGTCACAACAGTGTCGCTAACGAGATTGCTAGATCACTCAAGGAAACCTGTCGACTCGTATGTACAGAACCAGTATTGCTCCCGGTTTCAGACACAGTCATTTTTGAATCTCAAGCCACATCACGGGACAGAGAGGCAAGATCAGACATAAGATGTACTGGCCTCTTCGGGAATCTGACGGAGCGGTCCTTTATGGACGTATGCGTTTTCAACAACCTAGCGCCGTCTTATTCCTTGGATACAATGAAGGATCCCTTCAAGTACCATGAAAATCGGAAGCAGGCAAAATATACAGAGCGGATTGCGAAAATAGAAAATGCTTCGTTTCACCCGTTGATTTTCTCAACTGTTGGTGGTATTGGAAAGATAGCGGACTCGATACTTAAGCGCATATCTTCACTTAAAGCGAGCAACAACAACCTTTCATATCCCGATTTGATCCGTCAAGAAAGAGCCAGGATTTCACTCCTTATTATAAAATCCACATCGATGGCTATGCGAAACAGGTATCAAGAACCAGGAACTCTAATTCACGATAAGGACGCACCACTCTAAGTCGATTTGTACGATCAACTCCCTTTGAACTAAAAATTCAGTTTTTGAATTGCCACTTTGGACCCATTAGAGGGTAACCTTTAAGCTGTCTTATTTTTGAATAATTTATATTATAAAAAAAAAATTAAAAATGTTAAATGTTTATAATGTTAATTTTTAACATTTTTAATGTTAATTTTTAATATAATGATAATTTTTTAGCTATCTTGTTTTAATTCGTATCATGTACAATTCCTTGATATTGAAGGGTTGCTTACAGAATTATTTACTAACAGCAGATATTTGTAACTCAATATAAAGAATTTATCAAAAATACTCGAACTTCTCTTATATCGTTTAATGCATTCGACGACTAGATAACGACGGGAACGAATTTTATTTCTATATATTATCAATGATAGAATGTGTCATCATTAATTAATACAATTGAGGTTGCAATGGTCCCAAAGACAAATGTCTCAACTGTAAATGTACGATGGTCAATGATGTCAAAGCTGTGCAGCAGCGTCTTGCTCGAATATAACACATACAATAAGCATTGATTCAATCAAGCACATTAAGTTACATGGATATAATTTTTTCACTAATTGATCTATTTGTGATTGTATTTACAATCTTGTAATCAAATGGCGTCCCAATCTATATCAAATTTTCAAGTGCAAGACTCGACTCGTTTGCAGAAATACTATCGCAATTTTATCTAATGCTTTTTCGAACATCTAAATGTCAGTTTATCTTAAATCCATTGTTGTACTTTGCCAACTAGTGTTCCAACGCATTCGGAATACCGGTTGCAAAACTGCCAGACAAAACATGGAACGACATTTAAAACTTTGAACACATGGTTTATTGTCCGACTTACTCAGAGGCCTCATATTCACAAAATTCATCAATCGATCGAGTTTGTCCTAAATTGAAAGTTAGCTGGATCGAAGGGTTTTGTAAACTTATGCAGCGTGGTAAGATAACATCCGCAATGCATCTTCTATTTAATCCAGAGACCGAGGTGAAGTGGCTCGCGCTTAACGACGATATAAATGGTACCACGGTGCATGAGAAGCTGATGCAATTGCATCCATGTTCGAGCGGTTTACCCCGAACTACTGAATCATGTTTTCGAAAGTGAATCATCACCCTATTCGTTTTCATTGGATATCAGCAGATATAATTGGTCAGCCATCACACTCAAGGATGCTCAGGGCCTTAAAATGCTCAGGGCCTTAAATCCTCAGGGTCTTATACGCTGACAGCTGGCAAATGATTCTTGAATTGTTTGGTGCAACCTGAAAATTGGGTTTTGCGAACTTTGCTATCACAATTGCCACAAAATATGCAGCAGGATTGTCTCAATGCATTCATGGCTTGTCTTATTTCTTTGGACAAGCAACACGGGTTTCACACATGACAAATTTTTAATACAATTATTTAACTTTGTCAGCGGACTGCGTCTTGTCCGTTTTGTTAAAACATTAAAGCAAAAAATTTACAAAAAAGTCAAGCAGTCAAAAATTTACCATCGGTGCTTCAAACAACTTACAAAATCAAGCTAATATGGAACGGAACTCAGGTATTTCTAATGTAACATCGAATTTTCAAGCCAAAGAAAACAAGGTTAGTCCTATTTCGTCTAATTTTTTAATCTCAAGCACGGATGGAGAACTCCCTCCTGTGCCTAAAGTGGTGAATCTGGTAATAATCAGACTTCTTCAACCATTTGAAAGGAAGAATCTTTTCAATATTTTTCTGAGAGAGTTTACAAGCTCTTATAAGAAGAGAATTCTATTTAATTCGATAAAATATTTAGATTCCGAAATCCGGGTTTCTTTCAGCTCTCCAGATCTGGCAGCATCGTACCTAGAATTTTTCGAAACACACCTAAAAGAATTTGGGTCAACTACTTACAGGCCTATTCAGGCGACTTTGAAAATTAATAATTTTCCGCCCTTCGCAACGGAGGAAGATATCATTGCTCTCACATCTGAGTTCAAAATTCATAATATTCGCCCAATCCTGGGCAAGAAAGGCCAGGCTATACCAATAGCATTCTGTTCTACCGCAGTCGATCAGGCGGAATGTCTGGCTAAAAGCAAATGTAACCCCTTTCTGGGGTACAATCTTTCTTTCAATATCGTAGATGCTGATGACTTAACATACCCCCATTGCAATGGGTGCCACCTCTGGGGGCACTGGTCCTCGAACTGTACTAGGCCCCATACGTGTGGGGTTTGCAGCTCTTCCGAAGTCCATGAGGGGAAATGTTCTCTCCCCCTCTGTGTTCCAATTGTGGTGGTCAGCACCCGGCCTGGTCTAGAAGATGTCCTATCTTCAAAGAATACAAATTAAGGCATTATGGGGCACCGGTCAAACCGGCCCACTTTGCCGCTGCCAGCTTATCCAATTCAAACGGTTTTGGTATGTCGGACACCGACATTTTCAAAATTGTTGACGCAAGACTACAGATATATAAAGACGAGATCCGAGCCTCAACGAACCATCTGATAGCGAAATTCGAGGAGTCCCGTTCTCCTCCATCGACGATTCTTACCTCTTCAAAGAGAGCCCCCCGTTCTAAGAAGAGATCATCTTCTAAACAAAAGTTGGCTTCCTTGAAGTTGGCAAAGAAAGATGATATATGCTGGGAGTTGTTGGCCTCAAAGGGAGATGAAGATAATGCCGGTGGGCAAGTGTCTTCTCCTGGTAGGGCTGGGAGTGAGAAGGGCAACTTTCTCTCTCCTAGTTTCTGCTAGGAGGTAGGCATCCCACTCCAGCTGTCGTAACACAATGCAAAGTAGTCAAGAGCCTTTTTCACTGAATATACTTCAGTGGAATTCGGGAGGTGCTTCTGCTCTTAGCCTTCTATCTGGTAGAGATGCGGATGTTATAGTCCTTCAGGAGACGCGGTCTATCCGTATCCCCCAGGACATTACTCGATTTATCCCCAAGCATATTTACACCCACTTCACTCCGTACATAACCCCTCCTCACGCCTCTTCATCTCAAGGTCTTTTAACCCTAGTTAAATGCTCCTTAAGATCATCCCTTCTTTTAAACTATTCTTGTCCAGCCCTGTCTTGTTTAGCTGTTTCACTTTGTAAGAATGGTAAACGTATCAGCATAGCCAATATCTATATTAGGCCAGGGGAAATTCACAAAAACCGTGATCTCCTGGACCGTATCTTGGGTAGTGGCTATGACATGTTACTCGGTGACTTCAACGACAGAACTGGTCGTTGGATTAATGCAGCACTCCGCAGAGCCAGGAACGATTACCTTATTCACAAACCACCGTCCCCAACTTTTCATTGCTCAACAACTAATTCTCTCCTCGACATATTACTGCTTCATAAGATGTGGTTGTTGAAACCCATCTGTACTGAGCAGTCGCGCCAAAAACAGACCATCTCTCATGACCTAATTCGTTGGCGGATAGAGGAAGATACGTTGCTTAGAAGGAGGTTTCACTTTGATCCCATCAGAGTGGCTTTCTTTCAGGCGGCTATCCAACTCTTCCCCAGAATTGGTAATGAGAATTTGACCGAATTTAATTCCTTCCTCTCCTCGCAAGCTACCGCGTTTCTTTCGACTACCTATAAAGGTCATATTTACAATCCCACTCCAACAAAACTCAAGGTTTTGGCTAAAATGCTACGTCTTCCCAATGTCTCTGTTTCCGCCAGGCAGGCCATCTTGAATGAATACTGGAGCACTAGATATAGGTTCCAGCTGAGCAGGGATAAGGCGAACATCGCTCACCTTAACCCTTCTCAGTCTTCCTTCTGGAAGATATTCAAGAAGGAGAAGTTTGTCTGTTGGAAGGATAGAGCTTTGGGTTGGATTGGTAGTATAGGCCTTGATAATGTTTTGAAGGAGTCACTATCCCTACATAATTATGGAGCCACTCAATCTCCCCAACCAATCCCGCCTTGGGGTGACTTCAGGAGCAGGGACTTATCTGTTACAGATATCCTTAACTCCTGGGGGCCACTTCCGGGCACCTCTAAATCCGTCGCTCCATTATCTTCTCGAGTCTGTCAGCTTTTGACAGCCGATCAAAGAAGAGAAGTGGCCGTCACAATGCTTTTAGCCTCACCATCCGATGTAGCCGGCATCAATATTAGTCGTAGAATTTTCTTACCAAAGCATAGTCCGGTTTCATGTCCCAAAGATCTGCGTCCCATTTCGATTCAAAACTCCCTCATCTCCATCTACGAAAAAGCGCTTGCGCGTAGAATCCGCGACCATTTAAGTAGGCGTAATTTGATCCCACCGAGTTTTCACGGGTTTGTCAAGGGACGCTCGGTTCATTCAGCAATAGGTGAAGTGCATCAGTTTTGTAGGGATAATAGCCATCAACTAGCTGTGGCTGTTTTCCTTGACTTTTCTGCTGCATTTGACCGCATTTCCATTCCCTTTGTTATCTCCTCTCTCAGGTCACTCGGGTTGCCTGCGAGAATTGTTAACAGGGTGGAGATATTACTGTTTACCAAGAGGTTCTACTATGAAGACGACCCTGATGCGTGTCAGTTCTACCCTATTACAGGTGTGCCCCAAGGATCCCCACTTTCTCCTATCTTATTTCTTGCTGCCTCCATTGTACTATTCAAGAATTTTAAACGTGATCAACATCTAGTGGTATACGCTGATGATACCACGGCCCTGTTCTCTGGACGCAGGTGCAAAGATGTCGCTTCGGACATCAGCCGTTTCTTTTTAAGATTAACAGACCAGCTGACCCTATCCAATCTTATTTTAAATTCATCAAAATCGCAGGTAGTTGTCTTTCATGGCACCCCTGCGACAAAGAAAAAATTAAAGAGACTAGCACTCTCAGCTCTATCTTCTATATTGACTAATCAACCACTCCCTACCTTCACAAGTCGAGTAAAATACCTGGGGTTCACTGTTACGGTGAACTGGTCGGCGAAAGCTGACCTGGATAGACTTAAACGTATCCTGAAGAAAGCTAGGTGGGCCCTGAAACGGGCTCAGCATCTGTCGTTGAATGGGAAAACCCAAGTGCGCCTCTGGGGTACTTGGGCTATCTCGGGATTAGTCTTCTTTTCGAGAGGACGTCCTCCAGAGCAAAGACTAAGGTTTCTCAAGCTCCTCATCTCGCGATTACCGCGCATAGTCCGCCTAGATTGGATTCTTCGGGGGTGATAGACCCCGGGTGGTTCAGTCGAAGAGCGGCGTGTTGGATGTGCTGGAGGGCTCAGATCCCGCTGGACCTGAGGCCGTGACATCATTATGAAGACTAAATGCTATTATGAATTGTCTTATTTGAACTGCATTTGTTTTTTTTTCTAATGTCTCTTTTCGTTATTTTTTAGTGGTTGTTAGTTATTTAAGAAATTCCTTATCTTATCTTAAAACATTAATTGTAATTGATAAAATTTTATTCAGCCTGATAAACGCCGTTTTACAAAATATCAAAAGCTAAATGCCGCTAACATGGTACTTTTAAATCACCAATAAGCAATGCGCTAGAGCACTTTACCCATCAGAATCTAACGCAGAATGCAATCACAAATCATACAATATGTTCATCATTGGGTAATTTTTATTAGATAGTATACTAGCCATGCGGCGAAGAGCATCTCAGAACGACTCAGAGAAAATCTAGAGCAAACTTCAAATCATAATTTTCAGATAATACATTATCTGCATCATCGTCTGATCTCGAGATGGTCGCTACAGGTTTTCTTGCTTCATCGAAAAATGATGTGCTTATATTGACTGTATTGTTACGGAAGAATTATATTATATTTGTGTATACACCTTTTGACATAAAAAACGAAAGAATTCGGATTCAGTATAGTTTTTAAATAACTCTAAAGCTTAGGAGCGGTTGATTTTCAATGACTAAAGCAAACAAGGAAATTTAACTTACTTGCTTGCGATTTCGAATTAGGCTGATCAAAATAAAATACATTTAATATGAACAATCTTTAACATGTGATAAGATAGATGTCATAACAAGAGAAATAATATTACAGATTTATGTATTTCTCATGTCCGTTTATTAACAGGTAGTCAGATTTGAAAAAAAAACAAGAGTTTAAAAGAATTACAACTGTTAATGTTTTGCACCCTCTATTGTTTCAGTCTCTAAATTGTCCGCCATTGTGAGCGGCTTTGTGACTTCCTCCTTCTTTTTTGTCTTTTCGATGGGATTACCGAAGCTGCTTTTCTTACCATTAACTGTCTCGACTTTCGCATCCTTTTTCGGTTGTTCCGATTCGATTAGTAAAATCCTGATCTTCAATGACAAACTATTGAATATAAGATATATTTCTTATATCTCATAAGCGATAAAGTATATTTTATAGTATGTGAATATAAGTTTAGATATGAGTATTTGTAGATCGCTCAATATTTGCGTTTGAGAACTCATTGTTTATTGTTGATAATCACTGTTTTAGGAAAAATAAATACATTAGGATCTTAAAGTAATACTAAGTAATTCCTGAGTAAATATCCCTGAGATTACTTACTGTTGTCAGTAATTTTAACTTTATTTTATAATCTTGTCCCGAGAAAAAAAAACTTGACAATTTTATCACTCAAACAATATCAACATGGTTACCCCATGATGATCATATCAATAATCAACCCACCCATAAGGATCACGTCAAGATCGGTTACTAAAGTTCAGATGGCTTAATCTATGCCATCGGATGTAGTCCTACAAGCTTGCACTTAGTATCACTGAAAGGAATTTAGGAAGAACTCATGATCTTCTAATTTTGCCCGATTGACGATAAAGGACGTATATAAAATATATGCCTTAATTAGACACCGGAGTAATTCATTCACGATCCATTTCATTTGAAGATTTTTTAATCCTAGTTACGAAGTCTCTTACATCCTCTTTCAAAATTTATTCTGTCCTGCCTTGTCTTATTTTTAATATTTGCAAGGACAGTAAACACCTTAGTTTAGACAACATTTATATTCGACCAGAAACAATAAAAAAATCGCGTTATCAAGAACCAAATAATATGGTGATTAGGATATGATACTTAGAAACTATAACGATAGAACTACTTATTGAATTAGTCATGCAAATTTGCAGAGCAAGCCACAATTACATAACGAATATAGTCCGACCCCATCTTTAAGTAAGCAACAAACAATACCACACTTGAGGTTTTATTAATTCCTTAAAATTAATAGTAAAGAATAAATCAATCAAATCAGCTAACTGAGTCTACGTATTTAATATAATTATATAATAAACAAAACATAATAATGCTAAATCAAAATTTAATAATTAAATAATAAAATAAATAATTGTTTTTAGATTTTTATAATTTAAATCAAGTTAAAATAAAAAATTGAAATTTAAAATAAACGTCATTTTTATGAACTGACTAATAAATAACAGACGTTGTATTGAATAAGAATTAGAGGTCATTCTGATAACTCGGTTATCTGATTTAAATCAGATAACTGAGTTTACATATTTAATACTATAAACCAAAAATAAAGATAAATAATTAATAATTAATAAAACATTATTATTTGAAATAATAAGATAAATAACTATAAATAATAAAATTATTATATAATTTTTTATTAAAAAAAGATTTATTTTAACGTGGCAAATGCGTGCCAGCGCACGCTTACATGACCACAACAAAACAAAACTGTAAATCAGGTGTCGAGAAGGTGTGAACGGAGGAGGTGTTTGAATGTGATAAAGGAGAGGGCGCGGCGGACGTCGAGAGGGAGTTGATTCCAGGCGAGTGAGGCGGCGACGAGGAAGGATCGGAGAACCGTAGTTGTTGGAGTAATTAGAAAAGTGGAGTATGAGGGTATGACAGGAACGAAGCGATAGCGAGGTGGAGCGAGTATCGTCTAAGAAAGGAAGGTTGATGAACGATGGGGAGCCGACAGCGATGAGACGAAAAGTAACGAGAAGAAGGCGGAGTTTGATGCGGATGTGGATGGTGGGCCAGGAGAGTTGGGCAAAATATGTGGATGTGTGGTCGAAGCGACGGAGACGAAAGAGCACTCGAACGGCGGTGTTGATTATTCGTTGTAGGGGTAGGATGATGGATTTTGGAGAATTGGCGAAAAGGCTGAGGCAGTAATCGATTTTAGGGAAAAGAAGCGATGAAAGAAGAGACATACAAGAACGGAAGTCGATAAGGGGGCAGATACGGCGGATGTCACGGAGAATTAAGTTAGATGAGCGGACCTTGTCACGGACAAAGGGTTTAAGGGAAAGGTGATCATCGAAATGGAAATTCAAAGTATGTTTATATAATTATTATGTATACATGGCTTTGATCGAAAAGACTAATCTGCCCGCCCATTGTACAACACATTAGAAACAAAAGCAAAATATCAGTAACGAGAAATCTAAGGATAAAGTTTTCTAATGTTGTCTTGATCCGCATGTATTATCCCACAGTTGAACAAGTCCTTGAATTGTCTTAGTGATGATGTAGCCACAATGCCATGCTGGAATGATTTGTACTGTGTCAAATACACGATCGAATTCGGCGATCGGTTTCATAGGTTTACCGCTTGTGATTGAACAGCAACTGATAAAGAGTGTCCTCTGTGGCTCGGGTTAATTGGTCCTCTGTGGCTTGATTGAATAGTTTAAATAATTATACAGGACCCGGCACTGTTCAAGGAAGAAACATTGGACCTGCTGAGCTGTATGTGCGAGCACTTCGAAATGTTTAATACTAGGTCGGTGTTAAGACTCCACTATGAACCCTATCAAATAACGCTCTAAGTGAACATGGTCTTCTTCAAATTAAACTTCACACCATATTTGTATATTGTCAACAAAAGCTAAACAAGGACGGTGCAGTTGAATCAGTAGATTGTTCATGAACATAATAAACAATAAACGTCCTATTACGGTACCTTGAGGAACTCCTGAAGTAATTAAACGTGGAGAGGATAATATACCCGTTTGTTCTCGGAAAGATCTTTGAGATAGAAAATCACTAATCCATTCTACAACTAGGCTATTAATGCCATATCCAGATATTATTTGAATGAAACGACTATGGGGAACACGGTCGAGCGCACGACTAAAATCAAACATAACAACATCCACGGACGTGAATTCAATCAAAGCTTCACGGACAGACAACGGGTCGTAAGGCAAGAACGCACTTTTCTAAAGCCATGTTGCATAGAGCTATGTTGGGCTGTGATGCTCAAGTGTTTGACTATGTGATCGTAAATAATCCTTTCGAATACCTTGGCCAGGTGACTCGTAAGACTTATAGCTCGATAGCTGTCAGCTAAACGGCAGTCACCTTTCTCGAACATCGGCAACACTACTGCACACTTCCATTCAGAAGGTATTTGCTATCCAAGGATGTATGAAATAAGCTAATGAGTGAACGAGGCTTCGTGTGTCTCCTTCAAGCTGTTTACTCTTAGCGCCGCGCAATTTCTGGAAAAAGCGTCTGCCAGAATGTTCAAAGAACCGGGGCGGAAGTAAATATCGAAATCATAGTCAGCTAACTCAACTTTCCAGCGCTGGATATTATCGTTCTTAATTTTATTTACGTTTCTCTTGAATATGAAGCTCACAGATTGTTGATCTGTTATAATCTTGAAATGTCGCCTAATCAAGAGATGCTGCCACTTTCTGAGGGCTTCAACAAAGGCTAGCGCTTCCTTCTCGACTGATGCGTAACGTCGTTCGCTGATGGAAATCCTTCTCGCAAAGAACGCCACTGGGTGCGAATCGCCATTCAATGTCGCAGCGATGCATGTATCAGATGCATCAGTTTCGATGGTCAATACCTTAGCCTTGTCGATATGGTACAAAGAAGTAACGACGATATATTTTTTGAGAGTTATAAATGCTCTTGATGTTTCGGGTTTCAACGGAAACGTAGCTTCATACAGAAATTCTACCTTGTCAGAGAAGCTAGGTATTAATGAAGCGTAATACGAGAAAAGGCCAATTGTCCTTTGTAATGACTTAGCGTCGTGTGACAATGGGAGATCGAATAGTGCTTGTAATCGCTCCGGATCCGATTTCAAGACACCATTACTCACAAGATAGCCTTACAATTTTATTTCTTTCATGCCGAACTCGCACTTATAGTTGTTTTAGGTCAATCCATATAGAGTGACGATACTATTGAATCTTGAAAGATTTTTGTCATGTTCCTCTTTGGTCGTGCCCAAATCGTAATATTGTCTAAGTAAGCGAAGGTATCTTTCAAGTTATTGACGTCGATGATCTCGTCCATGCATCTTCGGAAGCAGGACACTGCGTTTTTTAGACCGAAGGGAAGTTTTGTGAATCTGTATAGCTTTCCGTCTGCTTCGAAAGCTGTGTATACCCTATCATCTTGGTGTAAGGGGTATCGAATAATAAGCATCCTGCAGATCTATTGTTGAAAAATACGTATATTTACTGATTTTGTTGACAATCTCTTGTAGATTAGGCAATGGGTAAGCGTCCAATAAGGTGAATCGATTTATTGTTCCTGAATAGTATATAACAAGTATTCTTTTATCTCGATTAGAACGAGTCACCACAACTTGGGCACGCCATGGCAAAACACACATTTCGATAATTGCATCACACAGTAATTTCCTTATTTGATCACGAATAAACGCGCGATCGGAAGTGTTATATCTACGAGACCGTGTCGCGATCGGAGTACAGTTATCGCTGGGATGCTGAAACGGTCTGACTGGTCTTAGGTTGACACGACTTGTAGTCGCAATGACTAATTCCGGCTCTTCACCTTCTAATTTAAACATTAGGATCTGATGCAATTTCATAAAATCCATTCCAAGGATCGATTCAGAGCATATATCATCAAGTATGTAGAAAATTATGTTCGGATAAAACCGATTCTTGTATACAATGGAAAGAGTCGCTCGTCCTTAAGTCTTCTTCTTATTCTTCAGCCTTTGTCCCGCTTTGAGGCAGGGTCGGCTATGTGAGATTTAGCCCTCCATTTCGCTCTATTTTCGGCTTGGTCTGAGTGAAGTCCAGCTGCCTTGAAATCTGTGTGAAGGCCATCTAACCATCGGTGCTTGGGTCGACCTCTCGGGCGTTTGCCTATGATCTCATACTTTAAGGCGGTCTTTGCAAGGGAATAATTTTCACTCCGCAACACGTGGCCATACCACCGGAGTCTGGCCCCTTGCATTTTATTTACGATAGGGGCGACGCCGTATCTTCGGAGGATGTCCATATTTCTCACGTGGTCATACCGGGTAATTCCGCTTATCCACCGCATCATTTTCGTCTCCATGACCGCAAAGCGTCATTCCGCTGCCTTGGTAATAGACAAACACTCTGTGCCGTACATAGCCACAGGGCGACTGATTGAGCGGTAGATCTTTGATTTCAGGTGATCCTTGATGCGACGGTCACATAAAACACCTGTCGTCGCTCGCCATTTTGTCCACGCTGAGCTTATTCGTGCATTGACTTCACAAGTCACGTCGCCGCTTGCCGAGAGTATGGTTCCGAGGTACTTAACCGGTCCGTACGTCTCAGGTCAAAGCCATTAATATTGATGGTACCACTTTCATATGGGTCTGTTGTGAGGTATTCGGTCTTGTCTAGATTAAGTCGTAGTCCGTATTGTGCGAGTCGGTTATTCCATACAGTAGTTGATTCCTCCAGGTCCTTTTTGTTGTCCGCCGCCAGCCAGACATCGTCAGCGTAAAGAATGGTATATGGAATCGACTTTTGGATATCACGCGTTATAGCTTTATAACTGTGTTGAATAACACCGGTGAGAGAGCACTTCCTTGATGGACCCCCACTGATATTTGAAATGGCGTGACATTCCAGCTGCGCTTAGAAGCCGACTTTCGGTATTCTCGTAGAGCAGCATCACCCATCGGATGAGATGTTTCGGGACTTGATGCTGACGCAGCGCACACCATATTAATTCATGTGGTACACTATCAAAAGCCTTTTCCAAATCCAAGAATACAACGTGGAGCGGCTGATTTTTCTCCAAGTGTTTTTCTAGGAGCAGTCGTGCTGCGTGGATAGCGTCAGTGGTGCCACAGTTTTTTACAAATCCTGTTTGGTTTACGGTGATATCAACAATGTCACGGATACGCTTATCTAGAATTCGTTCAAATATTTTCATCGTTTGCGAGATCAGTCGAATTGGACGGTGACTTGAGCAGTCCGCTGCGTTCCCTTTATTTTTCCATATTGGTATCGTGGTGCTGCTCTGGCAGTCGCTCGGTATCCTATACTCATCGATAGTATTGTTGAAGAAACTGGCTAGCCAGGGGATTGGGTCCCAGCTTTTGGCTTTCCAGAGCTCGGTCGCAATGTCGTCTGGAACTGTGGCTTTGCTAGTCATCATACGCTTTAATGCATCTTTCACCTCGTCCTCACTTATTTGAGGTAATGGACCGGACGTTTCTGCAACTTTTGGGATCGGTAGATGCGGAAACTCTTCATTTGAGATTTCCTCAAAATGATCACGTCATCTATCTCGAACTTTCTGTCGATCAATTATTAGTTTGCCGTCCCTTCCATTAATACAGTAAAACTTTTCGATGTCGTGCGTGTTTTGATGTCTTCGCTTAACAAGCCGAAATAGGTCTTGTTCACCATCGCGTGTATCGAGTCTTTTGTGCACCTTATCGTAGTGTACAGCTCTGGCAATCGCAACGGCCTTTTTTGAGTTTCTCTTGGCTAGGTGGTATGCATGCAAGTTTGCCCGTGTCTTGTTGCCGAGATATATATGGAACATTTGTTTCTTATCCTTGACTTTCGATTTCACATCTTCAGTCCAGAGCCACGTATCGCGCTTAATGTATCTTTTACCGGCTTTTGTACGACTAAGTGTCTTATCCACTATGGTATGTACTATATGTGCAGTCTTGCTCCACGTTTCTTCAACTGTGGTTACTTCGGGAAGCCGTATCCTCGAGATTATCTCTGCTTCCCTATCGCCAAAATTCCACCATTTGGTTCTTGATGGTCCCGTGCGATTTTCCATCACGTTTTGCTGCGGTGGCTTGATTTTCATGACTGCAATTATTGGGCGATGTTGCGTTGTTAGTGTCTCGTATGGTAAGGCCTTGACATTAGTTACAGTGGACAAGTTTTTACGCCGCACGAGAATATAATCGATTTGGGTTTTAATGTTCGTGCTGTAATATGTTGGGAGCTGCGTGGATCGCTTGATGAACCATGTATTGGTAATAACGAGATCATGCGAGTCAGCAAACTCAATTATTCGTTTTCCATCCTTATTCCGTCGACCATAGCCTTTGCCACCATGGCATGGAGATCCATCAGCAGTCTGCCCGACATGTCCGTTGAGATCTCCAGCAATTATGATGAGGTCTGCAGGAGAGATTACCCGTGTGTGGGCGTCTAGTGTTTCCCAGAAGGCATCTTTCTCCATCTCACTGCGTCCAGTCTGTGGTGCATATGCGGAGAAAATGTGAGCTATGCGGTCCGCAGTTGCAATGCTTATTTTCATGAGTCGATCGGTGTAGCGACTGACCTCCATAACTGAATCACGGAGTCGATCAGAAATTGCAATACCTACTCCGCTGCTAGTTCCCACCGTACCATAGCAGAGAAGCTTGTAGCCACTGTTACCACGTTCCTGCTCCATATTGTACGCTTTAGATCCGTTCCACCGTGTTTCCTGCAGTGCACAAGTATCTATTTGTCTTCGTCTCAGCATTGATGCAATCTCCTCAACGTTACCAGTGAGAGTCCCTACGTTCAGAGATAATACACGAATCTTTTCGCCTGACGTCTCCTTATTCCTTTGGACTTGCTTGCTTGTGCCCCGACGCCGTCCTTGCGTCAGGAACCCTCGTATATTTTTCGGCCGAGCCGGGACCCGCCCTGCCGCGTCGATTGCGGTGTACGCCCTAGTCCCAGTGCAAACATTGGAAGGCTTTTCTGTCATGATGCGTCGATTTGATTTTGTGACTGGCCTGTCGCAACAGCCTATCGTCAACCACAGTTATAAGCGGTGGACCTAGCCGGTACTAAACCAATAGGATAACTTGTCCGGCAACAAGTGGCAGATCCTTATTTAATGGCGGGATCGACTCGCCATATCATAGCGTTAAGCCCCCATTGGATGAATGGATTTTTATAGACGTAAAGCTGCCACGCTTTACGACGCCATCGCGATAACGCTACTGCTTGCTGTCCGCGACTGCTTATTGGCCAAGCCGAAACTCGCTTATATCGCAGCTAGTCTGCATATCTGCAAATCCTTCCCCTATCCGCAACCTGGGGACGCGCGGCGTGGCACAAGCTATGCCGCTCCGCCGGAGTAAAGTAAACATCTTGTCCTTAAGTAAACATCTTGAATCGTTTCAAAGCTATACTTATCGGAGTTTTATCGAATTGAAACGACAACTTCAATATTCTGGCAGTTTAAGTTCGCATAAAGTTATCGCAACTACCTGTGTCGAAGAAGCATTCGACTGCGCAGTCTCGAATAAAAAAGCGATCGACTATTTTTGATGTACATTTAGTGAACGCTAGTGTAGACAGAGTATCAGAGTTGCTGAATTTTGCGGAGCGGCAGGATCTAGCAAATCAAATCAGCTAAATGAGTCTACGTATTTAATATTATAAAATACACAAAACATAATAATGCTAAATCAAAATTTAATAATTAAATAATAAATAATTGTTATAAGATTTTTTATAATTTAAATCAAGTTAAAATTAAAAATTGAACTTTAAAATAAAAGTCATTTTTATGAATTGACTAATAAATAACAGACGTTGTATCAGAATAAGGATTAGAGGTCATCAGGAGGAACTAATGTTATAAATGTATTGGCTTCAAGCAGATTAATAGCCTTATCCAAAAATTCGGGAACAAGGCCTATTGGTATTGGCGACGTTAGTAGGAGAATAATGTCGAAAGCAATTCTTTCTATAATTTCCAATGATATTCAAGAAGTGTGAGGACGGTTGCAAATGTGCGCTGGTCAACAAGCTGGAGTGGAGTGCATCACGCAGTTCGCGAATGCCTCTTAAAAGCTTCCGATACAGTTATCACTATCGATGCGGATAATGCATTTAACAGAATAAATCGAAAGGTAGCTCTCGCAAATATATCACGCATTTGTCCCTCTGTCTACCATACTACACAATTTTTACGATAACCCTTCAAATTTTTCAGCTGGTGATAGTTTCATCAAATCCCAAGAGGGCTTTACGCAAGGTGATGTACTTGCTATGTCAGCTTATGTCGTAGCAACCCCGCCATTATTGTTGAGTATTACCGAGAAGTTTCCTCGCATCAACCAATTCTAGTACGCGGATGATGGCAATTTAGTCGGTGAACCTGTGTAAATTTACAAGGCTATCAAATTCTTGTGTGACTCCGGCCGTGCTTTCGGATGTCATATCAACAACAAATGTGTGCTACTAACTAGTCCCAAAAATGCAGATAGTACCCGCGAACTTTTTAATGATATGGGAATCGACATTGTTGTCGATGGCACATTAGTAATCGGTGCTACAATTATAACATATGATTATATAAATAAAACTATGGAACAAAAGATCTCTAATTATTGCTCATTAATAAATCGTCTTGCTGACGTGGGTATTCTTGATTTGCAGATAAGCTATACTGGTATGACCTGATCGCTTCAGCATAAATGGATTCACTTGCAAATAACCACAAACTGTTCAATTGGTAGTTTCGATAATCTCAATGACACCATTCAGAACCGTTTTGAGAAGCTTTTTAATTTGAAATTGCCTGATGACGATTATTTATGGCCATTATTTTCCCTTCCGTCAAGACTAGGTGGTCTAGGTATTGCTGATCCACGTTTTACTGCGATAGAAGAGTTTAAAAACTCAAAAGATATATGCCATCCATATTTAAATGGCTTATACGGTGTGGATTTGAAAACTGAGCAGGCTAAACTCATTGCCCTTATAAGCACTGCAAAGATTGATCTTTAAAAATCATTGCTTAGAGATCGAGTAGCTAATGTTGGTGACAATTTGTTACGTATTATGGAACATCTACAAGTCAAAGGTGCCTCGTCATGGCTCTTTGCATATCCTACGAGTGATCGTTGGACTCGAGTTAGCAATGTAGAATTTCGTGACGCACTTGGAGCTCGATATCATACACTATCACTAGACACGCATTCTCATTGCCCTTGTGGTGAACATAATTATCTGGCTCACTCACTTACCTGTCCCACCAAAGGTCATCCATCGATAGTAACAGAAATATGTGATAATGTACAAAAAGAGCCAAGACTACTGCCAGTAAATTCTAGTATTCATTTCGAGCGCATATCTACATCTCGCACTCATGATGCACGTTTGGATATCGCCTGCTGTGGTTTTTATGGAAATCGTTCGGAGCGAACTTTATCTGATACTTGCGCTTGTAACGTATTCGCTCCGTCCAACCTATCGAAATCCACTGAGGCTGCTTTTACATACCACGAAACACGTAAATTCGCTAAGTATCAAGAGAGAGTAACTGCCATAGAGAGAGCGAATTTCCCACCTATCGTGTTATCGTGTTTCGGTGGAACAGTAAAATCATCTGCAATATTAATTCAGAGAATTGCACAGAAAATGGCAATAAAAACAATCATTCCTACTCAGAAGAATTGACAAAATTACGGTCAAAGATTGGAATTCAGTTGGCTCTTTCAATTTCGATGTGTATTCGCGGTCCTCGTTCAGCTCGACATCGACCTGCAAACTCAATGATCTAAAATTCATAGTATAACGGTATTTCTTTCAAGATTTTATTATTAGTATTACAAGTTATAGCCAAATGGCTGTTTCAAGAGCCATTTGGCTATGATTTTGTTTTAATAAAATGATTTTATATTAAAAAAATAACATATATCATCAATATATATAGGAAAGAACGACATAATGGCATAAAAAGACGCAACAACTTAACACTAACTTATTATTTTGGCTTTTTATACTAACACATTTCGTTATTATTAAAAAATATTTATACCCTTTTGATAGAATTTTCCTTAATCCACTATTTTTAATTAATTCTAGATTATGAGTACATATATATTCATTTATTTTATCAAAATTAAGACTTTTTCAATTGCATTCTGTGTATATAATGTTTACAATATCATCATTACATATATACTTCAATTCTTTATTATAGTTATAATAAAGAATAATCATCTATACTTTTACTAATGAAGTTTATTGTTAGTTTATATTTTTTATTATATTTATTATACGATTCTAGTATTTCACATTACAATAACTGTCAATTATACAACTTAACTTATTTATTATTACCACAGGTCATAGCCATAAGGCTGTTTTGACCGCTCACAAAAAAAAACAAATTAATACAAGAAAAAAATCAAAAAAAATCATTCAATATATATATCAGAACCATGGGTTTTGCAGCAACCACCACTCGTTTTAATTTCGAATCTAGTTCTTTATATTGGATTTAAATTCATTGATTGTATGCCCGCAACGACATCAACTGGAATACAATTCCAAAAATTCACCGCTCGATGGGACAGTCGAAAATGACGAGGGTATTTTCCGTGTTCATGTATTTTCGAGTGCCCTATACGTCCATCCCGATCATTGAGTTCAACTCTATTTGCTGGAAAATTTTCATCTTCGTTAATTGGTCGATACATAGCTAGAAGGTTGAAAAGAAGAAACCTTTCACGCTTTGTCGGCATATTCAAATTTTTTATTCGTGTCTCATAGGGAAGATATCGTACCTTAGGACATAATTTCGTAAACCATCGAATTATGCGCTCTAATTGATCAAGTTCAGTAGGTGTACACGGAAAGACTGCTGGCGACACATATTCTAATATCGGTCTTATAAGAGCATTATATAAACGCACAACACAAACGGGAGATAAATCTTTAAAGCAATGTTTGACAATATAGGTTATTCTTCTTGATGCGTTACAAAGCCTATCAGTGTTATCATGTGTTTTTAGATTGTTTCGAACAATTATACCAAGATACTAAATGGACTGCGTGGTAAGAACAAACTCTTGACAATAAAATATTCTTGACTCACATTGCTATGAGCTAATCTCATATGTGCACACTTTTTAATATTCAATACAATTCCAGTGTTTAAGTACCATCGATAAACAATGTTTAGGATATTTTGAAAGTCATTTCAATCCTTGTTGGTTTTAATCAATTTCCATACATTTAAATCATCGGCAAAAGCTAAAACACTACAATCCTCAATTAAATCTAGTAGCTGATTTATATGTTAAACAACAAGGGGCTAAGACTGATCCCTGTGGTACTCCTGAGGTGATAGGACAATAAGACGATATACATTGACCTACAAGAACAGCAAAAGATCTATATTTAAGAAAATCTTGAATCCAGCTTATAATGGAGCGATTGACTTTATAAGACTCAAAGATGGAAATTAGCATTTTGTGGGGCACCCTATCAAAAGCCCGAATAAAGCCAAGAAATATTACGTTGATACAGTACCCGTTTGCAACATGTCCAACCTAACCGTCACGAGCATATAATAAGTTTGTAAGACATGAACGCCGAGGGCGAAATCCATGCTGTGCATTATTGAGAAATCTCAGCGAACTCAAATGATCATATATGCGTCTGTTTAGTATGCGCTCAATCACTTTGCATACAGCGAATGCAAACACTTCTGCCATGCTGTCTGGCGATGTCACACAAGTGTTACCGTCTCTAAAAGATGAAATAGATGGTAGCAGAGCTCTGGATCCTTTCACATAAGTCCAATTTTTTGGTTCTGTATCAATTTGTAAAGCTAATTGACCTTCAAAACTTTGCCTTTTTGTAATCAAGGCGATTGACGAAATTACAGAGCATTGTATACCGATTTTTAAAATTATTCTGATGACGGCTTAGTTTAAATAGTCGATTCCTATGTTTGAGAGCATATCACAATTCAGTGTCAAACCAAGGAGTGTATTTAGCTTTACTTTTTGATACTCTACGGAGTGGTGCTAACTTATCTGCAAGAGCTACTAAACCTGTTTCAATAACATTCCACCTTACCTTAATGTCTTCACTAACATAGTTGGATGATGTTCCTAGTGCCGCCTCTCGTAATGAGCCTTCATCAATTTGTTGCCAAGATATTTTCGACACTATTAGATTTTCCACTTTTGGGATCATACAGCTAGGAAAATAATTGAATAAGATCATACAATGATCGCTCAATCCAATAGGACTCTGATAGCTAATATTATCCACTTTTGTAATTGATTTGGAAAATACCAAGTCTAGACAATATTCCTGGTTTTGCGCGAATCTAGTGGGCGACTGCACATGTTGCTCTAACATGAGATCATTTGTAAGAAAATTCCACAAATCCACATCTGACTTGGAAGAACCACTATCCAAAACATAATTCCCGATGTGACCAGCTGAGGGTATATTAAAATCGCCAACTAATAGATATTCTTCAAGCTCAGAACAGTGACTAATTAGTTTAGAGAATTCATGATTCAATACAGATGATTGCGGTGACCTGTAGCACACGGCAATACCTAAGGGACCTCCTAAGTGTGAAACCATGACTGAGATAAACTCACAAGTGCCCAGTTCATTTTTAAAATTACGAGTAGAAATAATATTTAAGGATGTAGTAATATAGAGCGCAACACCTCTACCTCTCCGAGAAT
Organism: Pomphorhynchus laevis; assembly: GCA_012934845.2. Taxonomy (NCBI): domain Eukaryota; kingdom Metazoa; phylum Acanthocephala; class Palaeacanthocephala; order Echinorhynchida; family Pomphorhynchidae; genus Pomphorhynchus; species Pomphorhynchus laevis. The sequence goes on from WNNJ02000543.1 coordinate 257,703, forward strand.
CTTTATCAGCTCTCAACAAATTATATCCTATAATAGCAATCGAAACATCGGAGATATAACGATGCAGCCATGTTTCAGTGAGAGCCAGGATCGCTGGTTCATTTGATATGACCCATGCCTTAAGTTCATCAAATTTTGTTAAAATACTCCTTAAATTAGTATAGGCGACACTAATGCCAGAAGCAGAGGGCAATTGAGTAGTAATCTTGGATGTGATATCAATGCGCGCTAGATTGCCTAATTGTAAAAAGGAATCCCTCGAAGAACTCTCCAAACTCACCAACGCACGAATGGTCACCGACGAACTACTGGAAAATTTCTTAACATTAGATTTGTCTCTCCATTCGATCTTCTAAATGTTAGATTAGCACGAGCATTATTAAGCAATAATCTTTCCTCAACCGAGAGATCTTTAAAAAAAGTCGTCTTACCTTTCAAGCGATAACCTCTAGCTAAAACTGCTCTTGTATTATCTGCAGAATCAAATACTACTTTAAGTAATCGTGGTTTATGTTGTGCTTTTTTACCAAGACGAAATAAGCTTTTGACATTAAGACTACTCGCAATATCCTCTTCACCCTGAACAAATATATCCGAAAAGACCTTACGAATAGAAACTACGTCATCATCCACGCGGTTCTGAACGTTGTCTGCAGAAGATTCATTGATGTTAGCAAAAATTAAGCAATTATTTCCTTTTCTAGCACGATTCCTTGTATTGATAATTTTAACAAATGTTTTATCTGTCAAATCCTTGGATTTCAGTTCATTTTCATTTCCGACTGCCACATCATTGCACAATCTAGCATCATCTCTTGTCTGCGTTTGACTTAAATGCTGTTTCGATACATTCTTTGGTCGAACAAGAGTAGAGATCAATATATTGTGGTTCTTAGGACTGTGTTCCGCGAATATGTCAGATAAAGGGGTAGGCCATTTATTAAGAATATTCTCAGGTGTAACTTTATCCTTGTCGTTTGCCATCACAGTGCGGTCATTGATATTTCTTCTTTGTTTATACACCGTCCGTGAATGTCTATGTCCTCGTGTCCAAAGGCGAGTCGGACTTGAAGCATCTATTACGTCTGGTTCCTTATTTGAATTGACGTGTAACGACATCGGCGTAGTGATTTTGCTCTGGCATATGCTAGATTCTTTGTCAAAAATTTGTTCTTGAAACCTGGGTGTTTTTAAGTTAAAAATGAGCATTGTCCTTTGCTGATTTCAATGAACTACAAAATACGATTGATGCAGTACAAAAACCACATATGAATTTTCTTCTAGTCAATGTATCAGCATCTTTATGTGGTACAGTTACTGTAGTCCAGACATTGCAGCCATCACCATCACATCCTACTTGTCTTGATATGAATTCAGGAATGTCGTTTCCCTTACGTCTGCCCATAATTGAAATTGTATATGGTTATTGTCTATTTATGCGATTTTCCTCAAAATCGTTTTCTGGAATCGTTCTTTGTGAGTTTAAGCTGTTAAAATTTTTTGTTATGAAAACAAAAAATTTGTTCCCAGAACAAAAAGTATCATAATATTCAATTAATCTTTAATTTTTTGAACACATGATATCTTTACAAACACATCTTATATTTACATAGACGAACTGAATCTTCAAATAGTGGGGATTTAAATTATGAACTGAGAAAGCCTGTAACTTCATATGATGCAAGTGTTGATGACGAGGGCAATTCCTCAGGCAGAGCAGCCAATATAAGAAAAGTAAGGATTCGGAATTACGACAGAAGTATGAATGTTATTTTGAGTATAATTGAAGAGTCGTGTATGATCAATTTCCAAGTAAGAGTTGATGAAGACGTTTCTCGTGTGCGTGCAGTATTTACCAGACTTCTTAAGGAAGATGATAAGAATGTAGCTATGAAGATGTAAGTTCGGAGTTTGATTCGTCTTGTGAAGCGAACCACAGAGAAACCTTGCTTATTGAAGGTTTGTTTTGAGTTCTGCTGTTCACGCTAAGATGTTGCTTCATCGTGGTTACCTCTTAAAAGATTCTACTATAAGAATACTGAGAGATATTAATTTTGATGAGCGTTTGAAATTGAGGAAGGCTCGCGAGGAGCTACAGGGTAGAATAAGCAAAGTATAGGTAACTTTATGCATAAGAAATTTTCAAGTAGTTCGGTGGCGACCATCAGTACGTTGGACCCCGCTTCTCCCAAACTAGAGAATGGGTTTTATTCTGCTTCCAATTTTGATGATTTAATTGATTTTTCTAAGGTACATGCTAAAACTAGTAAAACCTTTACGTTATCAGACTTCGCTTCATATTGGTTACTTAAACGTTAGAAGTCTCAATTTCCTTTCTTGCTCGACTATATTGCTGATAATCATTATGATATATTCTGTATTTCAGAATCTTGGTTACATAGTAACATCTCTGATAATCTGTTTAATGTTGTAGGTTATAAGTTAATAATAGCGGATCGCTTTCCTGGTATGCGAGGTGGAGGAGTTGTAGCATTCGTTCGACACGATCTCTCAACATCAAATATATCATACTTTGTGATTCTGAGTGGTCATATGCGTGTCTGTCTTTTACTGTTAATCATCAATTGTTAAAATTAAATCTTTGTGTTGTTTACAGATCTCCATCTTTCACTTTGATAACAGATCGGCTTAAGGATTATTTATCTAATTTTTGTTCATCCCCACAATTTGTCCTTTAAGGTGACTTCAACCTTCCGAATGTAGATTAAAATATGAATGGGTATCAACCCTGCTCAGACGTATCAAAACAATTTCGTGATTTATTTCTTGCTGACCTACTTTTAGTGCAACATTGTAGAGAACCAACTCATGTCAATGTCAACGGTGCTACTCTAGATCTTGTGTTTACAAGATGTACTAGAGATATCGACAGTATTGCGTATTATTCTCCTCTTGGTAACAGTGATCACTGTGTTCTCTCCGTTAAATTAGTGTCCAAGATCGTTTGTTGGTCAAAATTGGGTTATCCAAAACGAAATTGGACTCGGGTGGATACCCAACATTTCTTAGCTAATTTCTATAACATTTTTTATCGTAGTTATAGGGCTACTACTGTTTCAGATCTGCTGACCATTCATTATAACGTTTTCTTAAATTTGTCAGATAAGTTCGCTCCGAAACGGATAATTTCCATTAAGTCCACTCGCCCTCAGTGGTTTGATCATGAACTTCGTGCAGTGTTGAAACTGCGCAATGCTCTATGGGCTATTACTCAAACCCATCCTGCAAACTTAGATAGGTATCGGTACGTGCGCAACCTCTGCAATAGATTAAAAATACATAAGCGAATAGCATTTGAATATGGTATTGCAAATTGCATCGGGAATCAACCAAAGCGTTTTTTTGGTCATATGTGAAAGGTTCAAGGCTATATTCCTCTAATATAGCATTCATTACTTTAGGTGAATATAATTATTCTACTGAGTCTGAAATTGCTGAATGTCTAGCGGACAGCTTCGATTCTTCATCGATTATTGTTTCGGATATTTACTCTTTAAAATGGTATCCCACTCACAATATTACTCAGAATCTTCAAGCGCTACTCGTGCACCATATATTGTAAAGAACTCATTCCTGAAGATTACAATTAATGTCTTTAGAAATTTGTTTAACACGTTGGTTCGTCCGCATTTAGAGTATGCAATTCAGGCTTCTTCCCATTTGCTAAGAATTCAACAGATGTCATCACGATTTTTGTTTCTTGACTTGATATGAATGTATGCGCTTGTACACCGGTTGGACGGTTATCCGAATGGTTTGATCACATTATGTTCATCGATTTTGAGAGGTCACAGCAAAACTGTCTATAAAACAAGGCATGGTAGGTATCTAAAATGCTAAAGACTGTCGCACAGGGTAAATATATACTTATCTTTTAAATATTTTAAGTCCATTTTTCTTATTCCTTTTATCAATAAAATCAATAAATATTCTATAAAAAAGGATCAATAAAAATTAAAAATATATATCTAATGAGTTGGTTAAATACGGAAATACATTAAACAAGGAGAGCTAATGAAACCTTAACATAAATGCAAGAGATCTGCATAGTTTACTAGACTAGAACTGATTGCTATATTAATTCATCAATATTATAAATATTATTTTTTTGAACATTATATTTTCTGAATGTAAATAAACATTTGTATTTGGTTTTCTGGTAAAATCCATTTGATAAAAAGCTTAAGACAATATTTTTTTTAATTTTCGAAGACGCAGTCGTCCTCATCAGAAACTGATGTATATTTTCTAGCAAATTGTTTGAAACTCGAAAATTCAATATTATAAACCCAATTAAAAAAAAATTAATATTATATTATAATTTAATATTAATATTATAAACCTTAAAAAATTTTTGGTTTCTAATAAACATACACAAATTACATTCCAGATTATTTCTGTCAGTTCCTGATTATTCCTGTCAGTTCCAGATTATTCCTGTCAGTTCCAGATTATTCCTGTCAGTTCCATATTATTCCTGTCAGTTCCAGATTATTCCTGTCAGTTCCAGATTATTCCTGTCAGTTCCAGATTATTCCTGTCAGTTCCAGATTATTCCTGTCAGTTCCAGATTATTCCTGTCAGTTCCGCTCGCTACGCTCGCGGATTGGGCTCAATCTATCGAAAAAAGGTCATGCCTAAAAAAGCGCGATCTCAGATCCCTGTTCCTGATCAAGAATCTTCCACATCAGAATGCAATGATGGTTATACCAGCTTTGAAGTTGGATGCGATTCCAAAGATTGCGATGTATGGACACTTGTTCGTGTTAAAATATCCGACCACTCGGTGTATAAACGTAAACATTTCACTTGCGGTTTTTGTACATCAGTACGACTACTACAGTTATCCTGCTCATCTACTCCTATATCACACACGACCACTCAAACCAATGCTGTTTTAGATGTTTCCCTAGCATCAACACCTGACTTCGCATCATATAATCCCATTATTAAACCCACTCTGTCACACACTCCTCGTTCAACTACGTACCAAACTTCCATTAATCTTTCTCATTCTAACAATGCTAACGGTAAAGCTTTTCATCTCGTACCTCCTCTTTTCTATTCCTACCCCAATCTAAATAAATCTCAAACTTCTTTAATCTCCTCACGTACTCCTTACTCGACCTCCCCTGTATCACCTCTCAATAATTTACACACTTCCATCAAAATCATTTCCAGTAACATTTCCGATCAACTGATTCAACACTCCATTCCTGTCACTCATGCCCCAACCTATTTTAATTCTCCTTACTGTACCTCCCGCGTAACACTTCCAAATAATTTACATCCTTCATTTAAAATCATATCTAGTCACATCTCTGATCAACCGATTCAACACCCCGCTCCTGTCAAACTTGCTCCAACCAATATTAATTCTTTATCAAGCACCCCTGTCATTTCCACTTCTATCTACTCATCTACCTCGACTCCTACCAGCTCTGTCCGTCCACCACTTCCACGAAATCGTTTTCCTTCGCGCGATCGCTGTATAATCATATCAAACTTAAAGCTTTCCGAATCTGCTTCTCCACAATCTCGCCTCAATGATGATGTATCTACTTTCAGGTCAATCCCAGCAACCATTCTTCCTGATGATAACCCATCACTCTTCAATAATATCGCTCCTGTATCCTTTATTCGTTTAAACAAATCCACTAAATCCAGTCATCTCAGTCTTCCATTCTTAAAAATCGTTTTCCGACATAGTTCACATGCATCTTCGGTACTCTCCCAACGCTTTAAACTTTTTACCACTTCATCTACTTGCCGTATCTTTCCTGACCGCTCCCCTTCTGATATTGCCCAGCTCAATTTAGCTCGCATTGAAAAACTTCGACATGAAACAAACGGCGAGTCATCCTTATCTATACGTAAAATCAACGGAAATTTTCACGTTCCTCACACAAGGCCAAAAATTCGATGGCGTCCCATCTCTCCACCTTGTCTTCTTCGCTAGTCGATCTCGCTCCTAAGCATACTTTTCGTCTTTGTCTATTCAATACTCGCTCCATCCTTCATAAAGCTGATATGCTTCTCGATATCTTCGATCAATTATCTATCGATATTCTCTGCATTACTGAATCCTGGCACTCTGACTACGACGATCTTGCTATTCGTCGTCTATGTCGCTCTGGTTGTTCTCTAGTTGAATCAGCTCGTCAAATTACATCTCATACATCTACTGCGTCTAACCGTGGCGGTATTGTTACCATTGCTCGTCACCCAATGTCTTTACGTAAAATCAACGTTAACATCCGTTACACTTCGTTCGAATTACTCATATGCAGATTATCAACGCCTTTCCCTCTGGAACTTGTGATTGTATACCGTCCAGGTTCAGTTGCCCCATCACGTATCTTCTTTAACGACCTTGCAGATCTAATGTCTCACTGTTCATTGTCTTATACTCCTTCTTTTGTTCTCGGGGACTTTAACGTTCGTCTTGATCGCCCGTCTGACTCTGACTCTTTCACTTTAACTAATCTTTTTTCTGATTTTAACTATAAATTACTTTCAACAAGCCCAACTCATATTCTCGGCGGTGCTCTCGACATCATTGCTGTTCCTAACTGCTTCAATGACTATACCTCCTTGTCAATTACTGATCCTGGTTTGTCCGATCATTTCCTTGTTACTCTTACTCTAACTCGTCCCCATCCTCCTTCTCCGCCTTTACCTTTATCTACACAAAGTCGACCCTGGAAGCTTCTCAATAACCCTGTTCTCTGCACAGCCTTACTCAATTCTTCACTCTTTTCACTACCTCTTAACTATCTCTCTCCCGATGATCTCTGCATTCTGTTTGATTCTGAACTTACGTCGATCCTCAATAACCTTCTGCCTAGTCGACTTCGACGCTCCCAGCGCTTGCGCCATGCTCCTTGGTTCGATTCTGACTGTAGTCTTTCTAAGCGTCGACTCCGTCACTCTTTTCGTATGTATAAACGCTTTTTTAAACGTTCACCCAACTCATTCTCTCCAAATCTTCGTGATTCCCACTTTTCTCAACGCCGTTCACATCTCATTCTTATACGTACTAAACGTACTCTCTTTTGGCGAAATCAACTCGAGTCATCTTCCAACTCTAAATCTCATTGGAAAATCTTAAACTCAATTCTTTCACGATCATCTATCCCCTTGTAATATAAATCCTGATGAATTTTCTTCTTATTTACAAACTAAGTTGTCTAATTTACTTTCCCTACTACCCATAGCCCCCTTGTACCCACTCTTATCTTTAAATACTTCCCTCCCAGAACAATTCCACCTTCTTATCGTTTCGTCTGATAAAGTTTCTTCGGTTCTGCTGTCATTACCTAATAAAACCTCTCCTTCTGACCCAATTCCCACTCACTTGCTTAAAAATATCTGCTCCTCTATCTTACCCTTCCTAACCACATTGTTCAACTCGTCCATCCGTAGCCGTACATTTCCTTCCATCTGGAAATGCGCCACTGTTCGTCCTCTCATCAAAAAGCAATCTCTCGACTCCTCACTACCATCTTCGTACCGTCCTATTTCACTTCTCCCAACCCGCTCTAAACTCCTTAAGCGTCTCGTTCTTAAGCAAGTTAATACATATCTCTATTCCTCTAACTTATTTCCTCCCTTCCAATCCGCTTTTCGCTCTAATCACTCTACTGAAATTGAATGTCTTAAAGTTTATAACGACTTACTCATATCGCGCGATCATAAATTATGTAGTGTCATAGTTTCTCTTGATCTATTGTCTGCTTTTTACATCGTCGATCACTCGATTCTTCTCCATCGCCTTCGTCATGATTATGGCTTCTCTTTACCCACTGTATCATGGTTTTCTTCATATCTATCAAACCGTACATTTCGCGTATATTCTAACTCTTCTCTCTCCCATCCTTCGTCCATTCCGTCAGGTGTTCCACAAGGCTCCGTATTAGGCCCTATACTTTTCTCTCTTCTTCTTGGTGATTTGTCTTCGATTTCTCGTAAATTTAACTTCCATGTTATGCAATATGCTGATGACATTCTCATCTATGCTCATGCACCTGTTTATCGTATTCACGATCTTAGTGTTTCCGCTTCGGACTGTCTTGTCTCAATTTCCAATCATCTTTCTTCCCTTCGCATTTCTCTGAATCCTGATAAATCCAAAATTATGTGGATCCTACCTCGACGCCTCGGCTTCGAGCCTTTCTCCGTATCGTTAAATTCTACAATTCTTCCTATCGTTGATAATCTCGTTTTCCTAGGCTTCCATTTTGACAACCGACTTTCACTTAAACCTTTCGTTAGAGATAAAGTACGTTCATCTACCTTGATACTCCGCAACCTCCGTCAAGTTCGTAGATTGATCGATTTCCCTTCTTGTATGACTCTCATATCATCTCTCCTTTTTTCTAGACTCGATTATTGTCTTAGTCTATTTTCCAACTCACCTAAATCCACTCTTCTTCCCCTACAACGCATCGTCAACGCAGCTGTCCGAATTCTCCTCCGTCTTCGTCGTTTTGATCATACATCCTACCATCTTGCTTCTCTCGATTTGCCTACAATTTATTGTCGTGTTCAAATTCGTCTTCTTATCGTTGCTTTCCGTCTTGTAACTTTTCATACCCCTTCATTTCTCAACCTTCCTTTTCTTGATAATTCTCGTCCTGTTTACTGTTCCTTGCGTTCCTGTAATTCCCTTCTTTTACATGTCCCAAACTACTCTACCTCCTTTGGACTCCGCTCCTTCCTGGTGGCTGCTCCTCTATCGTGGAATCATCTGCCCATTCATATACGCCAATCAACTTCCCTGCAGTGCTTCAAACGACAAATCCGATCCCATTTTAACAATTTATCTGCTTGACTTTCTCATTTTTGTTTGTGGACTTGTAAGCGTACAGCTTGTACGCATTTGCCACATTAAATAAATTTGTATTTTAATTGTTTCAAACTCTGTTGGAAAGAAATAAAGGAACTTCCGCCTAAAATAATTGTAATTTTTTTATTACAATTCTTAAATAGAAGTTGTTGGATAAATATAAGAGAAACTACAAATAATAAAAAATGAATTTAATGAATAACACATAAAAATTAAATATCATTATTTTGGCTTAAAATAAATTGAATTTAATGAATAACACGTAAAATCAAAATATCATTATTTTGATATGAGTTACAACCGGTTATCCTTTAACACCAATTAACAGAATGATCAAAATAATATAAAATATACATATTTTACTATATACAAGTCCATATACGGCTAATTATTTACACGTCGACCTGTTTTCCGCTTGTTTCGTTTTTCTAGCCATTTCTCAGCCCTGCTTCGATCATGTCTTATCAAAAGCATAAGTAGTTGTTTTCGTTGTTTTCTGTATTGAACACATTTAAATACCAGTTTTATAAAGTCGTTTATGTTTTGTTCCTTATTTGCTGATAAGTCAGTTGTGGAGTGAATATCTTGGCATTGAATCGATTCATCTGTGAAAATATCCTCATCCGAACTATCTTTATAATTTGCCTTATCCTGTACTAATCCGTTAGCGATAAATGCAACGTTGTCAGAATCGGTAATTATCGTTGAAGTGTTTCCCATTTTTTCGGTCACATTGCTTGAAATACCATCATTATTGGCACATGAATAAGATAAACTGTCATTTCTGAAACTAGTCAGAAAATTCTCTAAAGGATTCGTATGTTCAGTCGAATTTTGAAGATAATTGAATTTGTTTCGTTTTCCTACTTCGGATGTTGATGTCGTTACTGATATCCCCGATTTTGTCATTTTTATTGTAGTTGGACATTCACCATTTTTATGTATATCTAGGTTATCTGCTAAAGCACCGAAACTTTGATAATGATGAGTACGAGTGGTCACCATATACGACAATAGATACACTTTTACAGTTTAAAATCTGTAGTGTCTACAAAATAGTAAAATAAATATTTAAACATAGATATTTAATATATATTAAATATTATATTTAAATATTTATAAATAGTAAAAATAAATTTTTAAAATTTAATATTTATTACTATTTTGATTTTATTGCATTCCAAAGGTGAATGAACAGGATGGATAAGTGGACGTTACAAGTCCACTAACAAACAAACAAAAACAGCAAAAGTCGAACAGATAAATTAGTTAAGTTGTTTAAATGGAATCGGATTTGGCGTTTGAAGCACGGCAGCGAGGTTAATTAGCGTATATGAATGATCAGATTATTCCACATGAGAGGAGCAACCACAAAAAAGGAGCGGAAGCCAAAAGAGGTAGAGTAGTTTGGGACATGTAAAAGAAGGGAATTACGGGAACGCAAAGAGTAGTAAGCATGACGAGAATTGTCGAGAATAGGAATGTCGAAAAATGAAACAAAGATGGTGGGATATATGATCAAAACGACGAAGACGGAGGAGAATTCAGACGGCTGCATTGATGATGTCATGTAGGGGAAGAAGAGTAGATTTAGGTAACTTGGAAAATAGACTAAGACAATAATCAAGTCTTAAGAAACGAAGAGAAGATATGAGAGTAATACAAGAAAGGAAATAGTATCAAATCTACGAATTTGATGAATGTTGCGGATACTCAAGGTAGATGATTATACGTTATCCAAAAAGAAAGGCTTAAGTGAAAATCGGTTATCTAAATGGACGCCTAGGAAAACGAGATTATCAACGATAGACTGAATTGTAGAATTAAATGATACAGAGGGAAGTTCTAAGCCAAAGGGTCGAGGTAGAATCCAAATAATTTTGGATTTTTAGGATTAAAAAAAGGCGAAGGGAAGAAAACTGATTTGAAATAGAGGCAAAGCAGTAGGAAGCAGAAACACTAAGCTCATTAATACTATATGCAAGTGGATAAGTATAGACGAGAATGTCGTCGGCATATTGAATAACATGGAAGTTTAATATATGACAAATTGAAAAAAGTCATCGAGAAGAGAGAAATGCAAAGGGCCCAATACGGAGCTTTGTGAAACACCTGACGGGATGAAGGAGTGATGGGAAAGAGAAATGTTTGAACATACGCGAAATGTACGGCTTGATAGATATGAAGTAAAACAAAGCTACAGTGCGTAAAGACAAGGCGTGACGAAAGCGATGGAGAAAAATACAGTAATCGACGATGTCAAAAGCAGATTATAAATCAAGAGGAACTGTGACACCACATAATATTTAAACTTTAAGACAAGCAATACCAGTAAAGTGATTTGAGTGAAAAGAAGCTTGGAAACGAGGAAATAAGCTGGAAGAAAATATATATGCATTAACTTGCTTGACAACGAGACGCTCAAGGAGTTTAGAGAGGGTTGGGAGAAGTGAGATAGGACGGTACTAAGATGGTAGTGAGGGGTCGAGAGATTATTTTTGAGAAGATAAACAGGGACGCGTTTCTAGTAGGAAGGAAATGTGCGGCTGCGGATAGACAAGTTGAACAATGTGGTTAGGAAGGGTGATATACATGAGCAGATATTTTTTAACAAGTGAGTGGGAATTGGGTCAGAAAGAGATGTTTTATTACGTAATAATAGAAAACCTGAATAAACTTTATCAGACAAAACGGGAAGAAGGTGGAATATATCTGGCAGGGAAGTATACAAAGAGAACAGAGGGTACATTATGTACCCTCTATGTAGAAGGAAAAGTAAATTAGATAGCTTAGATTGTAGATAGGAAGAAAATTCATCAAAATTTATGTTACAAGGGGTAGATGATCGTGAACTAATGGAGTTTAAGATTTTCTAATGAGATTTAGAGTTGGAAGAGGATTCTAGTTTATTTCGCAAAAATAACAATGCATACTAGTAAATATGATCTTTATCGATTTGTCAAAGGCATTTTACAGAGTTCAGAATTATCCGAGTATTCTTGTTAATAAGTTATATAGCGTCGGAATTAAGAGCAAACTATCAAACTAGCTACAATGCTTCCATACTAATCGCTCGTGCGCTCGTGTGCAATGCGTATTAATTGATATTTATATGAGTACACTTGGTTGTCAACGGGTGTCCCTCAAAGTTTCGTCGTTATCCCCACTATTCAACACATATGTAAATGACATCACCGCTGATCTAACATCGGCCGTGCGCACGGCCGATGTTGTGGTCATGTAAACGTGCCAGCACACGCTTACATGACCACAACCAAACAAAACTGTAAATCAGGTGTCGAAAAGGTGTAAACGGAGGAGGTGTTTGAATGTGATAAAGGAGGGGGCGCGGCGGACGTCGAGAGGGAGTTGATTCCAGGCGAGTGAAGCGGCGACGAGGAAGGATCGGAGACCGTAGTTGTTGGAGCAATTGGGAACGTGGAGTAAGAAAGTATGACGGGAACGCAGCGATATCAAGGTGGAGCGAGCGTCGTCTAAGAAAAGAAGGTTGATGGACGATGGGGAGCCGACAGCGATGAGACGAAAAGTAACGATAAGAAGGCGGAGTTTGATGCGGATGTGGATGGTGGGCCAGGAGAGTTGGGCAAAATATGTGGATGTGTGGTCGAAGCGACGGAGACGAAAGAGCACTCGAACGGCGGTGTTGATTATTCGTTGTAGGGGTAGGATGATGGATTTTGGAGAATTGGCGAAAAGGCTAAGGCAGTAATCGATTTTAGGGAATATAAGCGATGAAAGAAGATACATACAAGGACGGAAGTCGATATGGGGGCGGATACGGCGCATGTCACGGAGAATTAAGTTAGATGAGCGGACCTAGTCACGGACGAAGGGTTTAAGGAAAAGGTGATCATCGAAATGGAAGCCTAAGAAAGTAAGATTGTGGACTACGGGGATTATCGATGAGGCAAAATATACAGAGGGAGGAGATACGAAAGACAGTTAAAGGCAGAAATGCCGATATCGTGTATGCGATGTGGGGGTGCATGAGCATAGATGAATATGTCATCGGCGTATTGCATGACGTTAAAAAAAGTAAGGTTTGATAAACGGAGAGAGATCGCCAAGCAGAAGAGAGAAAAGGAGGGGACCTAGGACTGAACCTTGTGGACCCTGCAAAAAATAGGGATGGGAGGGGAGGATGATGAATTAGAACAGACGCGAAAGGAGCAGTCGGATAGATATGAGGCAAACCATGCTACGGAGAAGGAAGAAAAACCGTAATCATAACTTGGGCGTTAAAGGAGGACGGAGTGGTCGACAATGTCGAATGTGGAGGAGAGGTCGAAGGAGATGAGAACACTATATAGAGCCTTTTCTCGAGAAATGAGTAAGTCGTTGTGCACTTTTATGCATGCGATTTCTGTCGAGTGATTAGAGCGGAAAGCGGATTGGAAAGAAGGGTACAGATTGGATGAGGGGAGATAAGCGTTGATCTGTATTATGATGAGGCGTTCTGAGAGCTTAGAAAGAGGAGTAGGGAGTAGTGAAATGGGGCGATAGCTAGAAGGAAGGGAGGGTCGAGCGATTGTTTCTTAAGGAGGGGACGAACGATTGCGGATTTCCAGTGTGAAGGGAAGATACGACTGCGGATGGACGAGTTAAACAAGGATGTGAGAAATGGGGATATCGATGAGCATATAGATTTTAATATGTGAGTAGGCAGGGGATCTGCAGGTGAAGTTTTGTTGGGAAAGGACATGAGGACAGATGATACTTTTGTAGGTGAGACAGGGAGAAGATGAAAGAGTTCCGGAAGGATGAGGCTAGACTGGGCAGAGTGGGATAGGATGGAGACCGGGGTGTGAGAGAGCAACGTGGATACTTTAGTCTGGAGAAATGACGAATAATCATTGGCATCGATGTTGCATGGCGAAGAGGAGCGAGCAAGGATTGAGTTAAAAGTATGCCAGAGAGTCTTAGAGTTGAATGAAGTGATGATTTTATGCTGCTAGAAGGAGTTGCATTTGGTACGTAGTAGGTTGAGATGAGACCGGCGAAGAGCAAGATAGGAATCACAGAAAGACGGAGTGATCGAGCGGAAATCACGTCTGAGAGAGCGGTAATAGACTCGAAAAGCATGGCGGAGTCGACGCTTTGAGAGTAGGCATTGAATGTCAAACCATGGGGTACGGTGCAAGCGACGGTGTGGGTGAGACTTGAAGGGCCGGAGAATATCGAGAGTGGATGTGAGTTCAGAGTCGAAAAGAAAGGCGAGATCGTGAGGAGATGAATATGTTATTGTGAGTAATGATAGAGACGATTTGAGTAAGGTAGAGCGGAGAAGGGAGATGTCAAGATTTCTCCAAGGGCAACGTAGGATTGTAGGTGTGTGAGGAGGGGTGTTGTTGTGAGTGAGATCAAGGGTGATAAGAAAGTGATCGGATAGATCAGGATCAAAGATGGACAGTGAGGTGCGGGCAGCAAAATGATCGGAGACAGCGATGAACATATTTGTGTCCAAATATGTTCAAAAGGGTATGTTCGATACCACAGTCGTTCGGAAAATGAATTCTGGAATAAACCAGGTTGGGAAATTCTATATGCTGACAAAAATTCACAAATACAAGATACCATGTCCCGGTCTCCGATTGAAGTTGCATTGGCACGCCAACTGAATAACTATCCAGGTATATTCATTCACTACTTAAGCCATTACTAAGAGATGTTTCGGCTCATATTGAGAGTACCAACGACTTCGTGAAGAGATTTGAACAAATAAAGCAAACAATCCAATCTGATGATATCATCTGCACACTCGACGTGTAGTCTTTGTACACGAATATTCCCACAGACGCAGGCATTGAAGCAGTAAAGATGCAATACGAAAGTGGGATATTGGTATGGTTGAAATGGTGAATGAAGGATTGGAATTGGTCCTACAAAATAACGTGGTATAATTCATGGATCAGCTATATCTACAAGTTTCGGGCACAGCCATGGAGACGTCATTAGCACCGGGTTATGCTGTCCTTTTCATGAATTCATATGAACAGTGCAAACTAAAAACAACATCGGTTAAGCCACACACCTGGATACGATATATAGATGATATTCTTGTTATATGAACCGCTGGTGAGGAAAAACTGGAAGAGTTTTTGAAGCACATCAATTGTGGACCGATAAAATTTGTATGCGAGAGATAGTGGCCGTTAAACTACCTCGACGTTTCAATCGACAAACGGGCGTGTAGAGGTGTTACAAATTACATAACACGCCCATACCGTAAAGCTGAATCAACCGCAGCATACATTCATCAATTAAGTGCACATAGTAGTACCACGAAAAGAGCGATTTTACGCAACGAATTTAGACATGTGCTAAAAATATCAAGCACGGACGCGGACAAATGGTAGGCGGTTAATCGGACCATATGGGACTTCGAAACTCGAGGATATTCGAAACTTCAAATAGAGAAAGAATTTAAGTGCGCAATATATTAAGGTCCGAACTTCTTAGCCAGTTAAAACCTAAGCAAGAAGAGAAAATAATATGTGTCTTGCCTTATCACCCAGCACTGTAAAGTATGAACAGAGATATGATAGCGTCGTATAAGAGTACAGGAATCACGGGTAAGCCTCCAGTAGTATATTTCCGAGCGCTAAATTCCACAAGAAACTGCCTTGTATCGGCGACAATCAGATCAAATGCAACAAGACCTCCAAATGGGGAACAATGGTGCAGGCCATGTAAACGGCCACGATGCAAGACATGCGCCATCGACGACAATCAAAAGCATTTTTACCGAAATACGATATCGCTTAAAATCGGAGACCAATTGCACAACTAAAAATTGTGTATATTTGGCCACAAGTAGACACTGCTATAAACAGTGTCGGAGTAACGTCAAATGAACTGAGCATAAGAATTAATAATCGCCGTGCGGATATCAAACGCTCAGAAGCGACAGACGGTGCAGTGGCACATGCAATTTTGCACGGAGAAGCGGAAGTCTTCGATTATACAGTAGTTGAGTATAATCTGCCGGTCATAATATTCGATCAATCTGATATCGACAGCATTTCCAACTGGGCTTATATGAATGGTCTGCCACTGAATATATCGAAGAGTGCTTGTATGCGTTTACAATCACGCAGTCATAGTGTCTATCCAACTTATCATCTTGAGGATAAGAACATTAAAGTAGTAACTCGTCTTAGTGACCTTGGAATAGTTGTTGCGAATGATTTTTCGACTAGTTGGAATACTGAGTTGGCTTGCTCAAAAGCAAATTGAATGGTTGGAATGATTCGTAGAACTTTTAGCGTGTTGAGTCCAGATTCATTTAGAGCACTCTCCAACGCATTTGTGATCAGTCATCTTACCTATGTATCACAATGTTCGTTCCCAAGAACAGTATACGATAAAAGTAGAATTGAAAATGTGCTGCGCTGGGCAACAAAGCTCGTAAATTCAGTTAAAGCCTTACCTTTTAATGAAAGGCTAAAAAAACTTGGTATGGTTTCTATAAGCGAACTTCGTTTTCGGCGAAATATGTGTTCAACATGGGAAGCTTTACACAAGGGAAATCACGTCTTAAGAGAATTGATGACTGTTTGGAAAAGTCGGGCTTTGCGTGGACACAATTTTACTTTGGCCCATCGCCGAGTTATACGCTCTAAAACTGTACAATTTCGACACAGAATCATAGGTAAGTGGAACCGATTAAGTGAAGAAATTGTCAACTCAAGATCGGTTTCAGCATTCAAACATAAACTTTTTTGACTTTTGTTTGTGAGTCTTTCTTTTTTCTTTACTTTTTCTTTTTTTAACTGTGCAACTATGAGCTTTGCTCGTCTGTTTGTCGAAATAATAATAAACACGAGGCGGAACCGAGAGCTACATTGGATGGCACAGCTTATGACTGAAAGTCCACATGGGCTAGCATACAGTCTACGACTTAAGTGGCAGGATATAACATGACGCCACATCTAATGATTTAAAGAAACAAAATTTTTAATTTTTTAACTTTTTATGTATTTGTAGCTCAAGACGTTTCGGCCTTTTTGGCCTTTTTCAATCTATAACAAAAATCACAACAACAATTTCTAGATGTACACCATTCAATTGTTTAAACAATAAAATATAGAAAACAAAATTTATTTATATATATAACTAAAGCAAAATCAATTCTGGGAAATAGGAATAGGAGAGACGAAATAAGAACGAGACAATAGTGCAAGTCGATCAGACTACGAATGCGACGGAGCTCACGAAGAAATAAGAAAGAAACGCGAACTTCGTCATGAATAAAATGTTTGAGTGAAAAGAAATTGTCGAAGTGAAAACCTAAGAAAATTATATTGTCAACGATTGGGAGAATGATCGAATAAACAGATAAAATAAGTGGAGTTATTTCGATGTGATGAGAGATGATCCACATGATTTTGATGTTTTCAGGATTAATAGCTTGACGGAGAGAGGATTGATGGTCCGAGATAGACATTAGACAATTTCCAGCAGAAGTAGCGAGGTCGTGGATACAGAGATGATGCACATGAAAGTAAAGAGGGACATCATCGGCATACTGCATTAGATAAAAGTTATGGTCGCAGATTATATAAGACAAGTCACCAAAAAGAAGGGAGGAAAGAAGAGGACCTTAAACATAGCCTTATGGAAAACCGTTCGATATGGAAGAAGATATAGATGAAGATGAGTTTTAGTGAACACAAAAAGAGCGTTTGGGGAGATAAGATGTGAACCAGTTTACAGTAGGAAATGAGAAACCACAGTAATGGAGAAGCAAAGATATAAGGACAGAATGATGAATAATATCAAAAGTAGAAGACATGTTAAGAGAGATTACGACACTACATAGTTTCATATTGCTGTCTTTAAGCAGATCACTGAAAACTTTTAGACAAACAAGTTCAGTAGAGTGATTAGAACGGAAGGTAGATTGAAATATCCACGTTGCTCTCTCACACCCCGGTCTCCATCCTATCCCACTCTGCCCAGTCTAGCCTCATCCTTCCGGAACTCTTTCATCTTCTCCCTGTCTCACCTACAAACGTATCATCTGTCCTCATGTCCTTTCCCAACAAAACATCACCTGCCGATCCCCTGCCTACTCACATATTAAAATCTATATGCTCATCGATATCCCCATTTCTCACAACCTTGTATAACTCGTCCATCCGCAGTCTTATCTTCCCTTCACACTGGAAATCCGCAATCGTTCGTCCCCTCCTTAAGAAACAATCACTCGGCCCCTCCCTTTCTTCTAGCTATCGCCCCATTTCACTACTCCCTACTCCTCTTTCTAAGCTCTTAGAACGCCTTATCTTAATATAGATCAACGCTTATCTCTCCTTATCCAATATGTACCCTTCTTTCCAATCCGCTTTCCGCTCTAATCACTCCACAGAAATCGCCTGCATGAAAGTTTACAACGACTTACTCATTTCTCGAGAAAAGGCTCTATATAGTGTTATCATCTCCCTCGACCTCTCCTCCGCCTTTGACATTGTCGACCACTCCGTCTTCCTTTAACGCCTTCGTTATGATTACGGCTTTTCTTCCTCCTCCGTAGCATGGTTTGCCTTATATCTATCCGACCGTTCCTTTCGCGTCTGTTCTAATTCATCATCCTCCCATCCCATCCCTATCTTTTGCGGGGTCCCACAAAGTTCAGTCCTAGGTCCCCTGCTTTTCTCTCTTCTGCTTCGCGATCTCTCTCGGATTATCAAACCTTTTTCCTTTAACGTCATGCAATACGCCGATGACATCCTCATCTATGCTCATGCACTCGCACATAGCATACACGATATCGCAATTCTGCCTCCAACTGTCTTTCTTCTATCTACGAACGTCTTTCCAATCTCTATCTCGTTCTAAACCCCGACAAGTCTAAAATAATGTGGATCCTCCCCCCGTAAACCAAACATATCTCATCCCACTGTATCTTTTGCCTCATCTTCCGTTCTTGTATGTATCTTATTTCATCATTTCTTTTCCCTAAAAAAGATTACTGCCTTAGCCTTTTCTCCAATTCTTCAAAATCCATCATCGTACCCCTACAACGCATAGTCAACTCCGCCGTTCGAGTGCTCTTTCGTCTCCGTTGCTTCGACCACACATCCACATATCTCGCCCAACTCTCCTGGCCCACCATCCACATCCGCATCAAACTCCGCCTTCTCCTCATAATTTTTCGTCTCATCGCTGTCGGCTCCCCATCATTCATCAACCTTCTTTTCTTAGACGACATTCGCCCCACCTGGCTATCGCTGCTTTCCCGTCATACCCTCTTACTCCACGTTCCCAATTACTCCAACAGCTATGGTCTTTGATCCTTCCTCGTCGCCGCCTCACTCGCCTGATGATTTACATTTTTGTTTGTCGACACATGATTTACATTTTTGTTTTGTTGTGGTCATGTAAGCGTGCGCTGGCACGCATTTGCCAAGTTAAATAAATCTTTTTTATATGCATGAATGCTTATGTAAAAAAGTTGCATCATTGCATATTTTGTGCACATTCAAAATATGACATTTTTATTTTACATATAACTTATGTAAAAATACTGTATCCATGACAACAGTTAAGTTTAATATATGCATAGCATAGTCATTTTTTAAAAGTAAAATGCTGTTTTCTCTGTTTGCAATACTACCTATTGGTACAATCGTTCAATCACCACAAGAAAAAACTGAAGATGAGGCAATACCTTTGCAAGATATAAAGATTTTCATCGACAGAAATAATGACGCGTATTTTTAATTTGTTATGAATTAATATTAAACAAATATAATGTAAACTGTTTTTATTAATATTCCAAAATTACCACCGTTAAAATGTAACATTACTTTTTATTTGTGATTTGATAAACGATTAGACTTCAAAAATCTTGATTGTTTATTTGCAATGATGATGATAATGAATGCAAAAGTTATTGTATTTTATATATAACCGATTAATTCGATTACTAGTAGGACCAGATAACTGAGTCTACGTATTTTATACTATTTATAAATAAAAAATAATAATGCTAAATTAAAATTAAATAACTGAATAATAAATAATAATATTTTTTCTTTTATTATTAAATAAAATTAATTTACAAAAATTAGGTTTACGCAAATGGGCCTAGAGATAGTTGCATTTGCCATCTAAGATTAAATGATTTCTACTAGAGCGAGGCATTTATAAACATAATGAAGATGCACATGTAATCAAGAAACTTATTTTACGTCTCAACTGTACTAATACATCACTATAGTCTCTTGATTTTGACTAGAGGTTATCGAGGCATGGTTCTTGAGTAGCTTAAGAGCTCGCAGTCCAATTCCTCTGGATGCAAAAAAATTAACGGTGTAAGCTTGCTCTCTTAATACTGACATTTCTTTCATCGTACTTGCTGTTCTTGCGTTTTTCATTCAATTCAAAGGCGGTGAGAGGCGAACTGCTGGCATACGACGGAGTATGTACTGAGAAAACATTGACGTCAAAAAACGTCTGCTTATATCGACTATATTGTAGTCCATATCATGAAATATCAAGGCGCGCATTGTTGTTTCTCGTTGCTTTATTATGCTGAATACTAAGTTATCCAAAATTTTTTGCAATGTTGGTTTAACTTCAACGCCTTGGCATATTTCTGATAATGCATAAACGATCGTGTTCTGAATATCGCCATGACGGCTTATATGTGCACCACTTGGTTAGCATGATAATGCGTAAATTATGTCGTTTGTTGACCTGCATATACATGTTTTACTATTTAGATCAGGTGGATTCCATCCATATCTGGAACAGAGCATCTCTAAATTCACGAGAATGCATATGAAAACATGTGACATCAGCCGTTTCTTTTTAAAATTAAAAGATCAGTTGCCAACATCCAACCTTTTTTTAAACTCAGAGAAATCGCAGGTTGTCGTCTTTTATGGCGCCCCTGCCACTAAAAGAAACTTAAGAGGCTAGCACTCTGCATTATCTTCCATTTTGCAGCCTCAACCACTCCCCATATTCACGAGTTGAGTAAAATATCTGGGGTTCACCATTATGGTGAATTGGTCGGCGAAAGCTGACTGGATAGACTTAAACGTATTCTGAAGAGAGCTAGTGGATTCTGAAACGGGTCCAGCATATGTCAATGATTGGGAAAACCCAAGTGTCTTTTGGGTATTTGGGCTATCTCGGGATTAGTCTTCTTCTCTAGAAGACGTCCCTAGAGCAAAGACACTAAGTTTTCTCAATCTGCTCATTTCAAGATGACAAACCACAGTCCGCCTCGATGGGACTCTGAGGGGATGATAGATCTCAAATGGTTCAGTCAGAAGATGGCGCGCAGGTGCACCTTGGGGGCTCAGATACCTCTAAACTAGTGTTGTAGAAAATGGTACAAAAGTCGTCAACAAGAAAATTGATATGCGTACAACTTGATCGCTGTTTTTGTATGCTGATTCGTTCTTTTATTTCTTATCGGTTGTTATGGTTAATAAAACCTTTATTTAGTATGTGGTTTCATGTGATATGGTGTAGATTTTCAAGCATTTTCTCGATAGATAAAAATTATTTTTATAATCCAACTATAACATGAGGGTCTATAGGACCTCACGAATCCTTATTATCGAGGACTGTGAAACTTGCAGCAACTTTATCACAATATTAGTCTAACAAAATTCTTTTTATAATCCTTTACCTGTAAATCTTTACTAGGTTCACTAAATAAAGCCTGTAGGTAATTAGCCTCGTCGAAATGTTCTCTGTATGTTTTCTGAGAGTACAAAGCCAATATGTTCTCTAATAAAAAAATTATTTTAACGTGGCAAATGCGTGCCAGCGCACGCTTACATGACCACAACAAACAAAAATGTAAAAATTGTGTCGAGAAGGTGTGAACGAAGGAGGTGTTTGAATGTGATAAAGGAGGGAGTGCGATGGACGTTGAGATTAAGTTGATTTTAGGCAAGTGGGGCGGCGACGAGGAAGGATCAAAGACCATAGCTGTTGGAGTAATTGGGAACGTGGAGTAAGAGAGTATGACGGGAACGCAGCGATAGCCAGGTGGGGCGAATGTCGTCTAAGAAAAGAAGGTTGATGAATGATGGGGAGCCGAGAGCGATGAGACGGAAAATTATGAGGAGAAGGCGGAGTTAGATGCGGATGTGGATGGTGGGCCAGGAGAGTTGGGCAAGATATGTGGATGTGTGGTCGAAGCAACGGAGACGAAAGAGCACTCGAACGGCGGAGTTGATTATGCGTTGTAGGGGTACGATGTTGGATTTTGCAGAATTGGAGAAAAGGCTAAGGCAGTAATCTTTTTTAGGGAAAAGAATCGATGAAATAAGATACATACAAGAACGGAAGTCGATAAGGCAGCGGATACCGCGGGTGTCACGGAGAATTAAGTTAGACGAGCGAACCTTGTCACGGACGAAGAGTTTAAGGGAAAGGTGATCATCGAAATGGAAGCCTAAGAAAGTGAGATTGTGGACTATGGGAATGATCGATGAGGCTAAAGATACAGTGGGAGGAGATATGTTTGGTTTACGGGGGAGGATCCACATTATTTTAGACTTGTCGGGGTTTAGAACGAGATGGAGATTGGAGAGACGTTTGTAGATAGAAGAAAGACAGTTGGAGGCAGAATTGCGATATCGTGTATGCTATGTGCGAGTGCATGAGCATAGATGAGGATGTCATCGGCGTATTGCATGACGTTAAAGGAAAAAGGTTTGATAAACGGAGAGAGATCGCCAAGCAGAAGAGAGAAAAGGAGGGGACCTAGGACTGAACCTTGTGGGACCCCGCAAAAGATAGGGATGGGAGGGGAGGATGATGAATTAGAACAAACGTGAAAGGAACGGTCGGATAGATGAGGCAAACCATGCTACGGAGGAAGAAGAAAAGCCGTAATCATAACGGAGGCGAGAAAGGAGAACGAAGTAGTCGACAATGTCGAAGGCGGAGGAGAGATCAATCCAATTCCAGATCGGATTGTTCTGGAACTGGATTGATCTGGATCTGGATTTATCTGGAACTGGATTTATCTGTAACTGGATTGATCTGGAACTAGATTTATCTGTAACTGGATTGATCTGGAACTGGATTGATCTGGATCTGGATTGATCTGGAACTGGATTGATCTGGAACTGGATTGATCTGGAACTGGATTGATCTGGAACTGGATTGATCTGGAACTGGATTGATCTGGAACTGGATTGATCTGGAACTGGATTGATCTGGAACTGGATTGATCTGGAACTGGATTGATCTGGAACTGGATTGATCTGGAACTGGATTGATCTGGAACTGGATTGATCTGGAACTGGATTGATCTGGAACTGGATTGATCTGGAACTGGATTGATCTGGAACTGGATTGATCAGGAACTGGATTGATCTGGAATGTAAGTAGTTGTTATCAAGATAGTTTAAACATCATTATGAAGTTTCTCCGTTGCTGTGTAACTGGATCGTCGATTTTCTCCGAAATAGATTTTTTAGAGTTAGAGTTGGAAGCCATTTATCCTCCCCCCAAAACGTATAAATTGTGGAGTTCCGCAGGGTACTGTACTGGATCCTCTTTTCTTTATTATTTATCTTAATGACTTTTTGTTAAGAATCCAGAATTTATGCTTGGCTTTGGCGGATGACCTTTAACTTGGATCTGATAATATCACTGATACTTATGGTCGGTCTCTACAGGACGACGTTGATTGAATACACAAATGGAGTGTAGCTACGGGTATGATACTGAACTTTGATAAATGTGTTCATATGAAGCTAGGAAAAAGTAAACATGATCGTGAATTTCTGTTAGGGGTTTATAAACTCGAAGTTGTGCCTGAGTGAAGGGATTTGGGTGTAATTTTGCACAGGGCATTGAAAACAGGCTCAAATACTGACTTTATTCATGGTAAGGCAATAAAAGCTATGTATTGCATCATAAATAATTTTGCAAGGCTACACAGATAAAGTATTAAAAGGATATATTGCGCGTTGGTTCACCCACACATTAAATATTGTATCCAGGCATCATTTCTATCTACTAAGGCAGAAATCGCGAAGCTTGATTCAGTGCTTCGAAGATGATCCAAATTGTTTATAACATGCGTATTCATATGTAGACCACTTAGCTTTCTTACATCTGCTTTCAGTGCGTCAAAGGTTGATTTACCTAGACCTCATTGCGACGTGGCAGATGATTCATTCAACAAAAGGATTACTTTCTCACCATGTAAAGATTAGTTTCTCAGCACGTGGAGATCATCCTTCATCACTATATAAATTACCACATTTCAAGTCCCAAGGACCGATGTGAAAGTCCTAAGGACTTTCACATCGGTCCTTAAATTTATAAAATGTGCTGCATAAAGAAATTGCATGTGCTAACAAAGAAATTGCATGTGATAGCTACTGCAGCTTCAAGCAAAATATTCGACATTAGTTTTAAAATACTGGTGTGGACGCTTCAAGCTATTTCAGTCATTGATTTTTTCCCTTTTATGTGAACAGTTCAAATAGCCATTTGCGGCTTATAACTTGTGTGAAAATAATAAAAATAAAAGTAATTTAATGCTTTCAGATTGTGAAGCGACGCACCCGGCTGAGTTGGAGCCCACTAGTCATGTCGCCTCGCGTGCATTCTGTAATAGAAACGGGCTCGTCTACTCTGCCTATCAGAGTCTAAATGGTTTAGCGTCCGGGTTATTAGGATGTGTAAGGGGTTATAGGAATACTCATAGAGGTATGATGGGGCATTGTGAAATACTCCATTGTAATGTTCGCAGTCATATATCGAAGATAGATGAACTGAAATATAGAGTTCAGTTAATTCGTCCTAAATTACTTGCTATCACAGAATCATGGCTATCTGGTGATATTGTTGATAATGAAATCTCCATCCCTGGTTATCTGGTTTTCCGCAGTGATCGTAAAAGTGGAAGAGGTGGAGGTGTTATTCTTTATGTGAGCAACGATGTGAAAGTAACTGTTCTTAGCACTTCTGATAAAGTCGAAAGTTTGTGGTGTCGGGTAAAATTCATGCATAACGTTCCGCTTGTTCTGGGGGTAGTATATCGTTCACCCTTGGCCGCCACAGATAAACTGATTGGGGAAGTAGAACTTTATTCTAAAGGTACCTCCAATGTTTTAATACTTGGTGACTTGAATATGCCTTCGGTTGATTGGAATTCGTATACGGCTTTTCCTACTTGTGACCATGCTTCCTATGAACTTCTGGAGTGTATTATCTATTGTGGTTTAACTCAGCATGTTCAAAATTACACTCGTTTTGCTAGTGACAGTAGATCTCTATTAGATGTATGTTTATCTTCGAACAGTGAGATTATTAACGCTATCCGTTATGATGCCCCGATCGGTATGTCTGATCATTGCGTATTGATCATTAGGTTAAGGTTTCAAGAAGATACTCGAGGTCCGCGTGAAAATCAAGTGGTTAATGCTTTCAAAACTAACACAGGTGCAATTAAGTCAATACTTTCAACAGTTACCTGGCCAGATCCCGCTGTTGTTGGAGTACACGGCGCGTGGAATTACTTTCAGAGAACCTTAGAGTCGCTGCTTATTTTATTCTCTCCACTTAGAAGCAGGACACGTCGAAAAGATTCTCCCTGGTTCGATTCTGAGTTACGTTCAGCATTGAGGACTCGTAATTTGATCTTCAATCGCTACAAAGTTGGGGAGTGTAGTTATGATGTTTTTAAACAGGCAAGAAATTTATTCAATTCATTGAAGAGAAAGAAGCGGTGTGCATTTGAGAATGCATTAGCTAACAAGTGTAAATACGATTTAAAGGTCCTTTTTCAGTACCTATCAAGCAGGGGAGTGTTGATTCTTCGATTTGTCACTACTTCTATGACATTTCTGCGAATGACCTAGCTGAAGAGTTTGCGGCACACTATTGCACTTCAGTAGAGCCCGCAAATGAACATCAAACTTTTTGTATGGAATCTAGTGTGCTGAACACTTACTCTGACACGTGTCTTGAGTTGGACCTTGACAATTTGATAACGCCAGCTAAAGTCTATTCCGAATTACGCCGTCTAAAAGCAAATAATTCAAGAGGTTGTGACTTACTACCTTCTGTTTATCTGCGCAGATTAGCAGGCTCAATTTGCGTTCCTCTCTGTGCAATTGTTCGCCAGTCAATCTTAGAAAGATATCTTCCTAATGTGTGGAAGCAGTCAATTGTTCTTTCCTACTTCAAGAAGGGAGATCGCTCTTCCGTCGAGAATTATAGGCCGGTGAGCATTACCTGCATTTGCTGTAGAGTGTTGGAGAGGTTTGTGCATCGCTACATGGTTGAGTTTTTTCGTGTGGGAAAAATTTTAGTCCCTAATCAGCACGGATTTCGGGAGGGTTATTCAACTATTTCAAATTTGCTTGATGCTCATCTTGATTGGACAGCGAATAAGACACTGTATACCGATACAGACATTATATTCTTCGACTTTTCTAAAGCTTTTGATAGAGTAGATCATGATCTACTTCAGAAACTTGTCAATACTGGACTCCCAAACATAATAGTTGATTGGATTAGAGAATTTCTTCGTGATCGTTGCTTTCGAGTACTTGTCGATTGGTCATTGTCTGTGTCTAGAGAATGTCATATTGGAGTACCTCAAGGTTCAGTTTTAGGTCCTCTTTTATTCAGCATTTATGTTAACGATTTGCCTGGGTGCATTCGCTCTCGATCATGTTTGTATGCAGATGACTTAAAAATATGGCGGCCCATTCATTCATGTGAGGATGTTGATAATTTGCAAACTGACATAGATAATGTGGAGTTGTGGGCGGCGTCAAACAAGCTTGTGATAAATGTTTCGAAATGCAAACACATGCGTATTATTAGTAATGCTCGCAAGCAACTAACATCTGCTTGTTACAAATATAAGGGCTGTATTGTGGAAAGTGTCGATAGTTACAAAGATTTAGGAGTATGGGTTACCTCTAATTTATCAACTAAAAAGCACACTGATCAAGCTTGTACCAACTCCAATAAAATTATAGGCATGATACGACGCGCGTTTTTTCGCGTTAATCCGACTGCTCTTCGGCCTCTGATTTTAGCACATGTATTGAGTAAACTTTTATATGCAGCTCCGGTTGTATACCCACGTACTGTGCATGAACATAAGAAATCAAAGAGGGTACTTCGCAGGGCAACAAAGCTAGCACTAACGTTGGCGTCGCTGCCTTATGAAGACAGCCTGAGATCATTAGGACTTAATACCGTCACATGGACCCGTCGGTACATGGATATGTGCCTTGTTTGGCATTTAATCCAACGTCCTCATCACCCTCTTCGGTGTAGGGTTCAACTACGTGGTTCAAATGTTCTTCGCAGTCATTCTTTAACTATTCGAAGAAACAGGGTACAGAAATTGGGCGCGATGCAATTTGATAGAAGAATTGTTGAGCTTTGGAACAACCTTGATGCAGACACCGTTGGATGCAGTTCACTTAATACTTTTAAAAGAATACTACGAATTGATCAAGCAATGTTTCGTGTTGCATTTCCTTATTTTAATAACTAATTAATTTATTTACGAACTTATTGTGAGCCAGCTATTTGAGTTAATGCTCGTATGTTGTTGAATGTATAATAATATGAAACTTTCAATATAATGAATTTATGAAACTGCATTTTCCGATATGCATTTTAAGCATTCATTTTTTATATTTAATATTGGTGTGATCAGGATATCAAAGAATTGATGGTGATGATCATTTGAAGAATTCTTTGATTTATTATTATTATTATTATTATACATTCAACAACATACGAGCATTAGCTCAAATAGCTGGCTCACAATAAGTTCGTAAATAAATTAATTAGTTATTAAAATAAGGAAATGCAACACGAAACATTGCTTGATCCATTCGTAGTCTTCTTTTAAAAGCACTAAGTGAACTGCATCCAACGGTGTCTGCATCAAGGTTGTTCCACAGCTCAACAATTCTTCTATCAAATTGCATCGCGCCCAATTTCTGTACTCTGTTTCTTCGAATAGTTAAAGAATGACCGCGAAGAACATTTGAACAACGTAGTTGAACCCTACACCGAAGAGGGTGATGAGGACGTTGGATTAAATGCCAAACAAGGCACATATCCATGTACCGACGGGTCCATGTGACGGTATTAAGTCCTAATGATCTCAGGCTGTCTTCATAAGGCAGCGACGCTAACGTTGGTGCTAGCTTTGTTGCCCTGCGAAGTACCCTCTCTGATTTCTTATGTTCATGCACAGTACGTGGGTATACAACCGGAGCTGCATATAAAAGTTTACTCAATACATGTGCTAAAATCAGAGGCCGAAGAGCAGTCGGATTAACGCGAACAAACGCGCGTCGTATCATGCCTATAATTTTATTGGAGTTGGTACAAGCTTGATCAGTGTGCTTTTTAGTTGATAAATTAGAGGTAACCCATACTCCTAAATCTTTGTAACTATCGACACTTTCCACAATACAGCCCTTATATTTGTAACAAGCAGATGTTAGTTGCTTGCGAGCATTACTAATAATACGCATGTGTTTGCATTTCGAAACATTTATCACAAGCTTGTTTGACGCCGCCCACAACTCCACATTATCTATGTCAGTTTGCAAATTATCAACATCCTCACATGAATGAATGGGCCGCCATATTTTTAAGTCATCTGCATACAAACATGATCGAGAGCGAATGCACCCAGGCAAATCGTTAACATAAATGCTGAATAAAAGAGGACCTAAAACTGAACCTTGAGGTACTCCAATATGACATTCTCTAGACACAGACAATGACCAATCGACAAGTACTCGAAAGCAACGATCACGAAGAAATTCTCTAATCCAATCAACTATTATGTTTGGGAGTCCAGTATTGACAAGTTTCTGAAGTAGATCATGATCTACTCTATCAAAAGCTTTAGAAAAGTCGAAGAATATAATGTCTGTATCGGTATACAGTGTCTTATTCGCTGTCCAATCAAGATGAGCATCAAGCAAATTTGAAATAGTTGAATAACCCTCCCGAAATCCGTGCTGATTAGGGACTAAAATTTTTCCCACACGAAAAAACTCAACCATGTAGCGATGCACAAACCTCTCCAACACTCTACAGCAAATGCAGGTAATGCTCACCGGCCTATAATTCTCGACGGAAGAGCGATCTCCCTTCTTGAAGTAGGAAAGAACAATTGACTGCTTCCACACATTAGGAAGATATCTTTCTAAGATTGACTGGCGAACAATTGCACAGAGAGGAACGCAAATTGAGCCTGCTAATCTGCGCAGATAAACAGAAGGTAGTAAGTCACAACCTCTTGAATTATTTGCTTTTAGACGGCGTAATTCGGAATAGACTTTAGCTGGCGTTATCAAATTGTCAAGGTCCAACTCAAGACACGTGTCAGAGTAAGTGTTCAGCACACTAGATTCCATACAAAAAGTTTGATGTTCATTTGCGGGCTCTACTGAAGTGCAATAGTGTGCCGCAAACTCTTCAGCTAGGTCATTCGCAGAAATGTCATAGAAGTAGTGACAAATCGAAGAATCAACACTCCCCTGCTTGATAGGTACTGAAAAAGGACCTTTAAATCGTATTTACACTTGTTAGCTAATGCATTCTCAAATGCACACCGCTTCTTTCTCTTCAATGAATTGAATAAATTTCTTGCCTGTTTAAAAACATCATAACTACACTCCCCAACTTTGTAGCGATTGAAGATCAAATTACGAGTCCTCAATGCTGAACGTAACTCAGAATCGAACCAGGGAGAATCTTTTCGACGTGTCCTGCTTCTAAGTGGAGAGAATAAAATAAGCAGCGACTCTAAGGTTCTCTGAAAGTAATTCCACGCGCCGTGTACTCCAACAACAGCGGGATCTGGCCAGGTAACTGTTGAAAGTATTGACTTAATTGCACCTGTGTTAGTTTTGAAAGCATTAACCACTTGATTTTCACGCGGACCTCGAGTATCTTCTTGAAACCTTAACCTAATGATCAATACGCAATGATCAGACATACCGATCGGGGCATCATAACGGATAGCGTTAATAATCTCACTGTTCGAAGATAAACATACATCTAATAGAGATCTACTGTCACTAGCAAAACGAGTGTAATTTTGAACATGCTGAGTTAAACCACAATAGATAATACACTCCAGAAGTTCATAGGAAGCATGGTCACAAGTAGGAAAAGCCGTATACGAATTCCAATCAACCGAAGGCATATTCAAGTCACCAAGTATTAAAACATTGGAGGTACCTTTAGAATAAAGTTCTACTTCCCCAATCAGTTTATCTGTGGCGGCCAAGGGTGAACGATATACTACCCCCAGAACAAGCGGAGCGGTATGCATGAATTTTACCCGACACCACAAACTTTCGACTTTATTAGAAGAAGAAGTGCTAAGAACAGTTACTTTCACATCGTTGCTCACATAAAGAATAACACCTCCACCTCTTCCACTTTTACGATCACTGCGGAAAACCAGATAACCAGGGATGGAGACTTCATTATCAATAATATCACTATATAGCCATGATTCTGTGATAGCGAGTAATTTAGGACGAATTAACTGAACTCTATATCTCAGTTCATCTATCTTCGATATAAGACTGCGAACATTACCATGGAGTATTTCACAATGCCCCAACATACCTCTGGGAGTATTCCTATCACCCCTTACACATCCAAATAACCCGAACGCTAAACCATTTAGACTCTGATAGGCAGAGTAGACGAGCCCGTTTCGATTACAGAATGCACGCGAGGCGACATGACTAGTGGGCTCCAACTCAGCCAAGTGCGTCGCTTCACAATCTGAAAATTTTTCACATAGAGATTTGTTTCTCCTTTAGCAACACGAGATGATAGTTCTTTTTTAACCTTCGATAATTTTTTTCGTTCTGATACATCAAGATCTTTCAGCAGTCGAATATTAGACCCTTTGAGACGGAACGAGTTTCTCAACATTAAGGTAGCATGAAGTTGGTTATGGAAGACAGCTTTGAGTAGTCGGGGTTTATTATTTAAAGCATTACGCTTACCTAGACGGAAAAGAGCGATAAGTTTAACTTTTTGGACTGTCTCGATGTCACAGGAGCCAAGTACATGTGCCAGAATAGACCTCAAACTCTGAATGTCGTCATTCAGTCGTGCTTGCGCATTCTCGAAGATAGACTCGGGCACATTAGCTAGAATAACTGAGCAACCTCTATTATATATCCGCTTATTTGAGATCACCCTATCGAGACCATCACAGGACACAGCAGATTGTGTATCTGTACATGCACGTAAGCTGGGTATTTGAGTATCCGTTTTAACAATATTCCGCAAGCTAGATAAGTCTGTCTGGGTATGTGAATCATGAGACTCTAAAGAACTTGATGGTGACATCAAGGTGACGTGTGCGTTGCCCGAGGAAACGCACTGACCATCTTTGTTTGAGATATTACGAAATGTCGCATTGTGAGCATTCGGCATCTTCGGTGTATCACTTTGTGAAATCGCTTCATCAGACAGAATATATTTCGAGACTTCGTCATACGGTCTTGACACTGAATTTGGAGTTGAATAGGAAGAACGCAAATATCCCCGCTTCCAAATACGGGATGCTACAGGTCCATTGCTGCCTACATAAGCTCCAGTTGTCCGAGTTCGGTTGTCAATATGTAAAGAAAGATCGGCAGAAGGACGATCAACGACAACGCATGTAGTCATATCGTTCGTTGTCTGTGATACTTTAGGGACTGTATTATCAGCAATTTGTTGCAATTTGCGATCGCTTGTATTCTCATCAAGGGGAATAACGCAGGCAGTCGTATCATCACCAACCCGCGCATCCACAGGAACTACATTTTTAAAAGGATGTTGAGCTTTGGAAGAGGATATTTTATCGTCCATGAGAACGGTTCGACTTAGAGATTGGTTATGTGCTTCTTCAAATTCGACCAAACGTCTTCTCAAAATATTAAGCTCCTTCACAGCACAAAAGCCACATAAATAAGCATCATCGGAATTCTTTTTTAACTTGCTCATACAAATAGTGGTCCAGGTGTCACACAAATCGTTCGAACACTGGACTTGGACAGATGTACACTCATCAATTATGCTTGCGTTTAGAGATACGGTGTTTACATTTGACTTCTTAGCTTTAAGCTTCGATGTTTTTCGTGTCATTATGTGTTTTGTTCCGCTGGCGAGTTGTTTTGTAAATGTATGTTTATATATTGTGTGTTTAAGCTGTTTAAATTTTTTGTTCTAGTTGTTCTTTTTGTTTAAGTTGTTTAGAAATTATCTTGAACACTTATAACTTCTTCTTGATAATCGTTCTTCTATAATCGTTCTTCTATAATCGTTCTTCTATAATCGTTCTTCTATAATCGTTCTTCTATAATCGTTCTTCTATAATCGTTCTTCTATAATCCAAATCGTTCTTCTAATTAATCTTTATTAATTATGTTTATAAGAATCCAAATAATCGTTCTTCAAGAATTGTATGTTATTTTATTGTATGTTATTTTATCTCAAATGTATGTTTATCAGAAACCAAATTTTTTTATTTTATCATTTTTGCTGGATCACGCTGTCGTATCACAGATATTAGCTAAACCAAAGAGGTTTTATTCAGCACATCTATAACAATAATAAAGTTAGTAAAACATATAAATTTTAAATACGTCATTCTTCCCCAGTCAATTTGTTAGTAGAGATATCGTTGTGGCGGACGTCGAATGCGGCTGGATCTCTTTAATTCGCATGGTTCCATATCTGTTCGTGTACTCTCGAATACGGCATTCGGATCAATATATAGTGGATCGTTTGTTTCCTCAGTTTCAACTACACTTGGAAGGTATCCAGCACAAGTAGATACTTTGTCTCCTGTTGATTCGTTCTTTCAGTCTGCAGCATAAGTAGATACTTTGTTTCCTGTTGCTTCGCTCTCCCATGCCCTCTCCTGATGTGTAATAACGGACTGTTGATCGGTTGAACGCCCAGTTGGAGCAAGATTTTAAGTCGATATTCTGTATTCCCTTCCTTGATTATCACGAACTGTTGACTAAAGATTATTTGAGTCTAGTAGCTCGACTTCATCAACCGAATGCTTATACTTCGACTGCTTGTTTAGTCGTTTAAGCAACACCCGATTAGGAGATGTTAACCAATCACGATTAGGAGATGTTAACCAATCAGGTAGCTTTGGCGATACAAAAGTTTTTCTGGGAAACGTCAAGAAACGTATGTGAGGTGTAGTATTAGTAGCGGTGCACAAGAGCCTACGTATAGCAGCAAGTGCTGAGGTCAGCTTGCTTTCCCAGTGCCGTAAGTTAAGGCCATCTGTCCTTATTCTCAGTAGGATAGTTTTCCAAATAATGCCATTAAAGCGTTCGTATTGAGAATTTCCTTGTGGATAGAATGGAGTGGTAAAACTGCTACATATCCCTTGATCAGTTAACCACTTCTTCAGCTGTCGAGATTGGAAAGCGGCGCCGCGATCAGAATGGATGAAGGACGGATACCCACATAAGGAAAATATACGTGTCAAGCAGTCAATAATTGTTTGGGCAGACATATTACGAACAGCAAACGCGAACGGATACCTGTTGAATTCATCTATGATAGTTAATATATACGTTGATTCGTTCGTAGATCTTGGTAAAGGTTCTCTAAAATCGATTGACATGCGATCCATGGGACGTAAAGCCTGCATCAGGACGTTTACATTCGATGAAAAAAGCGCGGCTTGATGCGACAACATACTTCACAAGACAATGTGAAGGACCGCACATATTCTATCGAATATGGTAGGTTTTGACTGCGGACGTAATGAAACATTCTTGTAATCCCTGGATGTAAGAGGCTAGTGTGAATTTCTTTGAGAATTCTTGTGTCGATAGTGGAAGCGCACATATCCATACGCCATCTAGCTATTTTCTTATTCTTAATTTTGCCGCGGCCTTTGTGGTTGAACATGAATGAAACAGATTTCCGATCGGTGATTAGCAACAATTTACGGGGAATGAGATAGTGTTCTCAGTTTCGTACAGCTTCCACGATTGTATACACTTCCTTTTTTATTATGTGGTGGCTTCTTTCATGAGTGTTCAAAGTTCGAGAAAAGAATGCTACTGGACGATTCTTTTGTAATAAAGTTGCACCAATAGCCGTGTCGGACGCATCGGTTTATACAACAAAACGTATGGTTTCATCTATAACATACATTGCAGCGTTTGCTATCTCATTTCGGAGGTATTCCACAGCTCCTTTTGCTTCGTCTTTCAAGGGAAGGTTGACATGATGTGATGTGAGTGGAGCTATTTTAGTCAAAAAGTTTTTTATCCACCGACTATAATATGCGTAGAAACCCAACATTCGTTTTAATGAGGCTTGATTTAAAGGAATTTTAAGATTGTAGAGAGCGGAAAACCTTGTGGGATCTGGTCTTAGCATGTTGTGGCTTATTTCGTAACCAAGTGTACGTATCTTTATCAATCTGTATTTACATTTAGAATGGTTAGTTCGAGTCTGTGCTTCTGGGCAGCATGTTGGAACTTTTTTAAGTTGGTGTCATGTTCATCAAGAGTGGTTTTCACAGATTATAATGTCGTTAAGATATGAGTAAACATTTTGAAATATGTTTTATAAAAATGTTCATATACCTTTTAAACGCAGAAACACCATTAGTAATACCCAAAGGTATCTTGCGAAATTGGTACAGCTGCTTATTACCTTCAAAAGCAGTGAAGTAACGCTCAGATGGATCTATATCGATTTGATAATAAGCCTCCTGTAGATCCAAGACTGAAAAATATACACCTTTGGATATCTCATTCACTATGTCAGATATGAGTGGAATAGGATATGCATCATGATGAGTGTAACGATTTATTGTCCGAGATAAATCGACTACTAATCGTCTTCGGCAAGTTTTGCGGGGTACTAAGACAATTTGCGCTCTCCATGGAGATATACTCTCCTCTATTATTCCCTTGGATAACATTCTGTGTAGTTCATGATCGATGAATTCCTGATCAGATCGGTTGTACTTCCTGCTTTTTGTTGAAAATTTTAAAGTTGAAAGTTTTTGTAACGTGGCAAATGCACACAGACTGTGTGCTTACAAGCCCACAAAAGCGAAACAGATAAAAAAGTTAATCGTTTAGTAGCATCGATTTTAGCTGCTTTTTGAAAAATCGGAGTGATGATGATCGCAGATGATTAGGTAAGGAATTTCAAAGGAGAGGAGCAGCGATATGTAGGGATCGACGGCCGAAGTTGGTTGAGTGAATAGGTACGTGTAGCAGAAGAGAATCACAGGAACGTAGGTGAGTAGAAAGATAGCGAGATTCACTTAGAGTTGGCAGATAAAGATAAGAAAGAGAATTACAATGGAGAAGGCGATAAGTCAGGCAAAGCAGACGAAAACGAACGCGATGTTCAATACTTAGCCATCCAAGTTTTGATAAATAGGAAGATATATGATCGAATTTACGAGGTCGAAAAAGGATGCGCACCGCAGTGTTAATGAGGCGTTGAATAGGTTTAAGGGATGACTTTGAAGTGAAAACGAGAAGGCTAAGACAGTAATCAATACGTGGAAAAAGAAGGGAGGAGATTAGAGATTTACAAGAACTAAAATCTAGAGAATTTCTGACTAGACGAATATCACGAATAAGAATATTTGAAGACCTAGTTTTATAACGAATGAAGGGATCGAGATGCAGGTTATTGTCGAAGTGAATACCTAGAAATACTAGTTTATCTACAGCAGGAATAATTGTGGTCTGAAGATACAGAGATGGAGGAATAACAGAAACAGTGGAGGGAAAAATCCATAACACTTTAGATTTGGTAGGATTTGGGGACATGCGCAAAGAAATTAGATGTTCTGATAGAGCACGAAGACAATTAGATGCAGATACGAAAAGTTGGCTTAGGGAATGAGGAGACGAGTGAGAATAAAGAAGTATATCATCAGCGTACTGCATTACCCTGAAGCAGAATTTACTAGTTATACAAGATAAATCTCCAAGAAAAAGCGTAAATAGAATAGGGCCAAGTACAGAACCTTGAGGTACACCACAAGAGAGAGAAGATAGATGACAACACATTGAATTAGAATGGACGGAAAATGATCGATCGGAGAGATACGAAGAGAACCAAGCCAAGGTGGACGAAGAGAAACCATAGTGATAGCGAAGACGAAAAATAAGGATTTCGTGATCGACAATGTCGAATGCAGATGAAAGATCGAGTGATATTACCACACTACACAGTCCTTTGTCACGAGCAAAGAGCAGATCAGAAAATACTTTATGACATGCTAGTTCGGTGGAATGATTGGAGCGGACAGCAGATTGAAAAGAAGGGTTGAGCTGCGATGGAGAGAGATATTTGTTTATCTGATCTAAGACAAGGTGTTCAAGAATTTTAGATAAGGTTGGTAGAAATTATATTGGGCGATTAGATGAAGGAAGAGGGGGGTAAAGAGATGGCTTTGTTAGTAGGGGACGAACAATGGCCGTTTTCCAATAATAGGAAATATTTCATTCACGATTGACGAGTTAAAGAGGCTTGTAAGGAAAGGTGTGAAGTCTGTTGACAACAATTTAAGAATTCGAGTAGGGATTGGATCGGCAGGAGAGGACTTACAAGTTAACGAAATAAGAAGGCAAGATACCTCATCTTCAGATACCGCAAGTAGATAAAAGAGCTCAGGGATACGAACAGACGAGATACAATAAGTTTGTGGAAGGACGATGATCGAATCGATTAGAGAAACAGTTTTTGAAATTAGGTAATCGGAGAATTGAGAAGGATCAGGAGTGGAGGTGACAGAGGAACGAGAAAGTAGAGAATTAAGAGTTTTTCATTTAGTTCGAGAGTCATTAGCGGAAGCCAGTTTGTTTCGCCAAAAACTATGTGCCTTAGAATGCAGAAGTTGCCTATGCGAACGACGAAGAGCAAAGGATTGGTTACGATAAAAGGATGAGTCAAGTTCTGAAGATAGTCTGAGATAACGATGATAAGTTCTGAAAGAACGACGCATGAGGACTTTTGAAGTCACACACTCAGAGTCGAACCATGTTGCAAGATTTTGCCGTGATTGAACAAAAGTTTTAAGAGGAAGAATTTCATCGAGGATAGAGCAAAATACATTGTCAAAGAGGGTACATAAGTAATTAGGGGATTGGTAGATAGAAGAAGGATGCATTAAAGGAGAGCCGGTTAATATGAGAGCGAAGAAGAAAAAAGTCGAGGAATTTCCAAGAACGACACGAGATAATTTTCGCAGGAACATTGATTTTTAACAAAGGGAGAGAACATGTAACAAGGAAGTGGTCGGATAGAGCAGGATCAGATATGCACAATGAAGAAGACAAGGTAAGACGCGTAGGTAGGGCAACAATATCGAGGGTACCGCCAAGAATATGGGTAGCAGAAGAATAATGAGGAGACATGATTTGAAAATCATGATCGTTAAATGTAGAAATCGTCTTTAGGGTATTGGAATCACGAGGACGGTCTAAGCGAACATTTATTTCACCTAGTACAACACAAGGTAAACCGGAGAAGAAGATGAAAGAAAGTAAGTTTGACATTTCACATAAAAAAGAGTCAGACGGATGATATGATCCATGCCGATAGAATAAGTAGATATTGAGAAACAACGAGCCGGCTTTTACACGGAACCCAAGTAGTTCGAAAGTGAGAGGAACAAATAACAACGGTAATGATTGCAATGGAGCCCAATGGTGAGATAAAGCTATAAGACCACCGTGGTTAATTGATCGATTTGAACTAATAGGTCGTTGACGAGCCTAATGACCACAGAGAGAGACTTAAAGAGCGGAGGCGTTTAAGAGAGTAATCATTCTGATCAACGTGCCAAGATTCGGTTAAACACAAAACATCCAAAGATTTATGAAGGAAAAGATCATATACTGAATCAACCTTGTTACTAAGAGAGCGAATATTTAAAAAGGCTAATTTCCAGGAAGATTTGGGGAGCAGTGGAGTATGGTCAATTAGAGGATACCCCGGATGATTTACTTAAGGGTTTGCTGGAGGATTTACCTTTAAATCATTTTTAATCGTTGGTCATATATTGGCTGGGTTAGAAAGATTGTTGTTGCCTGTAGACGAAACTTCGCCGAGTACTGGTAAGCTCACATTTACTGCGTGGGCTTCCCTACTTGATGAAAGCACTATCTTATGTCCTCTAATAAAATATCGCTTACTTGGGTCTGACTTTTTTCGTACGGATAATTCTTTCCGTAGTCTCTTAAGTTCCTCTTGTTCAAGTTTCGACAAATTAGGGCACAAGTACACCGTATGAAAGAGAGATGAATTCTTAGGCTTAAACGAAGATTTTAAAGATGATTCCACATGGTTGACGCTAGTTTTTACCTTAACCCAGGGAGGGGAGTTAGTATGAAGTGCAGGGAGTCGATGAAAGTCTAGTTTTTGTCCGACCAAAGGACAACCGATTTCCTCAAAGAGATTTAATATAACTTGTTGCTCGCTTTCAGAAACGGGTAAATTACGAACTATCAGATGTAAGGCCCTAGCGCTTTCCCTACCAAGAGAGTTTGCTAATTTAGAATAAGATTTATCTACCTCTGGTGTGCGTTGAAAAGAACAAACAGCATGAGATACCTGCTTATTGATGCAACGGTCGAGGGAGGAGTTGATAGACTCATTTACTATTCTATGTATACGCTCTTTGTTTGCCCAGCAACTATTTGAATCATTTGATATTAGCTGGCTTTTAAGTTTAGTTATTTCAATTCGGGTTTCGTTGATTGCTTTGGCTGCACAAAATCCACAGAGGTAATCTTGGGCCAGTAAATCTCTAGAAAGCCTTCTCGGAAGGATTACCGTTGAATACACGTTGCAATTATCCGTAGTACGCTTCATTTCGATGGAGATAGTCTCCACGGCGTTTACTGTCATTCCGAGTTCATCGTTGTTCGAATATTGTGTTGAGAATTTTGCTGTATGTTTGTCGTTATATTGATTGGATGGAATCAATCGTTCTCGATTTGAGCATCGTTGTGCACAACAATTAATGCATTGCTAATTATTTCAAAAGCACACACAGTCCTTACAAACAGCTGTTTGACCATTACAGCATCGCTTATTCGCAAACTGTTCTGTCATGGTGATTTGATGATTGCACTGTATGTTATTCGTTCATGCTTGTAAGATATATAATAATATTTTACAATGCTTTAAAGCTTTTATAATTTATTTTATGTTTAAAAGCTGCAAGAACGACAATGCAATTGTATGTTTATTAGAAACAAAATTTTTTTTTATAATTTTTAAATTTTTTTATAATTTTTTGTTTCAACAGATTTCACGTCAATAGTAAGATTTCGGAAATGTAACGGCAGCCAATCGTGATCAAATGCAACTCAGTTAATTGGAAATCAGATAATGAGCCACCAAACTGAATCTTCAGACTATTGTGCCTGCTCAGAAATGGAAGTACGAGTATAAGGTCGACACACAATCGAGGAAGGGCAAAGAACTAAATCTGGACATATCGATGACCATCCACAACAAAATCAATAAGCATCGACCTTGAACACGTTTGGTCGTATCTGATGCCAGATAGACGTTAGTATTGGATGGAAGCCCTTTGAGACCGAGTGAGAACGTTACAGAATCGTCGATAAAATTTAACGAACTCCCAGTGTCAATGAGCGCATTTAACTTTATCTTTCCGATAAATAAAGGCACTTTGGTGGGATGTGTACTGGAGATGTTCACGGTTGACAGTAACACCGCGGATGCTGAGCTTGTAGCATTACTCCTCGATTGACAGACTACGGCAAAGTGACAAGTTTTCCCGCATTTGTTACATCATACATTCTTTGCAGGACAAAGCGCTCGATTATGTCTATCTCCCCCTTCAAAAGAAACATCTATAACGTATCGTTGTTTGTCTGATTACGCCAATACGATTCGAATAATATGACGTGGTATTAGGATCATCGACTGATAAAGGTTCGGATGACATAACTGAGGCTACTTTGCTATTAGTGTCCAAATACTCAGACTCTGATTTGTGATAGAGTGCCATACTTTGCTGTGCTGTTTGTAACGATTTGGCGACATTCAATGCTCGGCTCAAATTCATTTCATCACTTTCCAGTAGTCGTTGATGTATTTTGTCTGAACGAAGACCGCGTATAAATGAATCGGGATAAATGAATCCCGTATGTAATAAGTCCTGATTTCCTCGGCTGTGGAAATTTTGAAATTACAGTCTTGTGCTAATAACCGGAGGACCTGTACGAATGTATCGATATCTTCGTCGAACCGTTGAGTGTGGGTTGAGAGTAAATGTCGGGATAGTACTTCGTTAGGTTTTGTTACGTAGATGCGATCGAGTGTATCGATAGCACTTGTAAAATCTGTCATGTATTCGACCAATTCATACACATATGTCCCGATGTGCATCATGAGATGTTCTAGTTTATTTACGTCATCGGGAATAGTGGTAATGTAATAATTAAAATTTTTTTCCATACTTATATTTCCTCTGACTTTCGGGGTCATCATCAGGAGTTTCGAATCGCTTAACTCTACTGTGTGAGTTCTGTGGATCTGTGAGTTCAAACTCTGATCGAAATCCACACTTGATTGTTCCGGTGAACAAATCCTTCAATAGACTGAATAAATTGTCGTATCGCAGATAATCAGCTAAACCAAAGAGATTTTATTCAGCCTATTTATAACAATAATAAAGTTAGCAACACATCAATTTCAAGTACGTCAGATATGAGTGGGAGAACTTCAGGAAGCGAAAGTGGGTTCTTAGACGAAGGACGTAGAAGACACTTCGAACGCATACAGTCGGAGTCAATCTATGGCCCATAGTTTCTTCGATGGAGAAGTAAATAGTTGATATGGAAGAATATAATACATAATTAGCATGTAGCTGGCCCGCTGTTATGTTGAGTCGAGGAATAGGGGGCCGAAACCTGATAGCATAGCAGTTCCTCCTAATGACTGTAAAGATCTTATAATCTTTATTTATAACAGTAACACCAACGTCTATCTAAAATTACAAATATGTGAATATATTATATCTTTCTCCTGCTTTCTGATATAAGAAGTTTTTTCATCTGTGTCGCTATAGATATACGATTTTTCTCTTAACTTCATCTTAACGATTAGATGAAGGCGTCATGGATGGAGCGGAAGATAATTTCTTGATGAGATCGACTGAGAATGGCATCGATGTGCTGTCAGGAGAAACGACTTCTGGACGGGCAGAGGAAAGAGACGAAAACGAGAATGTTATCACCGACGGAACTAGTGAAATTGTCTCAGTTGTAAGTGACGTGCCAGAACAATGATCAGAGGCAATACAGAATTACAAAAACCAGAATGTGGATGTGGAAGCGGATGAAAAGGATAATGCAAACGAAGAAGAATCTGATGATAAACTTCGATAGAAGACTACGAGAGCAATGAGGATACAACAACTGATGATAGTGCAGAGGACGATAAAACCGATACAGCCGACTAGGTTGAAAAGGATGATTAAGTTGAAAACATTTTGTTTGTATTTTGATAAAATAATAATAAAATAATAATAATAATAAAAGAACTAAATCTGGTCA
This sequence comes from Pomphorhynchus laevis, assembly GCA_012934845.2. NCBI lineage: Eukaryota > Metazoa > Acanthocephala > Palaeacanthocephala > Echinorhynchida > Pomphorhynchidae > Pomphorhynchus > Pomphorhynchus laevis. The sequence goes on from WNNJ02000543.1 coordinate 299,202, forward strand.
TATCGATGACCCTCGACAACAAAATCAATCAAGCATCGACCTTGAATTAATTAAAAAATTAATTCAATTAAATTTTAATATTTGATTGTATATGTAAAGATCTTATAATCTTTATTTATAACAATAACACCAACGTCTATCTATAATTACAAATCTGTGAATACTTTATATATTTATACTGCTTTCTGATATAAGAAGTTTCTTCATCTGTATCGCTATAGAAAGACGATCTTCCTCTCAACTCTATATTCATCACAAATTGGTCATCTCTATAACGAGCCGATTTTCGGTTCTCTCGTTGTGGTCTACTTTTTGTTTTTGTCGTCCGCCCATTTACTAGTTGCCTGCTTTCGTCTACTGTCTGTGAATGCATACTGATATGTTTATTTTGACTTCTATTGCGATCGTTATCCATGTTGTAGTATAGAAGTAGTTCTTTGTCGTTCTGTTCAATGTGGAGGTTTGTTAGTTCTTCAATATCGCTAACTTCCTGATAGCTGTAGTGTTGTTTAGTGTTTCTTTTTATTCTTCTTAACCACTATACGCTTCGTAAAATGAATAAGTTATTTATCTGTAGTTTTACCAAATTTCCCTTGACTCCCAAGGCTCAATGTTGAACCTGGTTGTGAGCTTATTTTGTTTCGGCTGTTCCACCAACACGATTTCTCCCACTTGAATGCCGTGTTCCTTTTCATGTCGCCGCTTGTCTGCGGTGCCTTTATTTTCTGCTTAGCGAATGTATCGTACCCTTGAGCTTGTAAATATTCTCCGTTTTTAGTTTTGGATACGTTTATCTAATGAAATTTTGTTTTGAGTTCCCGTCCAAATTACAATTTTGCTGGCGATTTTCCCGTCGTGCAGTGTGGCGATATGCGGTAGTATAAAATAAATTTGTCTAATTCTTTTCTCCAGCCTCGTTCTTTTGTCGTTGCCGTTCTTATCATTTTCATCATAGCGCAAAAAAAATCATTCAATTTCTCCATTTGCTGCTGAATGCTATGGTGTCACTCTACGATGTTTAATACCCCATTCCTCACACACATATTGTGGAATTTCCTTGGTTGGAATTGTGGGCCATTATCGGTCACGATTATATTCGGAGTACCCGCATGAGCTGTTTCAATGGTCTCTATGACACGTATGGGTATGATTGATTTTTGCGATTAGCCATCTGGTCGCCGCGTCTATAATTCCTAGTGCATTATCTTCAGTCGGAAATAGTCCACATATGTCTATATGTATAGTATACCACGGCTTCGCCATTTTCGACATTTGTATTGGTGTATAGTGAACAGCTCGATCCACACTTGCGTATGCATGACAATTTTTTATTTCCTCCTCTGTCTTGATTGATGTTAGGCCTTTGATTTCATCTTAGTTCGGAGTAAGCCTTTTGATCTTACGATTCCCATGTGTGTTTCGTGGGCTATCCTGATTATATCATGCCTCATTTATGCAAGTATTATTATCCTTTCTTCTCTCATAACCAATCATCTCTTTGTGCTTAACTCGTTTGGTATTCATAGACATGGTTTGGTTATGTCCAAATGTTTGTCGAAATTGCTTCTTTTTCAGTGCTAAAATTTATGTATCATTCTCTGATTCCGTTATAATATCTGATAAAATATATTAATATTTATATATAAATATATATCCTCTTTATATTATTTATATTATTTATATTTATATATATTTATATATAATATCTGATAAAATAAATTTTGCGGTTACAAAATTTATATACGCTTCTGCTAATTCTTCTGGTGATCGTTCTTTCTCGCAAACCATTGCTTGCCTGGACAATACGTCTGCAGGATTTTTGAGCCTTTCATATGAATTACTCGATATGAATATTGTTGTAGTCTCGATAGCCACCTTAGTGTTCTCGCTGACGGTTTCACTTTCGGATTTAATATCGTAGTAAGCGCATTGTGATTCGTCATAATAGTAAATCGTTTTCCATATAAATATAGGTATAACTTTTCACATGCCCAGATTACAGACAGTGCATCTCTTTCAAGTTAACAGTATCGTCTCTCGACTTGAGTCAAGGTTCTTGACGCTAAGCTAACCGGCTTTAACGTGTGTTAATGTTTTTGGCATAATATGAACCCAATGCCAACAGGGCTGGCGTCTGTAATAACGTACGTTTCCAGCTTGGTATCGAAAAACGATAGCGTTTTACTATTGCCAATAATGTTCTCCAAGCTTGATGACCTCTAATCCTTATTCTGATACAACGTCTGTTATTTATTAGTCAATTCATAAAAATGACTTTTATTTTAAATTTCAATTTTTTATTTTAACTTGATTTAAATTATAGAAAATCTAAAAACAATTATTAATTTTATTATTAAATTATTAAATTTTGATTTAGCATTATTATGTTTTGTTTATTTTATAATTTTATTAAATACGTAGAATCAGTTAGCTGATTTGATTTATTCAATTACCACAACTCGAGATAAAGAAGTAAGATCAGACATCAGGTGCAATGGATCTGATTAAATACGTAGAATCAGTTAGCTGATTTGATTTATTCAATTACCACAACTCGAGATAAAGAAGTCAGATTAGACATCAGGTGCAATTTTCCTCTGCTGCCTTTTGTAAAAACAAACGATACAGTTTGTAAGGAAAACATTTCCACTTGTGCAAACTGTACGTTGTATCCGTCTTTTGTAACAAAAAGACGGAGATAGCACTACAGTTTCCTTACAAACTGTATCGTTTGTTTTTACAAAAGGCAGCAGAGGAAAATTTCAGCAGATCATTAAAGGACCGAAATACGAAAGGTAGGCGTAGGCTCACTGCTGATGAGGTCCACCTACGCTGATTGTAGTGTACAGTGCTGCATCTAGGATTAAAGAATTCACACGAGGATAATTTATGAATCCGACCAAATGATGATTCTCGCTCGTGTATGCAATTATTCATTCTATTAACCTGGCAGATTCCGGTTTCCTGTCAAGAAAATTCAAAAGACAGATTGTCGGTTGTTTCCGTCAACTGTAGTGCTATCTCCGTCTTTTTGTTACAAAAGACGGAAACAACGTACAGTTTGCACAAGTGGAAATGTTTTCCTTACAAACTGTATCGTTTGTTTTTACAGAAAGGCAGCAGAGGAAAATTTCAGCAGATCATTAAAGGACCGAAACACGAAAGGTAGGCGTAGGCTCACTGCTGATGAGGTCCACCTACGCTGATTGTAGTGTACAGTGCTGCATCTAGGATTAAAGAATTCACACGAGGATAATTTATGAAGCCGACCAAATGATGATACTCGCTCGTGTATGCAATTGTTCATTCTATATCTAGATATGCACCTTCTTTTTCATTAATATTGGTTTTGTTAAGAATAAGGCTTTCTGGATAACTTGTTAACTTATTGAATAAACATTATTAGAGTTATACCTACATTGGTGTAACTTAATATACCTACATTGAAGGCCATAGAGATAGCATATAATTTACTATTTGAGGGAAATCCTGGCGACCACACAAACTTACCATCAATGGTTTGATATATTAAAAGTGTGTACTATTGGCAGGACATTTGAATTTGATGGAGAACTATATGAACAAATGCATGGATTGGCAATGGGTAATCCTCTAGCATCTATTTTGATCAAACTCTACATTAGATCATGGTAAGATTATTATCTGAAAAATATATTTGAAATTAAAATGTGGGTCCGTTATGTCGATGATACATTTGTTGTTGTTCCTGATAACATGGACGTTAAATGGTTGTTATCTAATTTTAACAGTTTTTATAGAGACATACAATGGAAAATGTCGGAGGAGCAAAATAATTCTTTAACTTTTTTAGATGTACGCGTTAGCAGGCTTCCAAACAATACTTTGAAAACATCAGTTTTTCAAAAAGTTGTTTAAAACCTAATATTGTTTCCTGGTCTTATAATACCTCTAACAATTAGAAAGTAGCTGTTGCTAGCTCATTGTTTTTGCGAAACAATTTGCTTTGCTCTGATTTTGTTGAGATGAAAAAACGTGAGGGCTTAATAATTGACACTTTAAGGGAAAACAAATTTCCAGTGTGGGCGGTTAAAAAGGCTTTATATATGACCAAAACTAATAAAATTCACGTTTTTGGTTCTTTAAAAGAACGGAAGTATGTTTGGATTTCATATATCAATGATATATGGAATAATCTTTAAAAAATACATTAATGAAAATCAAATTCCTATATCCCATGATATTGTTTTGTACAATAATAGAATGCCTCAATTATATAATTTAGTTCCTCCTGATTACCTCTAATGATTATTCTTATACACCGTTGTTATTTAAAAATTAAATCCATCAACAACAATCAATCTATTGTTTATAAAATCCCTTGTAAAGACTATGATAAAATATGTCAAACTGAGCAAGTTATAAATTAAAGAGTAAACCAGCATAAATTCACACTTAAACGTGGAACAAGCAGTGCCTTAGTTGATCATAGCATTAATAATGATCACATAATTGATTTAGATGGAACTACCATATTATCAAAAGAATCCAGTATGCTTAAACGTAAGATTTTAGAAGCATTTTGTATTAACAAACTAAATGATAACTTATTGGTTGGTAATAAAGCTGATTTATCCTTAAAATTAATATATACGAAAGCCTTTGATTATTTATTTTTGTATTTTTAATTTTAATTTTATATAACATAAATTATGTGTGCAATCTATCGTCAAAAATTTTTTTCCTCGATTTTATTATTTTATTTCTTCATTTTTATTGTTTTGTTATGAGTACATGTTTTGCACTTTTGTTGTACATTTTTAGTATTTTTTGCTTCATTATTGTGTTCTGTTTGCTGCGGTCCCTACAAACGAAAATTCTATATGAACAATTGTTAGCAACGATTATGATTCCAGCATCAATGTGCAAACCGCCAAGAAACTTGATTTATGTGATTTTGTTTTTCATTTTTATGTTAATTTTCTGAAGCTGTTAGTAGTTACTAGCGAAATATTAAAATGATTTTTGTTGTCGTTAAACTATACCTGATAGTTCCTGGAAATTAAAAAATTTAAATACATATCAGGATGGATATATTTCTAATTATTAGAGTTAAATACACAGATATCATCAATGTATCGAAGCATATCTTTATATAGTTCAGATTTAACTTTTAAACAGTTATGAATATATTCATATTCTATCAAGCTAAAATAAGTCGTCTATAATTGGCTACTATTACCTTCCATTGGAACACCTCTTATTTGTCTAATGCTCCTTTTACTTTTAAATAATTTTGTTTTATCAAAATATTTAAGACATCGATTAAGTCAATTTTATCCATATATTTATATTTACTTGACGGTTTAATTTTTGTCAGATATGCGTTATTATTATAGCTAGATATCTATATCTTTGTCCGAATATAAGATTAATTAATTTTTCTAATGCATCTTGAATATCTGTTAAATCTGGATTTGTATAAAGCGTACTAAAATCGTATATATTTATATTCTGAAAATTTATTCCTTTATTACACGATACATCATCCGCATACCATTTTTGCGTTATTGTTGGACATAACGAATTCAATTTTGTTATCAGAGGTATCGTGGCTGCCGCGAAAGCGATCATAGCAATCGGATCACCTTGTGTGAATCCTTCTTTCGACTCTATTATTTCATTATCTATAATGAATCAAATCAGATAAGTGAGTCTACGTATTTAATATAATTATAAACTAAACAAAACATAATAATAAATAATAAATCAAAAAGTAATAATAAAATAATAAAATTAATAATTGTTTTTAGATTTTCTATAATTTAAATCAAGTTAAAATAAAAAAAAATGAAATTTAAAATAACCGTCATTTTTATGAACTGACTAATAAATAACAGACGTTGTATCAGAATAATAATTAGAGGTCATCAGGAGGAACTGCTATGCTATCAGGTTTCGGCCCCTAACTCCTCTACCCAACATAGCAGCGGGGACCAAATACATGCTAATGATGTATTTCCTCTGAAATAACTATCTAGTATCTTATTCTAATACAAAGTATAATTATTTATTATCCATCCATAAAAATTTGCCACTTAAGAGTTTAAATTTATTCTTTATATTATTGTGTTGATTTATATATTTTACTATTTTCTGCTTGATGTTATTTTTATAGTAACCTAGTTTAAAATATGTATCTATTAAATTATTTAAATGATTTTGAAGAAAGCCAATATCATTACATATTGTTGCAATTCTTAAAATTTCATTATTTAATGTATTATATTTTATATTATATGGTATGCATGAATGCTCATGCAAAAATATGTTTTCTTGTAAATTTAAATATGTCATCTTTACGATATAAATTAATAATAGTTTTAGTTAATGTTAATTTAATGTTCATATCTAGATATACACCTTTATCATTAATATTGGTTTTGTTAAGAATAAGGCTTTCTGGATAAATGTGCTCACTAATTGAATAAAAATTATTAGAATTAAATACACATATATCATCAATGTATCGAAACATATATTTCATATATTTATATTGTTTAGATTTAGTTTTTATACAGTTATGAACAAATTCATATTCTATAAAGCTTAAAAACAAGTCAGCTATAATTGGGCTACTATTACCTCCCTTTATAGTAGCCCAATTATAGATATTTAGATTTAGTTTTTACACAGTTATGAACAAATTTATATTCTATAAAGCTTAAAAACAAGTCAGCCATAATTGGGCTACTATTACCACCCATTGGAACACCTTTTACTTGTCTAAATATAGATGTCCCTACTTTTAAATAATTTTGATTTATCAAAATATTTAAGGATTCTATTAATTCAATTTTATCCATATATTTATATTTATTTGATGGTTTAATTTTTGTTAGATAGGCGTTATAATTATTATAACATATATATGTATATCTTTTTCCGAATATAAGGTTAATTAATTTTACTAACGCTTTTTTAATATCTACTAAATCTAGATTTGTATAAAGCGTACTAAAATCGTATGTATTTATATTTTGAAAATTTATTCCTTTTGTCTGTTCTAAAAATTCTTTTGTAGAATTAATACTGAAATAGTGTTTTATATCAGTATTAATTTCGATTACCTTGCAATATTTTTTAAGTGTGCTTTAATTACTTTAAGTATTTTATTCATATAGGACAGAAAGTGGTTTTAATGTACATTTAAAAGCACTACATATGAACCTAGGTTTTATTGGATTGTTATGTAATTTTGGATTCCAATATAATATAGTTATATTTAGTTTTTATTGGAACAAAGAAAATAAGTTTCCTTTATTTGAAACAATTCAATATTTCGATAGCTCCTGTTATCATCAGGATTACAATAAAATGGTGTTTGCATGTTTTGTTTTTCGATATTTTCTTTTAGTTTTAGTAGAAATGCAAGCCACATCAATGCTTGTACTTTTGCATGAATGTTAAAAATGAAATTTTGTGAAACATTTTATTGTAATCCTGATGATAGCAGGAACTATTGAAATATTGATTTTTTTAAATAAAGGAAAATTATTTTCTTTTTTTTTGCTTCAATAAAACTATATTACCAAAATGGAATAATATTATGGGTTTAGTATTTATTATCTATACAGGTATAGTTTTATTATCGGATTCAACCTGTATACCTTTTTTATCCATTATAGAATAGTGACTTTAATAATTGCTTCTAAACTTAAATCACTTATATGTTGCGTTTACATTTAAATCATTATAAACTCCTTTAACCAACTAAAGCGCGCCAAAAGAAGAGTATTTAAAGATGAAATTAATTTTCTGTCATTATTAGGTAACTAAAACGATTTTGGACATATACAAGACATGGTTTTATGTGTTCGTTTGGAATCCAGTAATGTAGTTCACATAGTGGCTATCGTCGAAGCTCTTGCTAACAGTTTTGTAGTGCCTTCATTCGGCAACCAAATTCTGACCATATACAATATCCACCCAACTTTTAAACTAACGCATCAATAGTTTTCATTAATGTTTTTGACGTTCTTTCTGAACTCAAAAAGGTAAATATTTGTGGCTCTGCAGAACTATATGGTATATATTTTATTTACTTTTGTACTCTGCCGCACATTATTTTTCCAAGCCTTATTTAATCAAAATTTACAGTATTCGTGGATTCCTTCTTTTTCTTTAGCATCTTTCCCGTGTAGGTACGGGGTCCGCTGCTTTTGAAAGTTGCCTCCACTTGGTTCTATTTATGGCGTCTTTGATTTCTAGTCCAACACTTATCAAATCATGACGTATGACGTCCATCCATCGCAATTTCGGTCTTCCTATCGGACGCTTTCTATCCACTGTCATGGCGACGAACCTATTTGATGATTGGTGTTCGCTTGCGCGGATAACGTGGTCATACCATTGTAGTCGTTTTTCGCGAAGTTTCTCTATTATTGGCACTACGCCAAAACGATCCCTGATTTCTTTGTTCCGGACATGATCTTTTAAAGTTTTTCCTGCTGTCCATAGGAGCATCTTTGTCTCCATTGCGGCAACTTTGCGTTCCTCATATTTTGATATCGCCCAGCATTCAGCGCCATAAAGGACCACCGGTCGTATTAAAGTTTTGTAAATTTTCGACTTCAGTCGGTCTTTTATCTTTGGATCGCAGAGAATACCTGTAGCTGACCGCCATTTCATCCAGGCTGCATTTATTTGAGAAGAGACCTCTGCGCGTAGTATACCATCTGCCGCTATGGTGGAGCCAAGGTATTTAAACGCAGTTGTTCGGTGCAGTGTGTGTTTTCCAAACTGTAGGGGCTGATCATCATTCATATTTGTAATCAGGTATTCCGTTTTACGCGCGTTCAGGCGTAGACCAAACTGCTTGAGTCGATTTCCCCAGCTGTTTATTTGTTGTTGGAGGTCATCTTTATCTACGGACGCAAGCATGACGTCATCTGCATATAGAATCGTCCACGGAAACTGTCTGTTTAGATTGTTGGATATGGCATCCATAACGAGCATGAATAGCAACGGGGACAGCGCAGACCCTTAATGAACTCCAACGGTGATAGGAAAATCATCTGTATATCCCACGATCGTACATACCCGACTTGTTGATCCTTTGCATATTAGCTTGACCCATTCATTTTTCATGAAGAAGGCGAAGGGCATAGATAGCATCGATCGTGCCACAGTTCTTGACAAAATCACATTGATTTGAGGATATCTTGACTATGTTTCTTATCCTATCGTTTATCACATGTTCCAAAATCTTGAGGGTGTGTGAAATTAGACGAATCGGGCGGTAATTTGAACAGTCGGCCGGATTTCCCTTCTGTTTCCATATAGGTACGGTTGTGCTCCGTCTCCAATCAAGAGGTAACTCTTTTTCTTGAATTATTTTGTTGAAAAACTGCACCAACCACCTTGTTGAATCCCGTACACTTGATTTCCAGAATTCTGAAGCTACATCATCAGGCCCCGTAGCTTTTGCACTTTTTATTTTATGTAGTGCAATTTCAACCTCGATAGCTGTTATGGGCAAGACTGGGCCTTCGATCGGCGGAAGATGTGGTATAGGTGGGTGTTCAAATTCCTGGGTGGATATCTCTTTGAAGTAAATTCGCCATCGCTCTAATACTTGCGTCCTACGAGTAAGCAAAACACCGCTTTGATCGTTTATTCCATGAAACTTTTCAGTATCCTGCGTTTTTTGGTATCTTGTTCGGGCGATTCTATAAATTGCACGCTCTCCTTCACGTGTATCGAGTTTCGCGTACAAATCATCAAACTTCTTTGCTTTAGTTTGAGCTATTATACTTTTTTTGCTTTCTTTTTAGCTCCTTTGTATTTTTGCCAGTCTTCGGAACATTTGCTCGCGAGCCAGACGTGGTAACTGCGTTTCTTTTGTCGAACACTTTCTTTTACTTCCTCGGTCCATAGCCATGAACTTTTATCGAGTCGTCGTGTTCCAGGTTTTGTAGTACCAAGTATCTCTTGGGCAAATTTCGTAATGGACGCTTTGGTTTTTTCCCATGTTTCATTTATCGTCGTTATGGGTGTCATATTTTTTATGGGCTTCAAATTGGATTCCGTTTTCTTGAATTTCCACCATTTTATACGAGTTCTCACGTTACGTTCTGCGCTAGGTTGCTTCGGCGAGGTGATATTCAGGGTTGTAACGACAGGTCTATGTTGAGTTGTCACTGTTTCATATGGGATAGACTTTGTATCGATTACGAGTTTGAGATCACACTGTCGGACTAAGATATAGTCAATTTGGGTTTTATTTAAGGCGCTGTGAAAAGTGATGAGGTGTGATGCTCGTTTTTGAAACCATGTATTGCATATAACGAGGTCATGTGCATCTGCGAATTCAAGGATTTGCTCACCATCGTCGTCTCTTCGTCCAAATCCCTTTCCCCCATGACAGTTGTGTCCATCCCTTTCGACACCGACATGGCCATTTAGATCTCCAGCGATGATTATCATGTGATCCTTTGGAACTTCAGCGATTAGTTCGTCGATCTGTGTCCAGAACCTTTCTTTGACTACCTTGTCGCATCCTGTTTGTGGCGCATATGCGCTGAAGATATGTATTATCCGGTTATCAAAAGCGACGGTTATTTTCATCAGTCGGTTACTGTATCGATGAACTTCCGCAATACTATTTTGGAAACGGCTGGAGACAATGATGCCGACGCCACTCATCGTTTTAGGTTTTCCGTAGTATATACATTTGAAACCAAGACCAATTTGTCTAGATTTTTCGCCTGACCAACGCGTCTCTTGCATTGCACATATATCGATTCGTCGTCTTTTTAGAGACTCGGCGATTTCTAATGAACGACCAGTCAGCGAGCCGACATTCAATGTTGCAATTCGAACTAGTTTTCTTTTTGATTCAGCTTTCGTATGATAGCTAGTTTGGTTACCCCCCGCAGTCACTTTTACTGCAGAGACCCTTGATGACTTATCGCTCAGGCTAGGCCGTACCTGACGCGTCGCTTACTGGGGACGCCGTAGTCCTGACGTTTGGAGCATTGAGACAACATTTCATAAAGTTGATGCAACGGTTTTGTTTTACGGCTGGCTTGTCGCGAAGTCTATCGCCAACCCTCCTCCTTTCTCAGCACGGGCTTGGGACCGGCCATGGCAGAGTTTATTCGTGGATTCCTGATTTTAGTAAAAGGGCGATTTTTGTACATATTCTAACAAAGCAGTCATCACTATCTTGTTCCAAATTTAGACCCATTAGTCTCCAGCGTTATTTCCAAAATCATGGATATGCTCATTGTGAATAGATTGCGTTCCCATCTTAACTACTATCGTATTCTTGATGATTCTCAACACGACTTTCGACCTGGTCGCTTATATCTATTTAATCTATTGAAGGATCGTGAATATTGAGTAGATGCTCTTAGTTCTGGTTTTACGGTTGATATAATATTTCTTGATCTTCTAAAGCTTTTAACAAATCATATCAACGCACTGAATTTTGGTATTTTATACTATATATAAATTAAAAATAAAGATAAATAATTATAAATAATAAAAGATTATATAAGATTTTATACAATTTATATTTATATAACGATAAAATTTATAATTTCAATTTAAATAAAAATCAACTTTTTTGATTGTATAATAAATAATACACGACGTATTCGAATAAGAAATAGAGGTCATTAGGAAGAACCACTATGTAATTAGTTTTCGGTATTTATTCCTCGACCCAACATAGCAGCGAAGTTAAATACGTGCTAATGACGTATTTCCTCTGATGAAATTTGATTATCTAGCGTAACTTATTCTAATACAAATCATATTGTTTATTATCCATTCATATTTTTTTACTTTTTTTCTTAATAGATTAAATAAATTTTTAATAATATTTTGTTGATTTGTATATTGTAAATTACGTATTTTAATAATATTTTGTTGATTTATAACTCTCTATTATAGGAGAAAAAACATTTATCAAACTTGCTTTAAACTTAGCAGAAAAATAATGCCCTATCAAGAATAAATAGTTTCAGTATTTCTAAATAAATAAGGGTTTTATTAAAAATACAACCGATCAAATAAACTAGATAACATAATTAACAAAACAGTAAGTACGACAAATCAACCAACGACTGCAATTTGCACTGGTCTTCTTATTCCCACTTTTACGTCATCAAATCCAGGGGGATCTGATACCCCCAACCGATCCAGCACGTCGCCTTACGACTGAACCACCCGGGGTCTTCTACCCCCCCCAAAGAATTCAATCGGCGCGGACTATGATGGGTAAACGAGAGACGAGGAGCTTAAGAAACCTTAGCCTTTGCTCAGGGGGACGTCCTCTCGAAAAGAAGACTAATCTCGAGATAGCCCAGGTACCCTAAAGGCGCACCTGGGTTTTCCCTTTCAATGACAGATGCTGAGCCGGTTTCAGGGCCCACCTAGCTTTCTTCAGGATACGTCTGAGTCTATTCAGGTCAGCTTTCGCCGACCAGTTCACCGTAACGGTGAACCCCAGGTATTTTACTCGACTTGTGAAGGTGGGAAGTGGTTCAGAGGCAAATATGGAGGAGAGCGCGGAGAGTGCTAATCTCTTAAGTTTTTTTAGTTGCAGGGGTGCCGTGAAAGACAACCGCCTGGGATTTGGCGGAGTTTAAAATAAGATTTGATATAGGTAACTGGTCTTTTAATCTTAAAAAGAAACAGCTGATGTCAGAGACTACGTCTTTACACCTGTATCCAGTGAACAAGGCTGTGGTGTCATCAGCGTACACCACTAGACGTTGTTCACGTCAATATTTTAAAGAGGTTAATGGAAGCAGCAAGATATAGGATGGGAGAAAGAGGTGAACCTTCAGGTACACCCGTAATAGGGTAGAACTGACCCGCATCAGGGTCGTCTTCATAGTAAAATCGCTTGGTATACAGCAGGATCTCCACTCCGTTCACAATTCTCGCAGGCAACCCGAGGGACCTAAGAGAATAGATCACGAAAGGAATAGATATGCGGTCAAATGCAGCAGAAAATTCGAGGAAAACAGCCACAACTAAACGATAGCTATTCTCCCGACAAAACTGTTCCACTTCACCTACTGCTGAATGAACCGCCTTTAACAAACCCATGAAAACCTGCAGGAATCAAATTACGCCTTTTCATATAGTCGCGGATTTTACGCGCAAGCGCTCTTTTGTAAATCGACACGAGGACGTTTTGAATCGAAATGGGTCGCAGATCTTTAGGGCATGAGCAGGATTTTTTCTTAGGAATAAAAATGCTTACTAATATTGACGCCTGTTACATCGGATGGAGAGGGTAAAAGGATTGTTACAGCCACCTCTCTTTTCTAATCAGCTGCCAAAAGCTGACAGACCCGAGAAGAAAGTGGAGCGACGGAATTGGAGGTGCCCGGGAGTGGACCCCAGGAGTTAAGGTTATCCGTAACAGATAGATCCATACTCCTGAAGTTAGACCAAGACGAGATTGGTTGAGGTGATTGAGTGGCTTTATAGTTGTGTAAGGCTAGTGACTCTTCCAAAACTTTATCAAGGCCTACATTCTCTACCCAACCCAATGCTCTATCCTTCCAGCAAACAAACTTCTCTTTCTTGAAAATCTTCCAAAAGGAAGACTGAGAAGGATTAAGTCGAGCAATACTCGTCCTATCCCTACTCAGCTGGAACCTATATCTAATGCTCCAGTATTCATTCGAGAGAGCCTGTCTGGTAAGAACAGAGAGATTAGGGAGGTTAAGCAGTTTCACTAGGACCTTGAGTTTCGTTAGAGTAGGATTGTATAAGCGACCTTTATAGGTAGTCGATTAAATCGCGGTAGCTTGCGAAGAGAGGTAGGCATTAAATTAGGTAAGACTCTCATTTCCTATTCTGGGAAAGAGTTAAATAGCAGCTTGAAAGAAGGCCATTCTGATCGGATCAAAGTGAAACCTCCTTCGAAGTAACATATCTTCTTTAATTCTGCAATAAATTAGGTCATGAGAGGTGAACAATTGCTGGTGCGACTGCTCCGTGCAGAGGGGTTTTAACAGCCACCTCAAGTGAAGCAGTAAAATGTCGAGGATAGAATTTGTTGATGTGCAATGAAAGGTGGGTGCCGGTGGTTTGTGAATAAAGTAATCGTTCCTGGCTCTGCCAAGTGCTGCGTTGATCCAACGGCCAGTTTTGTCGTTGAAGTCTTTAAGTATCATGTCATAGCCGCTATTAATAATACCATCCAGGAAGTCACGGTTCTTGTGAATTTCCCCAGGACGTATGTAGACATTGGCTAGACTGAGGCGTTTACCGTTCTTGCTGAGTAAAACTACTAAACAAGACATGGCTGGAAATGAGTAGTTAAATAGGAGGGATGACCTTACGTAGCACTTAACTAAGGTCAAGAGTCCTTGAGATGAAGATGAGTGAGGTGAGATTATGTACGAAGTATAGTGAGAACAGATACGCTTTGGGATAAATCGAGTAATGTCCTGGAGAAGACGGATAGACCGCGTCTCCTGAAGGACTATAACATCTGCATCTTTACCAGATAAAAATATAATGGCAGAAGCACCTCCCGAATTTCACTGAAGGACATTCAGTGAAAAAGGCTCACGAATACTCTGCATTGTGATGGATTAGTTGGATGGGGGATTGCCTACCTAGACATAGCTAGGTACAGGAAGGTTACCCTTCCCGCCACTATCCCCACTCGGAGTTGGTACTTGCCCCTGGGCAGCGTCTTCATTTCCCCTATGCTGTTTGCCACTCAGCATTATTCCGATCTTGAGCGGGGAGACAGTATGGGCCGAAGCCCCCTTTTTTAGATGACGGAATTGTGGCGAAAGGAATCGAAGGATTTGTGCAGAATGCGGACACAACTTTTGAAATTAGGTTTTCCATTTTCTTATAAACTGATTCCACTCTCGCATCCATCGCACGCATTATGTCAACCTCCCCCGTGCGTAGGGAGGCATCACTCGAAAAAATTGCAGGCCTAAGCACGGCACCGGACTTGTGGAATTTGCCATAATATTGTTTGAATTGAGCACATTTCCTGCTCCAAGCAGGATGGCACCATCCCATAAAATTAGTGCATGATGGGGGGCTCACAACGAAGATCAGTATGTAGAGCCGCACAGTGGGACAAACCACACGCTCCACACGTAGATGTCTCGCTGCAGCTGGAGGCCCAGTGTCCCCATTTGTGACACCGGCTGCAGTGAGGATTCATCTTTTCCAATAAGAGTAAAACAAAGTTTAAAGCCCAAAAAGGGGTTACATTTAGAGTTCATCAGAACTTCTCCGTATTGCAGTGGGGCAGATCACAACCCATTGGGTATTGGGTTACCCCCTTTACCCAGAATAGACCGGAAGTTAGAAACCTTGAAGGATTTTTCTAGTAGTTTAATATCAGTATCATCAAGGTGACGGTAAATTCGATATTTTTAGTGCCAAGAATGGGTTTAGAAAAAAATGCACCATATTCAGATAAGGCTGATTCAAAGTGATCTATATAGTCCGTTGCCAGATCAGCAGTGACAAATGAGATCTTGAGCTCTGTCTCGTATAGTTTGACTGAATTGAAAATGACCCTGTTGGTCAATTTTTTACAGAAAGGCCTAAGTAAGACATTAAATAAGAGATTCCTATCCATCGGCTTCTTAAGCTTGATGACTATCAAATTTTTAAGTTTTTGGATGGGAGAAAGTACCTCCACATCACCGTCAATCAAAGAAACGTCACTAACCTTCGTTGCCGTTGGGTTAGATTCAGTAAATACACTGGTATCGTCTTTTTCTCTCAAATTCGTATTCATATGTGCTGGAAAACTGGATTTTACGAAGTTCTTTGTTCTTCCGACGTTAATACTTGTACACATTTTTAGTATTTCGGACAGAGGTTATATTACCGGGAAAACAAAGTCAACAAATAAGTAATAACTTGTCAGTAATAATAATTTATTTAATGTGGCAAATGCGTGACAGCTGCACCCTTACAAGTTCACTAAAAAACAGAAGTTATACATGTTTATTAATTAATATTTTAAATGACATCGGATTAGGCGTTTGAAGCTCGGCATTGATGTTTATTGGCGTATATGAATGGGGAGATGATTCAATGAGAGATGAGCAGCCACGACGAAGGATCGGAAGCCAAAAGAGGTAGAGTATTTGGGACATGTAAAAGAAGGTAATTACGGGAACGCAAGGAACAGTAAGCAGGACGAGAATCTTCGATAAAAAGAAGGTTGAGAAATGAAGGGGTATGAAAAGTTATAACGCGAAAAGCAATGAGAAGAATATGAATTTGAACACGAGAATAAATGGTAGGCAAATTGAAAGAAGCAATATGGTGGGATGTATGATCAAAACGACGAAGATCGAGGAGAACTCGGACGGCTGCGTTGATGGTGCGTTGTAAATGAAGAAGAGTGGATTTAGGTGAGTTGGAAAATAGATTCAGACAGTAATCAAGTCTTAAAACGAAAGAAGATATGAGTCATACATGAAGGGAAATTGATCAATCTACGAATTTGACCAAGGTTGCGGAGAATCAAGGTAGATAAGCGTACTTTATCTCTAACGAAAGGTTTAAGCGAAAGTCTGTTGTCGAAATGGAAGCTTAGGAAAACAAGATTGTCAACGATAGGAAGAATTGTAGAATTTAATGATAAGGTGGGTTTTTCTAAGCCGAGGCGTCGAGGTAGGATCCACATTATTTTTGATTTATTAGGATTCAGAGTAAGAGGTAGGAAGAAAGATGATTGAAAATTGAGGCAAAGCAGTTGGACGCAGAAACACTAAGATCATGAATACGATAAGCAGTTGCGTGAGCATAGATGAGAATGTCATCAGCGTATTGCATAACATGAAAATTAAATGTATGAGAGATATAAGACAAATTACCGAGAAGAAGATAGAAAAGCAAAGGGCCTAATACGGAGCCTTGTGGAACATTGGACGGGATGGAAGAAGGATGGGAAAGAGAAGAGTTAGAACAAACGCGAGAAGTACGATTTGATAGATATAAAGTTACAGTGTGTAAAGAGAAGTCATAATCATGACGAAAACGATGGAGAAGAAACTAGTGATCGACGATGTCGAAAGCATATGATAGATCAAGAGAAACTATGACACTACATAATTTTTGATGGCGCGAGATGAGTAAGTCGTTATAAACTTTAAGACAGGCAATTTAAGTAGGGTGATTAGAGCGTAAAGCCGCTTGGAAGGGAGGGAACAATTTGGAGGAAAATAGATATGAATTAACTTGCTTGAGAAGAGGGCGAACGGTGGCACATTTCCAGTTGGAAGGAAATATGCGGTTGCGGATAGACAAGTTGAACAAAGTGGTTAGGAAGGGTGATATAGATGATCAGGTTTTTTAAGCAAGTGATTGCGAATTGGGTCAGAAGGAGAGGTTTTATTAGGTAATGACAGAAGAACCGAAGAAACTTCATCAGACGAAACGGGAAGAAGGTGGAATAGTTCTGGGAGGGAAGTATTTAAAGAGGTGAGAGGATACAAGGGGCATATGATTAGAACGGAAATTAAATTAGATAGCGTAGATTCCAGATAAGAGGAAAATTTATCAAGATTTATGTTGCAAGGGGTATATGATCGTGAAAGAATTGAGTTTAAGATTTTCCAATGAGATTTAGAGTTGGAAGATGATTCGAGTTGATTTCGTCAAAAGATAGTACGTTTAGTTCGCATAAGAATGAGATGGGAACGGCGGAGAGAAAGATAGGAAGCACGGAGATTTGTAGTGAGTAAGGTTGGAGAACTTTTAAGAAAGCGATTAAACACACGAAAAGAGTGAAAGGGCCGACGCTTAGAAAATCTGTAGTTTGAATCGAACCAGGGAGCATGGCGCGACCGCTGAAAACGTTGTGGTCGAATAGGCAAAAGGTTATTAAGGATGTTCGTAAGTTCAGAACCAAACAGAATGAAGAGATAATCGGGAGATATATAGTTAAGAGGAAGTAAAAAGAGTGAAGAATTGAGTAGGGCTGTGCAGAGAATAGGGATATCGAGAAGTTTCCATGGTCGACTTGGTGTGGATAATGGTGGAGGCGGAGAAGGATGATGGGGACGAGTAAGAGTAAGAGTGACAAGGAAATGATCGGACAAACCAGGATCAGTAATTGACAAGGAAATGATCAGACAAACCAGGATCAGTAATTGACAAGGAAATGATCGGACAAGAAGGATCAGTAATTGACAAGGGGTATAGTCATTGAAGCAGTTAGGAACAGCAATGATGTCGAGAGCACGCCGAGAATATGAGTTGGGCTTGTTGAAGTAATTTATAGTTAAAATCAGAGAAAAGATTAGTTAAAGTGATATAGTCAGAGTCATTCGGGCGATCAAGACGAATGTTAAAGTCAACGATAACAAAAGAAGGAGTATAAGACAATGAACAGTGAGAAAAAAGATCTGCACGCTCGCTAAAGAACATACGTGAGGGGGCAGCCAAGCCTGGACGGTATACAATCATAAGTTCCAGAGGGAAAGGAGTTGATAATCTGCATATGAGTAATTCGAACGAAATGTAAGGGATGTTAACGTTTATTTTACGTAGAGACATTGGGTGACGAGCAATGGCGACAATACTACCATGGTTAGAAGCAGTAGATGTTGGAGAGACAATTGGACGAGTTGATTCAACTAGAGAACAACCAGAGCGACATAGACGACGAATAGCAAGATCGTCGGAGTCACAATGCCAGGATTCGGTAATGCAGATAATATCGATAGATAATTGATCGAAGATATCAATGAGCATATCAGCTTTATGAAGAATGGAGCGAGTGTTGAATAAACTAAGACGAAAAGTATGCTCAGGAGCGAGATCGACTAGCGAAGAAGACATGGGGGAGAGATGGAACACCATCTGATTTTTGGCCTTGTGTGTTCAACGTGAAAATTTCCGTTGATTTGACGTCTTGATAAGAATGACTCGCCGTTTGTTTTACGTCGATGTTTCTCTATGCGAGCTAAAATGAGCTGGGCAATAACAGAAGGGGATCGGTCAGGATAGATACGATAAGTAGACGAATTGTTAAAAAGTTTAAAACGTTGGGAAAGTACCAAGGATACATTGAACTATGTCGGAAAACGATTTTTAGGAGTAGAGGACTGAGATGAGTGGATTTAGTGGATTTGTTTAAACGGATAAAAGATGCGAAAGCGATATTATTGAAAAGGGATGGATTATCATCAGGAAGAATGGTTGAGAGGATATACTTGAAAGCAGATACATCATCATTGAGGCGACATTGAGGATAAGCAGATTCGGGAAGCTTTAAGTTATATATGATAATGCATCGATCGCGCGAAGGAAAACGATCACGTTGAAGTGGTGGACGGACAGACCTGGTAGGAGTAGGGGCAGAAGAGCAGGTGAACGTGGTAATGACAGGGGTGATAAGTGAAGAATTAAGATAGTTTGGAGCATGTGTGACAGAAGTGTTGAATCGGTTGATCGGAGATGTTACTGGAGATGATTTTGATGGAAGGATGTAAATTATTGAGAAGTGATATGGTTGGAGCATGTGTGATAGAAGTGAATTGTTGAATCGGCTGATCGGAGATGTTACTAGAGATGATTTTGAAGGAAGGATGTAAATTATTGAGAAGTGATACAGTGGAGGTAGAGTTAGGAGTACGTGAAGAGAAGAAAGAGGTATGAGATGTATTTAGATGTGGGGATGAATAGGAAAAATGAGGTACGAGATGAAGGCCTTTTCTGTTTGCATTGTTAGGAAGATGAAGATTAAGTGAAGTTTTATCCGTAGCTCAACGAGGAGTGTGTGTGATAAGTTTCAAGAACGGGATTCATAGATGGCGAAGGAGTTATTAAGCAAACGGATGGCGACGATAGCTTGGAAGATATTTTGTCGTTTGTTGATAGTCCATGTATAACAGCAGCCTGAGTCGACTGAGAGACATCATTAATATCATTTATTGAGCACAACTCTGTTTCGTTAGCCTCCAGAACGTCTCCACCGTTTGGGTGGGCATGCTTCATTAGCTTTTATACGAAGGGCAGCACAACCGAAGCCGCAGAGAAAATTCCGTCCTGAAACGTTGTCCTCATCAGTGAAAGGAATGGGAACGTGAGTCCAAACATTGCAGTCTTTGTTGTCGCATCCAATTTGCTTTTCGATGTAAGTTTCCTTGACGGACTTGAGTTGCTGGCCGACATTTTTATTCAGCTTTCTCTTTGCCATAATAAGATGTCAATGAAAATTGAAAATGCGTTTTCGTTGTCCTTAAAACTCGATGTAGATCTGTATAAACTCGTTGTAGGTTGTATATTATTTATTGTGTGTTATTTTATTGTACATAGTTATAAGAAAAGAATTTTTAAGCAGTAATGTAAATGTTCCGAATGAACAACGTTCACGTAGAACAAAGTTCCGCATGTTCATCTAGATTCACTTTTACGTCATTACGGTGTTCCTGACGCAATTTGCAAATGGCTTAAAACTTATGGAGACACGATCCTTCGTTTTTCTATTAGATAAAGTTTTGTCAGCTGATCGATGTGTTAATTCGGATGTATTTGATGGCAAGATTCTATAACCACTTCTGTTTCTCATATTTTCAAATGAGTTACTTTTAAGATCATCGTATCACCGCCTGCCGTTTGCTGATGATGTTAAAATATAGGCTTCGATGAAAAACCAGTTGTATTGCGAAATTTTACATGACCTTAGCTGTATCGAATAAGATAACAACTGTTAACTGTTAGAATAAGATTATAAAAGTTTAACTGTTAGAATAAGATAAACTGGATAATCAAATTTATTTATTTTTATTTATTTTTTATTTCATAATTATATTAAATACGTAGACTCAGTTAGCTGATTTGATTCATTAGAGGAATACGTCATTAGCATATGTTTGGCTCCGCTGCTATGTTGGGTCGAGGAATAAAGACCCTATTTGGCTCCTAAATTTTTTTGATACTTAATTGTTTTTTTTATATTTTTTATAAAAAAAATTAATTGTGTGCTACTTGGATTATTTCAAGATGTCTTTAAACGTTCATGTTTAAAGGAAAACGTTCATGTGGGAAATGATAAATGCGATTTAATGAGATTTATGAATGAAATTTTTATAGTTGGAATCATTAACTGATTAAATTCAAGATTTATCTATTTGTTTTTATCTGGTTTGTATTTCGAAAGGATTAGTGGTTATTTCGCAGTGCTCAACAAAGTTCTGTATAAATTACAGATGATAATACCAAAATATTATTTAATATTACTTAATCTTTATTTAGCAATTTTATTTCAAATTTCGTCTAAAGTCACATATCAATTTGAAAAATTGTTAAAAGATATGATAATTGTAGATATAATAGCTACACATAATCCTAGCGATATTGCGATTTGAGCCGTTCGTTTAGCTCGCTTTGCATAGTCCTTTGATAACGTAGGCCAATATATCACTTGGTGCTCTTCATTAAAATACATTGACTGAAGTGAACGAACACATGCAAGAAGTCCAAGTGGGTAGAAAAAGAACAATGAAGTAATGGACAATAATATATTAGAATCCATTTCATTACTATCATTCATATTGTTTATTATCAATGTATCTAATAAATGAATAAAATATACCGGATATTGATCGTCATGGCAACGACATTATTACTAGTTTATAATAATATTAAACCGTAGGTTTTTCCTCAACGGACTGAACACGTTTAATTGGAATAGATTTGAATGCTTAAAAGAAAATACATTCAGTCCTTAAAGATAGTTGTCCTAACCTTCGGACAGGAACAAGCACCGGGCTTTAGATGAATTGGTGCCGGGCCGTAGATAAATTGGTAACAGGCCTTAGATGAATTGGTACAGGCTGAAAATAAAGAATAATAAATGTTTGCCTGCTTACACTTTGTAGACTTACATTGATTAATCAACTAATAGGAGAATAGTTCGTTCTATCGAATTAATTTTAAATTATAAAATCAAATCAGCTAACTGAGTCTACGTATTTCATATAATTATAAAATAAACAAAACATGATGATAAATCAAAATTTAATAATTAAATAATAAAATTAATAATTGTTTTTAGATTTTCTATAATTTAAATCAAGTTAAAATAAATGAAATTCAAAATAAACGTCATTTTTATGAATTAACTAATAAATAACATACGTTGTATCAGAATAAGAATTAGAGGTCATCAGGAGGAACTGCTATGCTATCAGGTTTCGGCCCCTAATTCCTCGACCCAACATAGCAGCAAGGCCAAATACATGCTAATGATGTATTTCCTCTGATAAAACTATCTAGTATCTTATTCTAATACAAAGTATATTATTTATTATCCATCCATAAAAATTTGCCACTTAAGAGTTTAAATTTATTCTTTATATTATTGTGTTGATTTATATATTTTACTATTTTCTGATTGATGTTATTTTTGTAGTAACCTAGTTTAAAATATGTATCTATTAAATTATTTAAATGATTTTGAAGAAAGCCAATATCATTACATATTGTTGCAATTCTTAAAATTTCATTATTTAATGTATTATATTTTATATTATATGGTATGCATGAATGCTCATGCAAAAATATGTTTCTTGTAAATTTAAATATGTCATCTTTACGATATAAATTAATAGTAGTTTTAGATAATGTTAATTTAATGTTCATATCAATATATATACATTCTTTATCATCAATATTGGTTTTTGGAATGTATCATATTTAACCCATTGCACAAGTATTTTAGACTACGTGGTCAGTATAGCGAATAATCAATGCATTTCGTTATTATTATTTTATATGCATATACCCAGATTAACATTTCAATACTAAAAAACGTTTCTTAATGTCCCCAGCCAATTTAGAAAATGCAATGAAAAGACTTAATGGTACTGATGGTAATCCACCTACAACATTGCTTTATGACAATATAACAGAAGACTTTGTATTGAACTTTTGTATTAGACTTTACAAACGAGTATTCAGAAATGCTGTACATTTGCTTAGTAACTTTACCAAAGAAATATATATGGATATAGCAAATAGCCATAATGACAGTCACGAATGCATGTTGTTTAGAATTATTGAGTTGTGCAAAAATATGTGTACAGAACCCAGTTCAGTTGCGAATTTAGAAGTATCCGACTTTCAGAGTGTAAAGAACTTAGTAGATTTGATTAATGAAAGCAAATACGCGAGCTATCTTGAACGGACACAGACTTGCCTAAAGAACGATATGATTTATTTCTACAAGCTTTTGAATGAACAAAGGAAAAAATTACAGTACGCCACCTCAAATAGATCTTCGACTGAGCTCGAATGCAAATCATGTATATCACTGATGAATGATAATGTTTGGCACCAAGCCGTATTAATAACGAATATAGACGAATATGATGTCATCGTTCAAGTAGTAGACACCCATTCAAAGACTGTCACTTCAATATCAAAAACAAAGGTTGCCCTTGTTGATATGGACGCGAATATTGGTGACATCGTTCTCACTCGCGTTAGCAAAACAGGGAGGTTTGAAATTGGAAAAGTAGCGGAAACACCATGCATCAGAAATTCCTATCGTTATTTAATATTTTTTGATCATGATTTCATAGAGTATTGCGCTTCCGATGTTTACAGAATACTAAACCAAAATTGTGAAAGTACGGCAGGTACTGATGAGTACAAACACTTCGTTAAACAATACTTTAGAAATTATCCAGACAGACCGATGATTCGTCTTCGTAGCGGAGAAAATATACATTTTTTAAGAAATTATTTAGAAAATTCTAATCATGAATGGGTTGAAACTAAAATTATTCGAATAGATTGTTCAATGATGTTGTTAAAGTATCAAGATGAAATGGAATGGGTTTTCAGAGGATCACCCCGTTTACAACCCATGCATCGACTATATGCTAAACGAATAAGAGCAAATGAAATACCAGACGTGGCGATCGCCAACAACAAAAACAGTTTAACTAATCAACAAACAAATGATAACATTTCTCTCCCATTAGCTAAAAAAAGTGGATCTCAAAGAAGAACGAATACTATCAGCAGAGGTGTATTTGTTCATCGACCGATACTATCAAGTAAAAATGCTCATCTAGTTAACTTTGGAAAACTCGTTAGATCCATGAATGAAATTCCAATGCCTGTTTATAAATTTCATGAATGCACGTATAAGTGCGCTGAGCCCAGAATTACAGCTCTTAAAATTTCGAACCCATACTTTTTAATTGAACCTGTCGTTTATGGATGGGTAAGACATATGAAAATATCACATGATGGGGAATTGGCTATAGAATACAAAGCACCATGTGGTCGTTCACTAATATCAATTGAACAAGTAGATCGATTTCTATTCCAAACGAATAACCATCTGTCAATTGATCGATTTTGCTTCGATAGCAGAGTAAGAATCGATGTTAAATTTAAATGCAATCCAGTATGGCCAAATCTAATAAACTCGATAGATATCACTCAAGGAAAAGAACGCATTCCTGTCATGTGTGTCAATCAAATAGATAAAGAAGAGCCGGATATTATCGATTATCAGTCACAAACTCTTCCGCTTGACGGAATTCCGATTAATACAGATCCTCAATTTTTAGAAGGATGTGAATGTGAAGACGGTTGTCGGGATAAATTAAAATGTTCCTGTTGGCAAAAGACTACGGAAGGCGTAAATACTCTGAGAAAATTGGGATTAACAGATGTACATGACGGTTACGAGTTTAAGCGTCTTTCAAAATGCATTAAATCTGGTATATATGAATGCAACGTACGTTGTAAATGTGATTCGAGATGTCGTAATCGTGTAGTTCAAAATGGTATTGGTGTAGAATTGCAGCTGTTTAAAACTGTCGACAAAGGCTGGGGACTTCGTTCCACCCGTGATCTACCAGCCGGTACTTATATATGTACATACACAGGTCATATTTTAACAGATAAGCACATAAACGACAGACAGTATTGTGATCGTTATTTTGCTGATATGGATTTTATTGAATCTCTTGAAGAATTAAAAGGAATTCGTGGCAGAAAGTATCGACATCTTTTAGGTGATCGAAAAGTTTACATCCTGGACGGCAAGATAAGTGGCAATATTGGTCGATACTTTAATCACAGTTGCTCTCCAAACATGTTTGTTCAAAATGTACTGATTGATACTTATGATATGCGATTTCCTTCAATCGCTTTTTTCACTAGCCGATTTGTAAAATTGGGTGAAGAACTTTGTTGGGATTATCAATATGACGTTGATTCAGTTCCAGGTCGAGAAATTCTTTGTAGATGTGGTTCAAGGCAGTGCCGTGGTAGATTACTGTGAATATATGATATTTAGATTTTTATCTGCTTCTGCTATATTGAACGAATGAAAACTGTATTTTTGTAAATTTATCAATCACAAACTTATTTTACCGTTTTTAACTGCATGTTTTTTTTGAATATACTTTTTCATGTATTTATCATCGTATATATTTTTAACTATATATTTTAAGTAGTTAAAGTTAGTGAGTGATTGATCGAAATTTGTAAACTGGAAATTGCTGACTTGCCGCTGGTTGTTATCAAAAATGTTTTTAACTTAGATTATTGATCTAACAATGTCTCACAGCTATTGTACATTGATTTTTTAATTTAAATGACTGTATCTTTCATTACAACAAACACAAAAAATTATTTGCTTGTCAACCAATTATTGGTAAACTATTTCATAGTTTACCAATACATTGTTGTTGAATTGTTATTTGACGACAAAGTAATAATTAACCACTAGAAAGCATTTAAAATTATTAATTATTTTTAATTATTTATTATTATTTATTTTAAAATTACGTTGGGAGAGTGTACTAATTAGTTGGCGCTTTCTTCGAGAAAAATAAGAAAATAGTATTATTTTTGAATTTTCGCCAATGCTATTGGCCTCTTCAGTAAACACTGAAGAAAGCAGTTGGCTTATTGTTATTTGATGATAAAGTAATAATTAATTATTAAAAAGCATTGTGTAAGCACAAAGTATTAATGCGTTCACCATTATGTTACTTAATGCGTTCACTATGTTAGCAGTTCCTTTTAACTTGATATAAATATAAATTGGATAAAATCATATATAATTATTTATTATTTATCTTTATTTCTAATTTATAATATTAAATACCTAGACTCCGTTATCTGATTTGCTTTGTTCTACTGACAAGTTATTATTAACCTGTGGACTTTGTTTTTCCGGTAATATAACCTCTGTCAGAAATACTGAAACTATTTATTCTTGATAGGACATTTTTTTCTGCTAATTTTTAAGTCGGTTTGATTTATATATTATCTTCTTTCATCGCTTCTTTTCCCTAAAATCGATTACTGCCTTAGCCTTTTCGCCAATTCTCCAAAATCCATCATCCTACCCCTACAACGAATAATCAACACCGCCGTTCGAGTGCTCTTTCGTCTCCGTCGCTTTGACCACACATCTACATATTTTGCACAACTCTCTTGGCCGACCATCCACATCCGCATCAAACTCCGCCTTCTTCTCATTACTTTTCGTCTCATCGCTGTCGACTCCCATAGTTCATCAACCTTCCTTTCTTAGACGATACTCGCCCCACCTCGCTATCGCTTCGTTCCTGTCATACCCTCTTACTCGACGTTCCTAATTACTCCAACAACTACGGTCTCCGATCCTTCCTCGTCGCCGCATCACTCGCCTGGAATCAATTCCCTCTTGACGTCCGCCGCGCCCCCTCCTTTATCACATTCAAACACCTCCTCCATTCACACCTTCTCGACACCTGATTCACAGTCTTGTTTTGTTGTGGTCATGTAATCGTGCGCTGGCACGCATTTGCCACGTTAAAATAAATCTTTTTTAACCAAATATTATAAAATATCAAATTTACAAAATAAAATCTAAAAACAATATTACTTTAAAAATTTTTAACAGCTAAGTGAAACATTTTATGAATGGATAATAAACAATTAGCTTTGTATTAGAAAGCCCCGCTGCTTTGTTGGGTCTAGGAATATGGGCCGAAACCTGATAACATAGCAGTTCCTCTTAATAACCCCTAATCCTTATTCTGATGCATCGTCTATTATTTATTAGTCAGTATAAATAAACAGAGGATGTTTAAATAACATCCTCTGTTATTTATTAGTCAATTCATAAAAATTGACTTTTATTTTTAATTTCAATTTCAAATTTTAACTTGATATAAATTATATAAAATCTTATTTTGCAATTTTTTTATTTATAATTATTTACTATTGTAGACTTGAATGAAAATAGACATGATATGAAAAAAAACTATTATTGCAAGCTTTCAACACAGTGTCCTTTTCAAGCAAAAAATACACTGTGTGTTGAAAGCTTGCAATAAAGAAATTTCTTTCAAAAAAATGTGTAGCGCTATCGGAGGATCAAAGAAAGTAAACAGCTCAAGCAAAATGAATGAAAAAACGTCTGATTTTGGGAAAAAAGATGATATTTCTAAGATTGGCGGGGTAAGTTCGAACAATGAGACTGCAAAAAAGGTTAGTAATGATTTATTTGATAGTTTTGTTAATGGGAAACTTCTCTCTCCTATACCTAAAGAAAGGAATCTGTTAATCATTACATCCTTGACTCCCACAAAAACTGAGGATTTATTTAAGAAGTTTTTGAGAGGTTTTGTAGACAAATACAATAATCGTATACTGTTCAATAGAGTTCGCACTTATGAGAACACTCTCAAAGTGTCATTTATCTCTTCCGGTATGTTGGAAGAATATAAGACCTATTTTAGTGAGAATCTCTTCAAGATTGGGCGACTCGAATCGAAAGAAATTTTCTCTTCCGTAAAGATCAACAATTTTCCAGATGCTCTTGAAGATGAGGATTTGGAACTTCTAAAAAAGAAATTTAATCTCTCTTCTGCAAGAAGAATTCATAGTAATAGTGGAAGAATTATTCCAATTGCTTTCGCAAATACTACTTCCGAAAATGCCTTGACGCTAAGTAATTCTAAATCCAACCCTTTCCTTGGTTACAATCTTTCCTTTGAAATTCTGGTTGAAGACAATATGATATATCCCCACTGTAACGTCTGCCACCAATGGGGTCACTGGCAGTCCTCCTGCAGTGGAACCAAGGTCTGCGGAATATGTGGTGACGATGATTGCCAGGCCTTGTTGAATTCTTCCCGGTGCGAACACTCGGCCTTCTGCATAAACTGCGGGGGCCCTCATCCATCTTTTTCACGCAAATGTAGGATTTTCAGAGAATACCGAGATTTATTTAAACCGAAAACTTTTCAACAGAAATCATTTTCTGCTGCGGCGATTCCTGACAGGATGATGTCAGATGGCGAAATAATTAAAACAATTCAAAGCACAATGGCCAAGGAATTAACAGAAATAAGGGAGCAACTTTTGCAGCAATCCCTATATTTTTCTTCCTTCTTTAATAGCTGTATAGGATCTACAACGACTTCGACCTCTACACCTGTATCGAAGAAGAGATCATCCTCTGTCAAGGTGGTTGCACCTGTCAAGGTGGGGAAGATGATGAGAGGGAAGCTCACTTCCAGGGAAAATGAAGATACTATTCCCTCCGGGGAAGTGCCGGTCCAAAGGATGTCTAGTGGTGTTGGGGGAAACCCCTCCACTTCTAGTACGTCCTGAGGGCGTGGTAATCCCGGGTGAACCGATTAAACACAATGTCTGGTAACGGTGACCCTTTTTCGCTGAACATCGTTCAGTGGAATTCGGGAGGAGCTTCTGCCCTTAGACTTCTCTCAGGCCGAGATGCTGATGTTATAGTCCTTCAGGAGACGCGGTCTATCCGTCGACCCGAGGACATTACTCGATTTATCCCTAAGCACATCTGTTCAGACTTTACTCCTTATATAACCCCGCCTCACTCCTCTTCATCTCAAGGACTCTTGACCCTAGTTAAATGCTCCTTAAGATCGTCCCTCCTATTAAATTATTCTTGTCCAGCCCTGTCTTGTTTGGTAGTTTCACTCTGTAAGAACGGTAAACGCTTCAGTCTGGCCAATGTCTATATTCGTCCAGGGGAGATTCACAAGAATCGGGACATCCTGGATAATATCCTTGACAGCGGCTATGACATGATACTAGGCGATTTCAACGACAGAACTGGTCGTTGGATTAATGCTGCACACCGCAGAGCCAGGAACCGGTACTTCATTCACAAACCACCATCCCCCACCTTTCATTGCTCAACAACAAACTCACTCCTCGACCTTCTACTGATTCATGAGAGGTGGCTGCTTAAGCCCTTCTGTACTGAACAGTCGCGTCAACATCTGACCACCTCTCATGACCTTATTCGTTGGCGGATTGAGGAGGATACGCTGCTTCGCCGGAGATTCTGCTTTGATCCAATCAGAGTGGCAGTCTTCCAGGCAGCTATCAGCCGCTTCCCCCGAATAGGGAATGAGAGTCTGACCGAATTTAATACCTACCTCTCTTCGCAAGCTACCGGGATTTTATCAATTACCTATAAAGGTAGAATTTATTGCCCCACTCCGACAAAACTCAAGACCCTTGCACACCTGCTTCATTCACCCAATCTCTCTGCTTCTGCGCGTCAGGTTCTCTCGAAAGAATACTGGAGCACTAGATATAGGTTCCAGCTGGGTAAGGATAGGGCTAGCATTGCTTCCCTTAATCCAGCCCGGTCTTCCTTCTGGAAGATATTCAAGAAAGAGAAGTCTGTCTCTTGGAAGGAGAGAGCTTCTGGTTGGATAGGCAGTATCGGTCTGGATAAAGTTTTGGAAGAGTCACTAGCCCTACATAATTATGGAGCCACGCAATCACCGCAACCAATCCCGCCTTGGGGAGACTTCAGGAGTAGGGATGTCTCAGTTCCTGAGATTCTCAACGCCTGGGGGCCTCTTCCGGGCACCTCCAAAACCATTTCTCCACTCTCTTCTCGGGTCTGTCAGCTTCTGACTGCCGATCAAAGGAGAGAAGTGGCCGTCACCATGCTTTTAGCATCACCTTCTGATGTAGCAGGCATCAATATTAGTAAGAGAATTTTTATCCATAAGAGAAATCCTGTTCGCTCTCCAAAAGACCTGCGGCCCATCTCGATACAAAATTCCCTCGTTTCGATCTACGAAAAAGCGCTTGCGCGTAGAATCCGCGACCATTTAACTAGGCATCACTTAATCCCACCTGGTTTTCATGGGTTCGTTAAAGGGCGCTCGGTACATTCTGCAGTATGTGAGGTGCAGCAGTTCTGTCGGGAGAACCGTCATCAATTAGTTGTGGCTGTTTTCTTAGACTTTTCGGCTGCATTTGACCGTATCTCCATTCCCTTCGTTATCTCTTCTCTTAGGTCCTTAGGGTTGCCTGCGAGAATTGTTAACAGGGTGGAGATACTGCTGTATACCAAGCGGTTCTACTATGAAGACGACCCTGATGCGCGTCAGTTCTACCCCATTACAGGAGTGCCTCAAGGCTCCCCACTTTCTCCTATCTTATATCTTGCTGCCTCCATACAACTTTTCAAAATTTTCAAACGTGAAAAACGTCTTGTGGTATATGCTGATGATACCACAGCCCTATTCACTGGACGTAGGTGCAAAGACGTAGTCTCCGACATCAGCCAATTCTTTTTAAGATTAAAAGACCAGCTTCCCCAGTCCAATCTTATTGTAAACTCCGCCAAATCGCAGGTGGTAGTTTTTCATGGCGCCCCTGCGACGAGGAAAAAGCTTAAGAGATTAGCAATCTCTGCCTTATCCTCCATTATGCCCAACGACCAAATCCCCTCCTTCACTAGTCGAGTAAGATACCTTGGGTTCACTGTGCCCGTGAACTGGTCGGCCAAGTCTGACCTGGATAGACTTAAACGTATCCTGAAGAGAGCTAGATGGGCCCTGAAACGGGCCCAACATCTGTCATTAAAGGAGGTAACTCAGGTGCGCCTTTGGGGCACCTGGGCTATTTCGGGGTTAGTCTTCTTCTCGAGAGGACGTCCCCCTGAGCAAAGACTAATGTTCTTGAAGCTACTCGTGTCCCGCTTACCTGACATCGTCCGTCGCGAGTGGATCCTTCGGGGGGTGGCAGACCCCGGGTGGTTCACTCGTAAGGCGGCGTGCTGGATCGGTTCTAGGGATCAGATTCCCCTAGAGCTATAAACATGGAGGAGACCTGAAGAAGTTAGTGAAGTAATGTTACTTTGACTACTTTTCTTTTCTGTAATTTTTCTTCCTTATTGTCTCCCCCATCGGGGAATGTTTATTTAGTATTAAGAAAATCTTTATCTTTATCTTTAAATTTCTTTCGTATAATGTCCATAAAACCATCATTAACTAATAATTATTTATTATTTAATCATTTAAATTTTATTTAACATCATTTTTAATTCATAAATAATTTAAAATACGTGGGCTCAGTTAGCTGATCTGATTTATTCTTTTTGTGTTTTATACTAGTATTAAAATGTGTTTATTAATTAAGGTATTTAAAGTATTTTATTTTATAGTAGTATTAGCTTACAATATTTTTAAAGTGTGTTTTAATTTCTTTAAGTATTTTATTCATGTAAACAGAAAGTGGTTTTAATGTACATTTAAAAATCACTACATATTAACCTAGATTTTATTGAATTGTTATGTAATTTTGGATTACAATAAAATATAACAGACGATGCATCAAAATAAGGCTTAGTGGTCATCAGGAGGAACTGCAATGTAATCAGGTTTCGGCCCTTATTTCTCAACCTATACAGCAGAAGGGCCAAATGCACTCTATTGACGTATTTCCTTAAATAATTAAATGATTTTGAATAAATATAATATCGTTACAAATAGTTGCAATTTTTTAAAATTTAATTATTTAATGTATTATATATTATTTATACTTCAGGTCAATAGCCAGATGGCTGCTTTGACCGCTCATATATAATTACAACAGAAAAAAATCAAAATGAAAAAATACAAAGATAAGATAAAAATATGCATAAGTAATCTTCGTCGCAGACAAGATTAACACAACTGATAGTTCACCAGCAAAGGAGTACGTTCCCAACTCATTCAACGCATAAGTTGTACTGTGAATGATTTAGCATTGGATAAGTCCACGATGTTATCAGGAAGACTATTCAACGCGTAAATCGCTCAATGTAAAAGTCGGAAATGAGATAGGCATCTTCTATGACTCAAAACTATCAATTTTTTGGAATGTCCTCTACTTCCCATTCTCTTATTAAACACTATACAATCCGAAAGATACGTCTCAACTTTGTGAACAATGCGATGCATAGCCAGGAGATCATCCATTATCAATTTCTCGCGTATAGATACTAAACCTAAACTGATTATGCGAGAATGATATGAGAGATGTTGCACATATGGGCACAATTTCGTAAAGCGACGGGATATGCTCTCCAAATCGTCAATTTCTTTACACGTACAAGGAAAGACCGTCGAAGAAACATATTCAATCACCGGTCACACCAGCGCATTGTACAAACATACAACACAAGATAGCGAGTTCAATATCTTTGATTGTCAAATATGTTAAATAACAATGGGCCTAGAACATATCTTTAAGGGAATCCGGTAGTATAAGTACGAGAAGAAGACAGACACCGTCCGACTCGAACTCTAAATAATCTCATGTGAAGAAAATCTATGATCCAGTAAAGAATTATCGAGTCAATATTTTAATTTTCAAGAACAGCTAGCAACATCCGATGCGGAACCTTATCAAACTCGACTGAAATCTAGAAATAATGCGTCAACGCAATAACCTTCAGCATCATGCTCAAACCAATCTTCACGAGCGGATAATAAGTTCGTTAGGCATGAGCGACCAGGACGAAATCCGTGTTGTGCCATATTCAGGATTCCTAGTGAATTCAAATTAGCATATAAATGTCTGTTTAATATCCGCTCAAGGACTTTGCAGATCACACTGGTAAGGATTATTACACGATAATTACCGACACTCTTGCTGTCCCCATATTTGAAAATCGGTTCAACAATGGTTGTTTTCCAGATATTTGGTAATTTTGATCTACGTCAGCTCAACTCAAATAACGACGCCAATGGCTCTGCTATGTATGTTGCAAGTAATGTAAGAAGATATGGGTGAAATTCGTCGGGGCCTGCAGCGGATACGATAGGTAATCTAGACATTTCCTCATAAACATCTTTAGCAGATACCAATATCAGAGTGTTATTTCTGTAGACATGACTTACTGCTGTATCCTCACAAACATCATAGGAATAAACTGCCTTAAGCATAAAAGTTAATGCACACATCTCAGCTATTATGGCAGATGATAATTGGGCAAGCAGAACTCTTGTTCCTCTGACATACAACCAAAATCTCTTGGGATCATTACTAAGATTTTCAGAAATCTCGCCTTCAAAGTGTTGTCTCTTTTTATCTTAAGGCGATTGACTATATTGCGACAATAAACTCTCCATAAAAGCCAGAATCACCAGTTTGTATATGGTTACCCAAATTTTAAGCTCATCCAATTTAGATATAATACTTCTTATTTTTGTATATGCAACTTTAATGGAAGTGACACTAATCTTTAGGTATGCTTTTAGCGCCACATCAAAAGATACTAGCTCATCTAATCCTGAACTACCCTCTGAGATATAATCAGCTCTTTCCACCTCGCGAATGGTCGTCGACGCACTACACGAAAAATTTTTATCGTTAAATTACTTTCCCCTTTATCTATTCTGGACGGTGTATGATATGATATGGTTATCTGGTATTCCGCAGTGATCGTGAAAGTGGAAGAGGTGGAGGTGTTATTCTTTATGTGAGCAACGATGTGAAAGTAACTGTTCTTAGCACTTCTGATAAAGTCGAAAGTTTGTGGTGTCGGGTAAAATTCATGCATACCGCTCGGCCTGTTCTGGGGGTAGTATATCGCTTACCCTTGGCCGCCACAGATAAACTGATCGGGGAAGTAGAACTTTATTCTAAAGGTACCTCCAATGTTTTAATACTTGGTGACTTTAATATGCCTTCGGTTGATTGGAATTCGTATACGGCTTTTCCTACTTGTGACCATGCTTCTTATGACCTTCTGGAGTGTATTATCTATTGTGATTTAATTCAGCATGTCCAAAATTACACTCGTTTTGTTAGTGACAGTAGATCTCTATTAGATGTATGTTTATCCTCGAACAATGAGATTATTAACGCTATTCGTTATGATGCCCCGATCGATATGTCTGATCATTGCGTAGTGATCGTTAGGTTAAGGTTTCAAGAAGAAACTCGAAGTCCGCGTGAAAATCAAGTGGTTAATGCTTTCAAAACTAACACAGATGCAATTCAGTCAATACTTTTAACAGCTTCCTGGCCAGATCCCGCTGTTGTTGGAGTACATGGCGCGTGGAATTACTTTCAGAGAACCTTAGAGTCGCTGCTTATTTTATTCTCTCCACTTAGAAACAGGACACGTCGAAAAGATTCTCCCTGGTTCGATTCTGAGTTACGTTCAACATTGAGGACTCGTAATTTGATCTTCAATCGCTACAAAGTCAGGGAATGTAGTTATGATGTGTGCATTTGAGAATGGTGTGCATTTGAGAATGCATTAGCTAACCAGTGTAAATACGATTTAAAGGTCCTTTTTCAGTACCTATCAAGAAGGGGAGCTGTTGATTCTTCGATTTGTCACTACTTCTATGTCTGCGAATGACCTAGCTGAAGAGTTTGCGGCACACTATTGCACTTCAGTAGAACCCGCAAATACACATGAAACTTTTTGTATGGAATCTAGTGTGCTGAACACTTACTCTGACACGTGTCTTGAGTTGGATCTTGACAATTTGATAACGCCAGCTAAAGTCTATTCCGAATTACGCCGTCTAAAAGCAAATAATTCAAGAGATTGTGACTTACTACCTTCTGTTTATCTGCGCAGATTAGCAGGCTCAATTTGCGTTCCTCTCTGTGCAATTTTTCGCCAGTCAATCTTAGAAAGATCTCTTCCTAATGTGTGGAAGCAGTCAATTGTTCTTTCCTACTTCAAGAAGGGAGATCGCTCTTCCGTCGAGAATTATAGGCCGGTGAGCATTACCTGCATTTGCTGTAGAGTGTTGGAGAGGTTTGTGCGTTGCTACATGGTTGAGTTTTTTCGTGTGGGAAAAATTTTAGTCCCTAATCAGCACGGATTTCGGGAGGGTTATTCAACTGTTTCAAATTTGCTTGATGCTCATCTTGATTGGACAGCGAATAAGACACATTATACCGATACAGACATTATATTCTTCGACTTTTCTAAAGCTTTTGATAGAGTAGATCATGATCTACTTCTTTAGAAACTTGTCAATACTGGACTCCCAAATATAATAGTTGATTGGATTAGAGAATTTCTTCGTGATCGTTGCTTTCGAGTACTTGTCGATTGGTCATTGTCTGTGTCTAGAGAATGTCATATTGGAGTACCTCAAGGTTCAGTTTTAGGTCCGCTTTTATTCAGCATTTATGTTAACGATTTGCCTGGGTGCATTCGCTCTCGATCATGTTTGTATGCAGATGACTTAAAAATATGGCGGCCCATTCATTCATGTGAGGATGTTGATAATTTGCAAACTGACATAGATAATGTGGAGTTGTGGGCGGCGTCAAACAAGCTTGTGATAAATGTTTCGAAATGCAAACACATGCGTATTATTAGTAATGCTCGCAAGCAACTAACATCTGCTTGTTACAAATATAAGGGCTGTATTGTGGAAAGTGTCGATAGTTACAAAGATTTAGGAGTATGGGTTACCTCTAATTTATCAACTAAAAAGCACACTGATAAAGCTTGTGCCAACTCCAATAAACTGATAGGTATGATTCGACGCGCGTTTGTTCGCGTTAATCCGACTGCTCTTCGGCCTCTGATTTTAGCACATGTATTGAGTAAACTTTTATATGCAGCTCCGGTTGTATACCCACGTACTGTGTATAAACATAAGAAATCAGAGAGGGTACTTCGCAGGGCAACAAAGCTAGCACCAACGTTAGCGTCGCTGCTTTATGAAGACAGACTGAGATCATTATGACTTGAGACCGTCACATGGACCCGTCGGTACATGGATATGTGCCTTGTTTGGCATTTATTCCAACGTCGTCATCACCCTCTTCGGAGTTGGGTTCAACTACGTTGTTCAAATGTTCTTCGCAGTCATTCTTTAACTATTCGAAGAAACAGGGTACAGAAATTGGGCGCGATGCAATTTGATAGAAGAATTGTTGAGCTGTGGAACAACCTTGATGCAGACACCGTTGGATGCAGTTCACTTAATACTTTTAAAAGAAGACTACGAATGGATCAAGCAATGTTTCGTGTTGCATTTCCTTATTTTAATAACTAATATATTTATTTACGAACTTATTGTGAGCCAGCTATTTGAGCTAATGCTCGTATGCTTTCGTGCTTAAAATCTTGTGGATTTGTCGTGTGCTTACAGAGAAGTCAATAGAGAGTGCATACTCGAGGTTTGAACCCCGTACATAGACTTGAATGTATAATAATAATGAAGAGTGGTCCCGCTTCATCATCGGGTGCCCCTACGTCTTTCTACAACGCGATCTTGTGGCTTTGTCGTGTGCTTACAGAGAAGTCAATAGAGAGTACATGCTCGAGGTTTGAACCCCGTACATAGAGTTTGCAATGCACACGCCTCCACAATTCGGCCACGCGGGGCCTTATGGTGGTAAATAATAATATGTATATGGTATTTAATATTATATGGTATGCATGAATGCTCATGCAAAAATGTTTATTGTAAATTAAAATATTTCGTCTTTACGATAGTAATTAATAGTAGTTTTAGTTAATGTTAATTTAATGTTAATATCTACACCTTTATCATCAATATTGGTTTTGTTAAGAATAAGGCTTCTGTTCAAAAATAATTAATTTCAAAATATTAATTTCAAAAATTTCATTATTTAATGTATTATATTTTATATTATATGGTATGCATGAATGCTCATGCAAAAATGTTTATTGTAAATTAAAATATTTCGTCTTTACGATATAAATTAAAAGTAGTTTTAATTGATCTTAATTTAATGTAATTTAATAAAATAATAATTGAAAATAGTGTAAATTAATTATTAATTTTTCAAAAATATATGCCGTCTATCTTCTGGTACTGCCTTACAAATAATGGCAAATTCTCAAGTCAATGACTAATATAATTTAAATCGACCTGCATGTCAAGCTTTTATACATTAAATGTTGTTCTACCTGTTCTAGTTAAAACCAACCAGTCAAATGTACAGTATCTATGAACACAATAATTGCATTTTACTAAATTTAAAGCTAACTGTTCGTTTTTATGCATTAAACGAAGATATACTAAATAATTAAATTTCATCAAAGGGAAATACGGCATTAGCATGTATCTTGCACCGCTCTATGTTAATTCAAGGGATATTGGCCTCTTCCTAATAACATACCAGTTCATCCTGATGATCACTAATCTTTATTGAATACATTGTGTATTATTTATTAGTCGATTCATAAAACTGAATTTTATTTTAAATTTTAACTGTATATAAATATAAATTATATAAAATATTATTATTTATTATTTATAATTATTTATTTTAATTTTTGATTTATGGATAGTATAAAATTCTTAGACTCGGCTAGCTTATCTAATTATTTATTTGTTACAAAAATAAATGGCGTCCGGCTTCTGGTACTGCCTTACAAATAAAGGCAAATTCTTAAGTTATTGACTAATCTAATTTAAATCGATCTGCATGACAAGCTTTGAGATATTAAATATTGCTCTATCCTGCTCTAATTAAAACCAACCGGTCATATAAACGGTATATATGAACGCAATAATATACTTTGTATGCCCGGCTTCTGGTATGTCCGGCTTCTTACAGGGCAATTCTTAAGTCATGACTAATATAATTTAAATCAACGTGCATTAAAAGCTTTGAAACATTAAATGTTATTCTATCCTGTTCTAATTAAAACCAACCAGTTATATATACAGTATATAACAGTATTCGACACGTCGCAGCTTAACATACGAACATCATCAAGCGACTGCGTTCATAACGGACTCGCCGAAACATCGCTTTTAAGCACGACGTTAATACGCGAGGAACTTTACGTGATCTTACAAGCGTCAGCCAGTCAAAAGAAAAAAGTGGCATCTGCTCAGTTTGTCTTTGGCAACTGAGTTTGAGATCATGTGGCGATTCAGACAGTGTCTTGGATCGGGATGAGTCCCTCGTTGATCGGGACGAGCGACCGGCAAGACTTGGACATAATTTATTATTTGTAATTTACATTTTATTTCTTGGGTACAGTGAAGTATTGATATAAAAGTTATATATACAGTATTTATGAACTCAATTATTGCACTCAATTTAATGCTAAATGTTCGTTTTACTGCATTTAAATCATATGCTTAGGTAAACATATTGTAAATAACAATGACTAGCCTTTATTCTTAAAATCAAGACTCATTTCCAACAAAAACAATTTATTGACAAGAAAAAATAAAAGTACACAAGATTTTTCTTGCCAACAACTGGACCGGGTATCGAGTCGTGGAGGCAAGGCACAAACCCAAACTACCCCAGACATCGCGATCCTGAACGACAGACCAGAGTTCTTTTTTAGATAGCCCAAAGCTGTCTTGGGCAATTTCGAGATTCAATCTCTCCACCGGTACCGAGGTCTACCTTTTAGTCTCTTTCCAGGGAGTCCGGCCTGGAAAACTCTCCGAGAAAAGCATCACAGGAAATCTTCAGAACTGTCTTAACTACCTCAACTGACTTTATTTGATGTGGAGACGCGCCGACTATATACCGAGTCCACCCGGATGATCGAATTCCTAGCCTTATATCTAAGGCTAAGACCGGCCACACCGCGAAGGAACTTCATTTCGGTCGCATGTATTCGAGATCTTATCCTTTCGGTCATAACCCCAAGATCATGATCATAGGTTAATATAGGAACGAAGATTGGACTGTAAACCGTAAGCTTTGCCTGACGATACAACTCGCTTTACCACGACATAACTGTATAACGAATGCATTGACGCATTAGCTAAACGGATCCGCTTCTCAATCTTCCTGATGTTCCTGTCGTCTCTCAAGAGCATTTTCCTCAAGATACTTAAAATCCTCCACATAAGGAAAAAATTTTCTAAAAAAAAGTAAAATAACATTTTGTAATAATTCAGGTGACATTTTCTAAAATGACACCTGAATCCGAGACGAACACAGTGACAATCTTGGAGGTATCGCCTACATCCTTGCTGTTTGGCATTCCATCGTAAAACGATCTAGTAAGTATTGTAAGTCCTCATGACAAGAAGCCAACAAGACAACGTCATCTGCAAAATGCAGAGGTTATTTTCCCTATGGAACCGAACTGAAAACCGACATCCGATAAAGCAACCCGTTTCGTAATTTTGGCATGTAAACACGGAAAAAACTGGCGACAAATGGTAACTTTGACGAAGCCAAACGCTTACTGGATATGATTCAGACTTTCTTCCTAGAACACGAACACAACTTATGCTTTGTTCATACGGAGAAGCCACAGCTTCCCGAAGATAGCGTGGTACTCCATACTCTCTTTGAACCTCTCACAAACTCTCTTGCGGAATTCGGTCAAACGCCTTCCCAAATCGAAAATCAGTTGAGCGAACTCCCAAGACCGTTTGTGGATAGTTGAGAGATTAAAGAGCTGATCCGCTGATCCGTAGTTCAATGACGGGGACGAAAGCCGCATTGTTCGTCTTGCAACTGTCCCTCATCTATAGGCCGTATTCTTAACTCAAGAATCTTATCAAATAGCTTACCAGTTTGGCTAAAAAGAGTGATACACCGGTAATTAGAACCCACTCAAATCACCTTTCTGAAAGATCGGTACCACCCCCTCCCAGTTCGTCACATACGACGAACCTTGCCCAACTTCAATGCAGCATTAAAGATCCGTGTTAGCCACTTCATACCAACAACGTCAAGAACCTTTAAAGCTTCAGGTCGTATCTCGTCAACCCCGGAAGACTTGCATTACGAAGTTTCTTAACAACATCATTGGCCTCTTCCAAAGTGATGAGCTCTTCTGTCGGTTCTAAAGGCTCTACTTCTACAAGAGAAGGCATATCTATCGGATTATTGGGAGTTTTCTGCTTACTAACACGAAGGTTCCTGATCGTCCTCCAGAACATCTTCGAAACTGACTTATGATCAAGTTCTAAGTGCTCTCCAAACTTCTCCCAAGCCGCCTTCTTCGCTTTGGTAACTGCTCGAGCTGAAACTCTCATTGCCCTCCGGTACTTGTCTACAGCTTCAACTCATTTATCTGACAAATTTACCTTATAAGCCAGCCTCTTTTGTTCGACAAAATTTCTAACTGCTTGTGTCCACCAAGCAGTTCGAGTATTTCCTACGCGACAAGCACCTAAGTTCTTCGAGCCACAACTTTTCACAGTACTTTGGCAAGCGAGAATTTGAACATCTCCCATTCCTGATCAATGCTCTTCACCTCTTCTGGCAACCGAGAGAAGTCCTCCTGGATGTAGCCAGAAAAACGATATTTGACAAAAACATCTGCTAGACGCTCCCAGCACGCCCTCAAACAACGTTTAAAAAAAGATTTATTTAACGTGGCAAATGCGTGCTAGCGCACACTTACATGACCACAACAAAACAAAAATGTAAATCATGTGTCGAGGTGTGAACGGAGGATGTGTTTGAATGTGATAAAGGAGGGAGCGAGGCGGACGTCGAGAGGGAGTTGATTCCAGGCGAGTGAGGCGGCGACGAGGAAGGATCAGATACCGTAGTAGTTGGAGTAATTGGGAACGTGGAATAAGAGGGTATGACGGGAACGTAGCGATAGCGAGGTGGGGCGAGTGTCGTCTAAAAAAGGAAGGCTGATGAACGATGGGGAGCCGACAGCGATGATACGAAATGTTACGATAAGAAGGCGGTGTTTGATGCGGATGTGGATGGTGAGCCGGGAGAGTTGGGCAAGATTTGTGGATATGTGGTCGAAGCGACGGAGACGAAAGAGCACTCGAACGGCGGAGTTGATTATGCGTCGTAGTGGTAGGATGATGGATTTTGGAGAATTGGCGAAAAGGCTAAGGCAGTAATCGATTTTAGGAAAAGAAACGATGAAAGAAGAGACATACAAGAACGGAAGTCGATAAGATAGTGGATACGGCGGATGTCACGGAGAATTAAGTTGGACGAGTGGACCTTGTCACGGACGAAGGGTTTAAGGGAAAGGTTATCATCGAAATGGAAGCCTAAGAAAGTGAGATTGTGGACTATGGGGATGATCGATAAGGCAAAAGATACACTGGAAGGAGATATGTTTGGTTTACGGGTGAGGATCCACATTATTTTAGACTTGTCTGGGTTTAGAACGAGATGGAGATGAAAGCCGCAATGTTCATTGAGGTTTAGACGAAAGCCGCATTGTTCGTCTTGCAGCTGTCCCTCATCTATAAGCCGTATTCTTAACTCAAGAATCTTATCAAATAGCTTACCAGTTTGGCTAAGAAGAGTGATACACCGGTAATTAGAACCCACTCACTTCCCGTTGTATAGGAAGAAGAGTAGATTTAGGTGAGTTGGAAAATAGACTAAGACAATAATCGAGTCTAGAAAAAAGGAGAGAAGATATTAGAGTCATACAAGAAGGGAAATCGATCAATCTACGAACTTGACGGAGGTTGCGGAGTATTAAGGTAGATGAGCGTACTTTATCTCTAACGAAAGGTTTAAGTGAAAGTCGGTTGTCAAAATAGAAGCCTAGAAAAACGAGATTATCAACGATAGGAATAATTGTAGAATTTAATGATACGGAGGGAGGCTCGAAGTCGAGGCGTTGAGGTAGGATCCACATAATTTTGGATTTATCAGGATTCAGAGAAAGGCGAAAGGAAGAAATATGATTGGAAATTGAGACAAGACAGTCGAAAGCAGAAACACCAAGATCGTGAATACGATAAACAGGTGCATGAGCATAGATGAGAATGTCATCAGCATATTGCATAACATGGAAGTTAAATTTATGAGAAATCGAAGACAAATCAAATGTGGTATTTGTGCCAACAAACTAATCTGCAACCTTTCCAATAAGCACATATCAACATCCAACACGTCAACTCAAACTACCCCCGTCGTTTCTAATGTCCTTTCTCCACCCACCGACCATGCCACCATATACACTTCCCATTCCATGTCATCTTCACTCCCTGACACCCCACGTCCAGTCCTTCCGGTCTCGTTTCTCAATAACTTGCATCCATTAATCAAAATCACATCGACTAACCTCCACAATCCTTCCACTCATAACCTTTCCTCACATCGCTTGCCACCCTCTTTATTATCATTATCCTCTATGTATCCTGTCGTCAAACCAAATCCCTCCAAATCATCAACTGTCAGCTCTTCTATCGTGATCTCACCTACTCACGTCAGTCGTCCTCCTTTACGGAAGCGCTTTCCTTCTCGCGATCGTTGCGTCATTGTCACTAATATCACGCCTTCCAACTCCTTATCTCTACAAGCACGCCTAAACCACGATGTTTCCGCCTTCAGATCCATCCTCTCGTATGTTGTTCCTGCGGATAAACCATCTTTTTTCAAGGACATTTCTCCTGTCGCATTCATCCGTCTAAACAAATCTTCTCAATCTAATCCTTCCCAGCCCCCTCTCCTAAAAATTGTTTTCAAGCATTGCTCTCACGCGTCTTCTGTCCTCTCTTAACGTATTAAACTCATGTCATCTTCAACCACTCGAATTTTCCCCGATCGCGCCCCTTCTGAAATCGCTCAAATCACTTCAGCCCGCATCGAAAAACGCCGTCGCGAGGAAAACGGCGAAACATCACTATCCATCCGAAACATAAACGGAAATTTTTAAGTTGTCCACACCCGTCCAAAAATTCGATGGCGCTCCATCTCTCCTATGTGTCTTCTGCACTAGACTCTTTCGCCACAGCACACGGTTTCCGCCTCGGTCTCCTCAACACTAGATCTATTCTCAATAAATCCGATCTTATCCTCAACCTATTCACCAAGCAATCTATCGATCTATTCTGCCTCAACGAATCCTGGCACTCAGATAACGACGACCTTAACATTTGCCGTCTGCTCTCTGCCGGTTGCTCCCTAGTCGAATCCGTCAACCCCCTCAGCTCATGCCCTTCTAAATTCTCTAATCAAGGCGGCATCGTTGCATTCGCGCGTCACCCCGCGTTTCTTCGCAAAATCAATCCCCCTTTAAGTCTTTGATCTTTTGAATTGCTCACTTGTCTTTATTCTAACCCGATCACTCTAGATCTCGCCATTGTATACCGTCCTGGTTCATCAGCTCCTACAGCCATATTTTTTACCGAACTCGCTGACCTTTCTCATTGTTCTTTGTCCTCAATTCCTTCACTCGTTCTAGGCGACTTCAATATCCGTCTATACTGCCCCCTTTCACGGATTCCAACCGGTTCATCAACATTCTATCCAACTACAATTACAAACTAATCTCCACTGCCCCCACACATATACTTGGTGGGGCACTCGACATCATCGCTTTCCCTGATCATTTTGCTGCCTACACCTCAATGTCCATCTCTGATCCTGGTTTATCCGATCACTTTCTTATCACACTTGATCTCACTCACAACCACACCCCTCCTCACACACCTACAATCCTACATCGCCCTTGGAGAAATGACCTCTCCCTTCTCCGCTCTGCCTTACTCAAATCGTCTCTATAATTACCCACAATAACATATTCATCTCCTCACGATCTCGCCTTTCTTTTCACCTCTGAACTCACATCCACTCTCGATATTTTCTTGCCCTTCAAGTCTCACCCACACCGTCGCTTGCACCGTGCCCTATGGTTTGACATCCGATGCCTAACCTCAAAGCGTCGACTCCGCCTTGCTTTTCGAGTCTATGACCGCTCTCTCAGACGTGATTTCCACTCGATCACTCCGTCTTTCCGTTATTCCTATCTTGCTCTTCGCCGGTATCATCTCAACCTACTACGTACCAAATGCAACGTCTTCTGGCAGCATATAATCATCACTTCATTCAACTCTAAGACTCTATG
Source organism: Pomphorhynchus laevis (assembly GCA_012934845.2). Classification (NCBI taxonomy): domain Eukaryota; kingdom Metazoa; phylum Acanthocephala; class Palaeacanthocephala; order Echinorhynchida; family Pomphorhynchidae; genus Pomphorhynchus; species Pomphorhynchus laevis. Next base: position 343,288 of record WNNJ02000543.1, read on the forward strand.
GCATACTTTTAACTAAATCCTTGATCGCTCCTCTTCGCCGTGCAACATCAATCCCCATAATTATTCGTCATTTCTCCAGACTAAAGTATCCACGTTGCTCTCTCACACCCCGGTCTCTATCCTATCCCACTCTGCCCAGTCTAGCCTCATCCTTCCGGAACTCTTTCATCTTCTCCCTGTCTCACCTACAGAAGTATCATCTGTCCTCATGTCCTTGCCAAACAAAACCTCACCTGCCGATCCCCTGCCTACTCACATATTAAAATCTATATGCTCATCGATATCCCTATTTCTCACAACTTTGTTTAACTCGTCTATCCGCAGTCGTATCTTCCCTTCACACTGGAAATCCGCAATCGTTCGTCCCCTCCTTAATAAACAATCGCTCGACCCCTCCCTTCCTTCTAGCTATCGCCCAATTTCACTATTCCCTACTCTTTCTAAGCTCTTAGAACGCCTCATCTTAATACAGATCAACGGTTATCTCTCTGCATCCAATCTGTACCCTCCTTTCCAATCCGCTTTCCGCTCTAATCACTCCACAGAAATCACCTGCATGAAAGTTTACAACGACTTACTCATTTCTCGAGACAAGGCTCTATATAGTATTCTCATCTCCTTCGACCTCTCCTCCGTATTCGACATTGTCGACCACTCCGTCCTACTTTCTCGCCTTCGTTATGATTACGGCTTTTCTTCCTCCTCCGTAGCATGGTTTGCCTCATATCTATCCGACCGTTTCTTTCGCGTCTGTTCTAATTCATCATCCTCCCCTCCCATCCCAATTTTTTTTGCAGGGTCCCACAAGGTTCAGTGCTAGGTAACCCTGCTTTACTCTCTTCTGCTTGGCGATCTCTCTTCGTTTAATAAACCTTTTTCCTTTAACGTCATGTAATACGCCGATGACATCCTCATCTATGCTCATTCACCTGCACATCGCATACACGATATCGGCATTTCTGCCTCCAACTGTCTTTCTTCTATCTACAAACGTCTCTCCAATCTCAATCTCGTTCTAAACCCCGAAAAGTCCAAAATAATGTGGATCCTCCCCCGTAAACCAAACATATCTCCTCCCACTGTATATTTTGCCTCATCGATCATCCCCATAGTCCACAATCTCACTTTCTTAGGCTTCCATTTCGATGATTACCTTTCCCTTAAACCCTTCGTCCGTGACGAGGTCCTCTCATCTAACTTAATTCTCCGTGACATCCGCCGTATCCGCCTCCTTATCAACTTCCGTTCTTGTATGTCTCTTCATTCATCGCTTCTTTTCCCTAAAATCAATCCTTGCTCGCTCCCCTTCGCCGTGCAACATCAATGCCAATGATTATTCGTCATTTCTCCGGACTAAAGTATCCACGCTGCTCTCTCACACCCCGGTCTCCATCCTATCCCACTCCGCCCAGTCTACTCTCATCCTTCCGGAACTTTTTCATCTTCTCCCTGTCTCACCTACAGAAGTATCATCTGTCCTCATGTCCTTGCCCAACAAAACCTCATTTGCCGATCCCCTGCCTACTCACGTATTAAAATCTATATGCTCATTGATATCCCCATTTCTCACAACCTTGTTTAACTCGTCCATCCGAAGTCGTATCTTCCCTTCACACTGGAAATCCGCAATCGTTCGTCCCCTCCTTAAGAAACAATCGCTCGACCCCTCCCTTCGTTCAAGCTATCGCCCCATTTCACTACTCCCTACTCTTTCTAAGCTCTTAGAACTCCTCATCTTAATACAAATAAATGCTTATCTCTCCTCATCCAATCTGTACCCTCCTTTTCAATCCGCTTTCCACTCTATTCACTCCACATAAATCGAATGCATAAAAGTGTACAACGACTTACTCATTTCTCGAGACAAGGCTCTATATAGTGTTCTCATCTCCCTCGACCTCTCCTCCGCCTTCGACATTGTCGACCACTCCGTCCTCCTTTATCGCCTTCGTTATGATTTCGGCTTTACTTCTTCCTCCGTAGCATGGTTTGCCTTAGATCTATCCGACCGTTCCTTTCGCGTCTGTTCTAATTCATCATCCTCCCCTCCCATCCCTATCTTTTGCGGGATCCGACAAGGTTCAGTCCTAGGTCCCCTGCTTTTCTCTCTTCTGCTTGGCGATCTCTCTTCGTTTAATCAAACCTTTTTCCTTTAACGTCATGCAATACGCCGATGACATCCTCATCTATGCTCATGCACCCGCACATCGCATACACCACGATGTCGGCAATTCTGCCTCCAACTGTCTTTCTTCTATCTACGAACGTCTTTTCAATCTCTATCTCGTTCTAAACCCCGACAAGTCTAAAATAATGTGGATCCTCCCCCATAAGCCAAACATATCTCCTCCCACTGCATCTTTTGCCTCATCGATCATCCCCATAGTCCACAATCTCACTTTCTTAGGCTTCCATTTCGATGATCACCTTTCCCTTAAACTCTTCGTCCGTGACAAGGTTCGCTCGTCTAACTTAATTCTCCGTGACACCCGCCGTATTCGCTGCCTTATCGACTTCCGTTCTTGTATGTCTCTTATTTCATAATTTCTTTTTCCTAAAAAAAGATTACTGCCTTAGCCTTTTCGCCAATTCTCCAAAATCCATCATCCTACCCCTACAACGAATAATCAACACCGCCGTTTGAGTGCTCTTTAGTCTCCGTCGCTTCGACTACACATCCACATATTTTGCCCAACTCTCCTGGCCCACCATCCACATCCACATCAAACTCCGCTTTCTCGTAACTTTTCGTCTCATCGTTGTCGGCTCCCCGTCGTTCATTAACCTTCCTTTCTTAAACGACATTCGCTTCACCTCGCTATAGCTGCGTTCCCGTAATTCTCTCATACTCCACGTTCCTAATTACTCCAACAACTACGGTCTCCGATCCTTCCTCGTCGCCGCATCACTCGCCTCGAATCAACTCCCTCTCGACGTCTGCCGCGCCCCCTCCTTTATCCTATTCAAACATTTCCTCCGTTCACACCTTCTCGACACATGATTTACAGTTTTGTTTTGATGTGGTCATGTAAGCGTGCGCTGGCACGCATTTGCCACGTTAAAATAAATCTTTTTTATAATGTCTGATATGACACGCTGAAAAACTGCGACTGCGTTTGTTAGCCCGAACAGTAAACGTTTAAAGTGATACAGGCGGCTACTTGTCTCGAAAGCTGTATAGTGTCGTTCTCCTTCTCGTATGCCAATTTGATGGTATGCGGATTTTATATCCAAAGTGCTATAAATGGAATACGGGATCAATTTGTCGATGAAATCATCGATTCTGGGAATCGGAAACGCGTCCAGATGTGTGAGTTTGTTGATTGTTTGAGAATAATCAACGACCATTATCTTCTTGTTGTTATTATTAGCTATGACTATTTGAGCACGCCAAGGAGACTGGCTTGGTTCAATTATATCATCGATCAGAAGTTGCCTTACTTGGCCGTCGATGAAAGTTTCGTCAAGGTGATTGCGTCTTCGAGACTTTGTTGCAATTGGGTGTATACTTTCATCGAGATACTTGAACAGTTGTACCGATCAACATTCACAGATCCTGTAGATCCGATCGTGAAACAAGGTCGCTTCCCAGAAAGGAAAGCCGTTCCTTCACAGAAAGGGACGGTCAAGGATGATATCTGAACATAACGACGGTAAAACGTACAATTTGAAATAATCATAGTTATCCGAATCTATACGGATATACACGATGACGAAACGCTTCAGTTTGGTTGAAAACGAGGTATCCGCAATTGACACTTTTAGACTATTCGGTTGAGGTATCAGTTTACACCTCGCTAGGGCCTCAGGACCGATAAGATTTAACGCACTCCCAATGGTCACTTCAATGAGTGACCATTTACGACTGCATTAGTTATTGGAGTTTTGGTTAAGACGTCGATGAAAGACACCAATGTACCTCCCAGTACCGAATGTATGCCATGAAAGGATTTTCTACGCGATTTGCACACTAGCGAAGTGTCTTATTTTACCACATTCTCGACAGGTGGCCCTTCTAGCTGGACAATGATCATGACGATGTTCATTATCACCACAAAAATAGCAACGTCGTTTTGTCAATACATTACATGTTGTATCTTCAGAAGATGTATTATTATCTGCATTAAAAGTTTCATTAATAACGATCGATTTGGGATGATCTTGTTGTTCTGTCTGACGGTTTAAAATGATTTGCTTGGTTTTGAGCATTCTCCAGGGTCCGGGCTAAATCATATGCCTGTTTTATCAGTAATAGACGCTTCTAACGGTCGTTGTCGTATCATAGCAGAATGAATTCCAGCAATGAACGTGTCTCGCAAAAATAGATTACGATGATCCAATGCACTGAGCCTCGAATGGGCAATCTCGACCCAATGATTCTAACAGTCGAATGTATTGATCAATTGTCTGATCGGTTGATTGATGAACATTCCGCAGTTGATGTCTCAAAAATAAATCGGATTTTGATTTCACAAATGCTGCATTCAGAAGTTCAATAGCGTCATTGTATGTTGTGACTTCACGGAATAAGTCAACAACTTCAGTAAAAACGTAATTGATAAGAATATTGAAAATTTGCATCTGAGACGGTGAATCGAGACAGTCAATGAATGTGCGGAATCTCTGAAGCCAGTGTCGCCATATATGCTCAGCATTGATTCTATCCGAGTTCAGAATCAGTGTCAGGTTTGAGAAGTTTTTCCATCAACAATAAACTCGAATAAATTGTAGCGAAGAAAAGTATTAAGGCTTTATTCGAGTTAATCTACAAAATCATAACAGACAAGTTAAATAATATAAACAAAAGGTTTTGTTTATCACGACAGTGTAAGGAAGTCTTCGCTCATTTAAACTATTGATTTCGTGACACCGTTTGATAACGGAATATCTTTGAGCTTTTTCATTGGTTATTCTCCAATGATCAGTTGTGCGATTTTTAGTGCATCAGATTTAATTAGCTGTTCCCACTACAATATGATGTTTTTCTCTTGCAGTTATGCACGCAACTTCATAAGAAACTTCCAACATTGGTTTAGCGTGTTTTACAAATTGGAATCCTTGAAGGGTTCTCTTCTGGTCAAAACGTGCCCTCTTTTGTTTCATTTCTGCTCATGTTCCATCTCCATCATGCACATTATTAAAGTGTGTCAGTAACTTGAATGTCGCAAACTTTCATATTGGCAAGAACCAAATTACAAGTTATGCATTTCGCTTTGATTATGCCTTTCTCAACAACCTTTGTGAAACCGTACTTTACAAATTAAATCAGCTAACTGAGTCTACGTATTGTTATATAATTATAAAATAAACAAAACATAATAATGCTAAATCAAAATTTAATAATTAAATAATAAAATTAATAATTGTTTTTAGATTTTCTATAATTTTAATCAAGTTAAAAAATAAAAATAAAAAATAAAAAATAAAATTTAAAATAAACGTCATTTTTATGAATTGACTAATAAATAACAGACGTTGTATCAGAATAAGAATTAGAGGTCATCAGGAGGAACTGCTATGCTATCAGGTTTCGGCCCCTAACTCCTCTACCCAACATAGCAGCGGGGCCAAATACATGCTAATGATGTATTTCCTCTGAAATAACTATCTAGTATCTTATTCTAATGCAAAGTATATTATTTATTATTCATCCATAAAAATTTGCCACTTAAGAGTTTAAATTCGTCTTTCCAGCCTCTCTTACTCATTGACGTCATGAAGAGATGAGCAATCTGAAATTATCAATATGAGAGAAAAAATCTTTCATTTTATTTGAATGTTTTACCGAGTAGAGTGTTCATGACTGACAAAAATTCTTTCCGGAACCCACCTGGTGAATCATGACCTATAGGTTAAGAAACCCTTGCTTAAAGAAATGTCGACAAGTGCACTTTGGATCAGATAGAGAGGCCAAATAAACACCAAACCAGTTTTTCTTAGCGAGAATTCCATTAATTGGACCCCTAAAATTGTGAGTCTATCAATATATATAACACTACTTAACTAGTGTACAAGATATAATTGGCTTTCCTCAGAACTCGCTCATATATGTTCAATTCACCTCTAACTTGGGAGTATGTCATTGGGGATTCGTACAGTATGTAATTGCGTATAACTCCATTGAAAATAAGGCTGAATCATTTAGCGTCAAAAGTACTGAGGGATCTACGCAGGATACTTAGTAGGCGAAGACACTTGCTTGACGTGTAACTAACGTGATCAAGAGATTTGATATCATTAGATACAATGACGCCTAAATCGGTCGTTTTCCATGCATGTTTGATTGTTACACTGTCTATGGAGTATGAAGAAACATGTTTAGCAAATACAAGGTTAAGATACATGCATTTGTCTGGATTAAGCAGTAAGCGTTTACAACAACACCAATATTTAGTCTAATTACGTCTTATTGTAATAAGAGTGTATGTTATGTCGTCAACTGTCCTCCACATATTCAAGTCATCTGCGTAGAGAATTGAGTAGCTACTAGATAATACACCAGGAATATCGTTTATATAAACATTAAACAACAAGGTACTTGAACGGATACTTGAGGGAATCCTTTTGAAAATGAAGTCCATGTTGACACATATTCACCGATTTTTAGAACAGCAGTACGGTTAGTGAGTAATGAGCGGATCCACTCTAGAAGTAAACCACTAACACCACGTTTCATTGAATCATCGAGAAGAATACTATACTAATCTATCGAGCGCCTTAGACAAATCGAAGAAAAGAACATCAATATATGAGTTTGCCTGCCTTTCGATGGACTAACTATTACGGACGGTACTTAGAATTGTTACTGTAGAACGACCCTGTCTAAATCCTTGTTGATTATTGCAGATAATGCTATAACGTTTGAGGTGGTGTGATAGAGATCGCGTAACAACGCTGTCCATAACTTTATAGGCTATCCATGCAAGATTTATTGGTCTGTAAATTAAGGCAAGGTATCGGTTGCCTTTTTAAATAGCGGTCTAATAATAGATTTCCTCCAGTCAGAGGGAATAGTACTGAATGTAATTGAGTGTTGAAATGTAAACAGAAGTTGTTTGGCCACAGCGATCGCTAACTTACCGAATAATATGGTGGGGATACCGTCAGGACCCTAAGATGTAGAACGAGGCAGTCTATTTAATTCAAACAGAATATCGCTATATCGAAATAAATTGTGTCAATGATTTCGGATTTTGGAAAGCTTGTAGAAAGCAATTTTTATTTTCCTTACATCGAAAGAAAGCTGGTCTTTGATGATCATATTGGTAACTTCAGTAAAAGTAGACCTGACAGAGTAAAGAAATCAAAAAAGAACATATGGATTAGATGATGCTGTACGACATAAATATGATAAAAAGCAGAATTTTTGCGTTTCATTAGAGTTGCCTTATTACGTATGACTCGGTTAGCCGCAGAATCTGATCGGCCATTTCTATAATCGACGAATAAGCGATTTCTAATACTTATCAGTTTTTCAACTCAATGTCGAACCACGCAGGAGTTTTAATTTTCTTTTTACGTTTGATAAATGAGAAGTGTAACAGCTGTAATATCGAATCGCGAAAGTGATTCCAACTTGCTTTAATGTTACAAGCATTAGGGTTGAGCCAGCTAACATTCAGCAGAATATGAGACCTGACTATGTCGTCAGCTTTAAGATAATTAATTTCTGCAGGAGTTTTTTTGTTGTGGTTTTACTTGGGATATGGTAATCATAATAACCTGATGATCGCTCTTGACAATTAGTGGTAGTAGATGAAAATTGTATAATCTGGTGGTAGGAACTAAGACAGATTCTAATAAGGATGAAGCAGATCATCTGAAACGAGTGGATGATTTTAACCTTTACGTGCTGATAAAGGTTTAAATTATTAATGAAACTCGAATTTTGAGGGATTCTGCATAGCAACAGAACAGCGGACAGTATGAATCCTAATCAACAAAGGGCATGTTAAAATCGTCGAGGGAGATAACGTTATTGGAGTTTTGGAAATTGTAATCGGTTGATTTGCGTATTAGCTAAGCGGGCTAACGAGGATAGCGATAGAATATACCGAGTCGAAGAAATATAGTCATATAAGTGCCGATAGGAATTCGTTTAAGCTGTTTTTATCTGAAGAAGACGCTATAACTTGAACAGATGAGGGAGATCTTACATAAATAGGTAGTGTCTTCGATTTCTCGTACATTTAACTTCCATGTTATGAAATATGCTGATGACATTCTCATCTATGATCATGCACCAGCTTATCGTATTCATGATCTTAGTGTTTCTGCATCCAACTGTCTTGCCTTAATTTTAATCATCTTTCTTCCCTTCGTCTTTCTCTGAATCCTAATAAATCCATAATTATGTAAATCCTTCCTTGATGCATCGGCTTAGAACTTCCCTTCATATCATTAAAGGCTTTTCGCCTTGTAACTTTTCATACACTTTTATTTCTTAACGTTCCTTTTCTTGATAATTATCGTCATGTTAACTGTTCCTTGTGTTCCCGTAATTCCCTTCATTTTCATGTCCCAAACTACTCTACATTCTTTTTCTTCCACTCCTTGCTTGTGACTGTTTCTCTCTCGTGGAATCATCTACCCATTCATATACCTCAATCAACTTCCCTACCGTGCTTCATTCGCCAAATCCGATCCCATTTAAACAATTTAACTAAGTTATCTGCTTGACTTTTACTATTTTTCTTAGTTAGTGGACTTGTAAGCGTGCAGCTGATACGCATTTACCACGCTTGATCAATAAATAGATTATTATTAAAAATGAAGACACCGACACCTCTGCGATTGAGTCGATTGGTATGAGTTAAGGTAAATCCCTAAAAAGAGATTTCCGCATCACATTTAGAGAAGTTAAGCCAATTTTCGGTAAGGACAATAATATCAGCCTTGGTGTCATCTGAGTCAAACAGTTCGTTGGTTTTATTCTGTAGGCTTTGTATATTTGTTTATAGTATGTAGAATTTTACCGACAGAGTTAGAAACTGTAGGCGATCAACAAGTGTGCCAACCGCCGAGCCTAAAGGATTCAAACAGGTGATCACTCAATGAGCAACTTGGTCCGATGGAGCAGCGCAAAGTATGCAAAGATCTATACCCACCTGTGATTATGTGAGACGGTAAAGTGTAAATCGTCTCGACACAATGCGCCACACTATCTGGAAATTTTTAATGGTTAAATCAGTTTCACCAGATGAAACTCTACGATGTAGTTCAATTTTTGCCTTTTGAAGTTTTCTTCTATCCTCGGGGCAGATCGGAAAGCAAACGAAGACTTTTTCCCTTCAGTAAATAAGATTCTTTGAGAATCGCTGAGAACATTGCTGAATTAGCGAAAACGACTTTGAGAAGTCTCGGCTTATTATTCGCTATTTTGGTACCTACGCAGAATATATTGATAACTGATATAAATGTATTACTTTTCCCGTATATTTATTCTGATTGAAGGAATCGGGAAGACTTAAATATCATAAACTAATTCTATGCTGTTTGGACTTTTAAGTCTCATCGGTAGGGGCTGCTGCACAACTGGATTAGAGGGGTGCTGTACTTCAATCCAGTTGTGCAGCAGCCCCCTGCTGATGATACTCAATAGTCGAAACATCATAGAATTAGTTTATGATGTTTAAATCTTCTCGATTCCTTCTATCAAAATATTGATAACTCTAGGATTCAGATCGTTGATATTCCTAAAAATACTGACAAAGATATACTTAACACACCAAATATTATTTTCTATTGTTAAGATATTGTTTGGTGATTAAGATTCAATTACGTTTGTTATAAGAAGACATTGTTTACACTCAAACTGATATCTACCACGTTTTGATTGCTTTAAGTTGGAAGATAACAGGGAATTGGACTGAAGTAACTCTAACGGACTTTCATCTCAATTGATAGTGTTTGTTAAAAACCGTAATTGGATCGGGATGAAAAACATAAATATTATTAGATGGAAGAATTCTTACTGAAATTAATGCGTTGAGATAGATGATCGGATGTGTCGACCATATTGCGAACATTGTAATTCGAAGGAGTTGAGGTCTGAGATGATGTTTGTCAGGGCATGGTTTCAGTAACTCTGACGGACATTCATCTGAATTGATCGTGTTTGTTAATACCCTAATTGGATCAGGATGAAAAACAGAATTGTTACTAGATGGAAAGGTAGTTGAAATAGAGGTTTGGATGTGTCGACCATATTTGGGACATTGCAATTCGAAGGAGTTGATGTCTGATATAGTGGTTGTAAGGACATGGTTCTAGTCGGCTGGCACTTCAACGAATGTATCTTTACTTTGCTTAGAGAGTTGTTGATTTTGTATGAATGATGGATAAAGTTGCGAAATCTTGTTTTAGCAAAACAGAACATAAATTATTCCGAAAAGGTAAATTATTTGTAGTATATATTTATGGGAAGAATTTTTATGTGTACAGGCTTGACTGTTTTGCGTTTTATAAATCAAGGCACGTAGTGAGTCCAGTTCGGCTGACGCACAGTAGCCGCGTAGGAATGTTTTCATCTTGAGATATGAAAGTTGATGAGTTGTACCGGTTACTGATGTCCAAATATCACATCCTGGTTTGAAACACCATACTTGGTTTGATTCGTAGTTCAAGACTGATGACTGCACACGTTTCTTTTTGCCCATATTAGTCGTTAATTTAAGCAAGTATCAGTTTCATCCAGTACATTTTTTCAAACAGCAATAATTTTATAGTAACTGTATGATATATTTCTTAATGTTTTTATTTAAATCAACTTTTTCTTTTTCATTTTTATGTTAATTTCTGAAGATGCTAGTAGTTACTAGCGAAATATCAAAATAATTTTTATTGTCATTCAACTATACCTGATTGTTTCTGGATATTTTAAAATAATTTTATTTATTTTTCAAGTTGAAGTGACAAATTTCAATTGATTTTTTATTAATTTGTAATGATCTATAAAGTAATGCAATTCATCAATGATATTGTCGCTAAGTTTTCAGCTTTATTGCAGTCGCGTATATTTGCAATAATTTTATCGTCAATACTTATCAGGTACTCATAAATAGGAATCTCAAATAAAACACAGGAATTTCAAATAATACTCAAATATCACTCAAATAACACTCAAATTACACTCAAATTATAAAAAAAGTATACTCAAATTATACTCAAATAATACAGAAATCTCAAATAATACACACGAGTCTCAAATAATAAACATTAATAAAAAATTATTTCAAGTGTTTAATTTTGTCTATACTAATTTTTGCCAAATTGTTAACGATTATATAGTATTTGGTATTTATCATCCAATAAAGCAGGTAATATTTTCCGAATGTCTCTAACCAATTTAGAAAAGGCAATGAACGGGGATGAAGATACAAATGATGGTGAAATGTCGACATTATCATCTCTCGTGACAAAACAATTCGTAACAGACATTTGTACTGGACTTTACAAACAAATGTCTGTAAATACTATACAAATGCTTAACAACTTTAAAAGAGATATATGTGCGGATAAATTGGATCGAGAAGGCAAACATGATTTATTATCACGTATAATTGAGCAATGTAAAAACATGCGGATTGAAACTAGTTCAGGCAACCCGCAAAAAGAAAAGCACACACATACATTGCTTTTACGACGCCTATTTAATTTAATCAACCAAAGTCAGTACGCAAACTATCTTGAACGGACACAGACATGCATAAAAAATGATATGATGGAATTTTACAGATTTCTAGAAAAAGAACTAGAGAAATTACAGTACGCCATCTCAAATAGATCTTCGACTGAGCTCGAATGCAAATCATGTATAGCACTGATGAATGATAATGTTTGGCACCAAGCCGTATTAATAACGAATATAGACGAATATGATGTCATCGTTCAAGTAGTGGACACCCATTCAAAGACTGTCACTTCAATGTCAAAAACAAAGGTTGCCCTTGTTGCTATGGACGCGAATATTGGTGACATCGTTCTCAGTCGCGTTAGCAAAACAGGGAGATTTGAAATTGGAAAAGTAGCGGAAACACCATGCATCAGAAATTCCTATCGTTATTTAATATTTTTTGATCATGATTTCATAGAGTATTGCGCTTCCGATGTTTACAGAATACTAAACCAAAATTGTGAAAGTACGGCAGGTACTGATGAGTACAAACACTTCGTTAAACAATACTTTAGAAATTATCCAGACAGACCGATGATTCGTCTTCGTAGCGGAGAAAATATACATTTTTTAAGAAATTATTTAGAAAATTCTAATCATGAATGGGTTGAAACTAAAATTATTCGAATAGATTGTTCAATGATGTTGTTAAAGTATCAAGATGAAATGGAATGGGTTTTCAGAGGATCACCCCGTTTACAACCCATGCATCGACTATATGCTAAACAAATAAGAGCCAATGAAATACCAGACGTGGCGATCGCCAACAACAAAAACAATTTAACTAATCAACAAACAAATGATAACATTTCTCTTCCATTGGCTAAAAAAAGTGGATCTCAAAGAAGAATGAATGCCGTCAGCAGAGGTGTATTAGTTCATCGACCGATACTATCAAGTAAAAATGCTCATCTAATTAACTTTGGAAAACTCGTTAGATCCATGAATGAAATTCCAATGCCTGTTTATAAATTTCATGAATGCACGTATAAGTGCGCTGAGCCCAGAATTACAGCTCTTAAAATTTCGAACCCATACTTTTTAATTGAACCTGTCGTTTATGGATGGGTAAGACATATGAAAATATCACATGATGGGGAATTGGCTATAGAATACAAAGCACCATGTGGTCGTTCACTAATATCAATTGAACAAGTAGATCGATTTCTATTCCAAACGAATAACCATCTGTCAATTGATCGATTTTGCTTCGATAGCAAAGTAAGAATCGATGTTAAATTTGAATGCAATCCAGTATGGCCAAATCTAATAAAATCGATAGATATCACTCAAGGAAAAGAACGCATTCCTGTTATGTGTGTCAATCAAATAGATAATGAAGAGCCGGATATTATCGATTATCAGTCACAACCTCTTCCGCTTGACGGAATTCCGATTAATACAGATCCTCAATTTTTAGAAGGATGTGAATGTGAAGACGGTTGTCGGGATAAATTAAAATGTTCCTGTTGGCAAAAGACTACGGAAGGCGTAAATACTCTGAGAAAATTGGGATTAACAGATGTACATGACGGTTACGAGTTTAAGCGTCTTTCAAAATGCATTAAATCTGGTATATATGAATGCAACGTACGTTGTAAATGTGATTCGAGATGTCGTAATCGTGTAGTTCAAAATGGTATTGGTGTAGAATTGCAGCTGTTTAAAACTGTCGACAAAGGCTGGGGACTTCGTTCTATCCGTGATTTACCAGCCGGTACTTATATTTGTACATACACAGGTCATATTTTAACGGATAAACACACAAATGACCGACAGTATTGTGATCGTTATTTAGCCGATATGGATTTTATTGAATCTCTTGAAGAATTAAAAGGAATTCGTGGCAGAAAGTATCGACATCTTTTAGGTGATCGAAAAGTTTACATCCTGGACGGCAAGATAAGTGGCAATATTGGTCGATACTTTAATCACAGTTGCTCTCCAAACATGTTTGTTCAAAATGTACTGATTAATACTTATGATATGCGATTTCCATTGATCGCATTTTTCACTAATCGATTAGTCAAGTCAGGTGAAGAACTTTCCTGGGATTACCAATACGACGTTGATTCAGTTCCTGGTCGGGAAATTCTTTGTAAATGTGATTCAAGTCAGTGCCGTGGTAGATTACTTTGATAATTGTTATAATTTACTAAAACCTCTGTATTTATGTACATTTTTTCAGTTGACATAAATTTGTAATTTCTTGGCTTCGATTTTATTTTTGAATTATAGCTTGTTGAATTTTATATCAGCTAATCAAACAAAATGTATTTAAAAATATTTCATTAAACAATAAATAAATCTGAATAATAAAATCAGCTAAATGAGTCTACGTATTTAATATAATTATAAACTGAACAAAACATAATAATGCTAAATCAAAATTTAATAATAATAAATAATTGTTATAAGATTTTATATAATTTAAATCAAGTTAAAATAAAAAATTGGAATTTCAAATAAACGTCATTTTTACGAATTAACAAATAAATAACAGACGTTGTATTAGAATAAGGATTAGAGGTCATAAGATCTACTATGTTTTCATACCTAGTACCGTATTCTAGTATATAATTTATCCATCCACAAAAAGTTTCCGCTAATGATTTAAAATTTATTCTTTATATTATTGTGTTGATTTATATATTTTACTATTTTCTGCTTGATGTTATTTTTATAGTAACCTAGTTTAAAATATGTATATATTAAATTATTTAAATGATTTTGAAGAAATCCGATGATGTTACAAATTGTTGCAATTCTTAAAATTTCATTATTTAATGTATTATATTTTATATTATATGGTATGCATGAATGCTCATGCAAAAATATGTTTCTTGTAAATTTAAATATGTCATCTTTACGATATAAATTTAAAGTAGTTTTAATTGATGTTAATATAATGCTCATATATACCTTCTTTATCATATATACCTTCTTTATATACCTTTTTATTTACCTTATTTTTCTTTTTTTCGTTTGACTTTCGCGCAGTCGTCTTGATCATGGTATCTTATGATGGTCCGATCCCACCAGTCGCGGCTATAACTATCAGACAGAATGTACTGTGGTCCACCTCCTTTATTCGCTCTTCATATTTGTTGCGTTTTCGCGTCTCGTGATACTTGAAGCAAGATAATACGGATTTTAACTGGTATGATGGAGCATTGCTGTTAAAAATAAACGTCAAAATCGTTCGCTCCATCCTGCCGCCAAACAGGCCGCAACATACGATATCCAGGCATGCATCTGGTTTTCTTGTAGTTGTGACACGTTGGAAAGGAAATGATTCGGGTTCCGGTTCCAACTGCGGTTCAAGTCCCACCCGATTGCATAGAGTCCAGTTGTAGCGAGCAGCTAGAGCATCCTAAACTTTCTCGACGTAAGATGATAGTCCCTGTTGTTCTAGTGGTCGTACTGTAAGCCAGCTGGATGCACTCTTTAATGAGCAAACTGTAGGAGTCTATACGTTCCTTATGTACCAAACTCGCTTATTTCATTTAGTTTATCGGTGTAGCGCTTGTTGTTCATGTCCTTAATGGTATTGGTTGTCATCATCTGCTGCGTATGTCTTTTGACTGGATTTGTAGTATCATCATATGATTTGCACAGCATTTTAGATGCCATATATTGATGTTCTGCTTCCTTTACCGAATCCATCATCCCATGACCGCCCATACGTTGTGGAAGAGTATATATTATTAAATACAACGAAAGATCTGGTTTGGTCTAATAAAATCAAATTATTGGTGTTTTCGATTCCGTCGTCAGAGGTCTGAAGAGATATAGTTAGAATATATTTATAATGAGGTCAAATATTTGTCCAGTATTTGACTAATTGATTTGTCTTGTGTTCAATGTAATACTTGGAAACGGAAGGTGCTCGGGGTGAATGTTAAATGATCAAAATTGAAATGGCAAGACGCCCCGCATGAGGTAGAAAATTTATTGAATTTTCGATTCCAGTTTGGAATCATCATCAGAAATATGAAACAAGTAAAATGTTAAGGATATAAAAAGAAAACACGTAAAAACAAAAATGCACATTAGGTAGGTCCTCACGTTGTGCTGCCAGGTCTACGCATGTGTTAGCAAACTTTACAATGAGCTCAATCCCGATTTAGAATTAAACGGTAGCCATCATTCTCATTTAAGCCCGGCTTCAATTCTTCAATCCAGAGTGACTCGCATATTCGCCTTTCAAATTTTCTTTGGACAGAATAGATAACATTAACATTATCAAAATCAATAATGTGTCCTGTACTTAAAGCATGCTGAGCCACAGCTGAGTGGGCAGTAGTACGTAAGGCTGAGCGATGTTCTTTTACTCTAGTTTTTAAAAACCTACCAGTTTGTCCTATATAAAAGAGAACACAATCAAGGCAGTTTATCTGATAAATTACTCCTTTTATCTCATTGGTCCTTTTTACACTAGTCATCATTCTAATTGATTTATAAGTGCGTTCATTGTAGATAAGACTAATGGGCAAATTAGACTCCAGTATAAACTTTCTCACCCAATTTTTAACGAGCTTTGACACCCATCCACACTCTGGTAGTGTCAAAAAACGGGATAACTTATCAGGACCAACGACCGGAATTGAAACATGACTATCCACAACCTTGGTTAATATATCAAAAAGCTTACTTTCAGGATATCCCAAATCCTTAAAAGTACAAATTAGTCTATGGAACTCACAATTGCGTTTATACAGGGTGCTACACAGTCTAATGGCTCTGAGGCAGAATCCCTTAAAGATTCCTAATTTTGTACGCACACTGTGACTACTAAACTAATGTAGATATAAGTCCGTTTCTGTAGGATTTTGGAACACGTCAGTGGAGAAATCCGATACATTGATCAACAAGTCTAAAAAGCTAAGACAGTTATCATGTTGCCAGGTCACATTTAATTTTATACGAGGATGGTGGGCATTTAGAAACTCAATAAACCGGGAAGCACTGTCTTTACCTTCTGGCCAAATGACAAAAATATCATCTATGTATCTACGCCAGAAGATTGGTTTTATATTATACTCGGTCATTGCAGTTAACTCAAAGTCTTCCATAAATATATCCGCCAATGTGGGACCTAACGGAGAACCCATAGCAACACCCCATATCTGATTGTACAAAACCATATCAAACGAGAAGTTTGTGACCGTGGCCAGATTAAAGAAGGACCTGATAAGACTTGCATTAGCATGATCAGACCTTGGTTATTTCAACTTCTTTATTGCAGAATCGATGAAATTAATCAAGACAGAGTATGGACACGGCGTGCCAATGGGCCTGGATACTTTAACATGTGGTAAATCAGTGAGACAGATACTTATTGATAAGCATCCACAACCAGCTGACATACATGAGGAAGCACTAGTCACTCAACCAATAACTGAAATACATGACTTTAACCAAGTTGCTTTCGAGAGTATTAACAGATCAAAAATAATTAAGGCTGCTAAGAGAACAAAGGGTAGTGCAGGACCTTCTGGAATGGACGCAAAGGCATGGACCTAAATGCTTTTGAATTTCGGTACGGAGTCACAACAATTAGCGGACGCTAGCATTGTTTGCTCAAAGAATCGCTAATACGGAAGATTCTGATGAGTCGATCAAAGCTTTCACGACAAGCCGCCTTATTGCATTAAGTAAGAATCCAGGTGTGCGTCCAATTGGAATAGGTGATGTCTCAAGACGTATCGTATCGAAAGTCATACTTGATGTTGCACGACCACAGCTACAACAGATATGCGGTAAAACAGTTTTGTGCTAGTCAGCGCGCAGGTACTGAATGTGTAGTCCATGCCTTACGTGATTTGTTATCGGGTAAACCAAACTCGGTGGTCTTGACTATTGATGCAGATAATGCATTTAATCGAATCAACAGGAAAACTGCCCTGGCCAACATGCCACAAATATGCCTAGCCCTATCGAATGTTCTGTCAAACCTCCATAGAAACCCGACGTCATTGACAATTGGGAATGAAATCATACTCTTCCAAGAAGGATTCACACAGAGAGATGTTTTATCGATGTCTGTTTATGCTGCAGCTACACTTCCTATGATACAAAAGATATCTGCGGAGTATCCTGATGTGCTCCAATGCTGGTATGCTGATGACGGCAATATGGTCGGTGATCCTGATACAGTGAAGATGGCGTTTGAACTGCTACGAAAAATTGGACCGTCATATGGTTTCTTCGTTAATCCGGCGAAATGTCGACTATACGGAAATGGATGTATAGCTGAAACTCTTCACGCTTTATTTGATGACCTTCAAATTTCTGTTGACATGGATGGCGTGTCTATATTGGGGTCTCCCATTAGAAAGGATCACATTGTAAAAGAGCATATTCAATCTGATGTACGTTCGTTGATCGAGACAGTTACTCGTCTCACACAGATCGGTCGTTCAGAGCTACATATCGCTTTCGTTGCTCTCATAAGATCTCTTCAACAAAAATGGATACATATGCAACGATCATGTCATTGCTCAATTGAATGGTTTAAGGCGCTGGCACAATCGATAAGATCGATGATAACTGAATTAACTGGAATTGACATTGAAACAAATGAAGTTCTATGGAGGGTGTTTAACATGACTTTGAGAGATGGTGGTATCGGCGTTAAAAACCCTATGCGTTCAGTAGACCAAGAATATAACGCTTCACGTATAGTGTGCGACCCATGTTTAGGAGACGTTACAGGGCTAGATCTAATGAATAATCAAAACAGATTATGTAAAGAAATTCGTGCTAACCGTTTAAAAGCGGAAAGGATGAATCGCAATGACATTATAAATCAGGTCGACCCTACTCTCAAGAATGCCATCGAGCATGCATCAGTATCTGGATCATCTTCGTAGTTGTCAACATACCTAACAAACAGTTATTCTCCCAGAGTAAGTAATAAAGTTTTTCAAGATGCACTAGCCACCAGATACGGATTTCTCCATCTCCCATCACCGAAATACTGCCAATGTAATGAACAAAACTCGATATCACACACTTTCTCGTGCCCTTTAGGCGGCTTGTCATCAATGAGACACGATGCCGTCCGTGATTTTCTAGCGAATAGATTATCCGAATGTTGTCGTAACGTAGCAATCGAGCCAAAACTATCCCCTCTGTATGATGAAATATGCTTCCAAAATCACGGTACAACTATTGATCGTGAAGCGAGACTTGACATATCATGTTACGGAATCTTTGAAAACAGAACGGAGTGTACTTTCCTTGATATCTGCGTGTTCAACGCATAAGCTTCCTCTAACTTCAGTAAGAGTATCGGACCATGCTTCGAATATCATGAACTAAGGAAGAAAAGGAAGTATCTTGAGAGAGTAAATAGCATAGAGCATGCGTCATTTATAACCGTAGTATTTTCGATGCTCGGTGAGGCGGGCATCTTCCTGTTAAAGAGAATCGCGGGTTCCCTGGCAAGGAGTCATAACAGCTTCATACAACGATGAAATAACCAGATTACGTAGTGGCATCAGCGTTATCCTTGCAAAGATGACTTCTCGATGTGTCCGTGGAGCTCGATCAGCTATACATCGTCCTCAAAGGGATTTATGTTTAATCAATGAAGAATAATTTAGTGACAAAAAAAATAAATACAACAGCAGCAAAAGAGCGTAGAGCTCGTACAGGTTGGGTACAGAGTTAAAAAAATATCAATGAAAATCCGATTGTTTTAAGTTAGTACATTCTTCAGATTTCTCTTGAAGGACAAAATACTGGAGGCCGAAACCACTTGACTTGGTAGCTTATTCCAGCTTTTCCACGTTCGGTTGACAATTGTGTTAAATCTTCTTCGTGGACGAATGTGGGTCTTTAACGTGAGGTGATGTCCCCTTAATCTGTTTGAATTTCGAAGTTCGAACAGTTTGCGACAAACATGTTCCCTCTGCCCTTTTTGAACATTAAGCGCTGTCCACACAAACATTAAATCAGATGACTTTAAAGATTTCTTCACTGTGGTCACACCAAGTGCGTGAAGTCGAAAAATGAATGAGAGCTTGCGTTGGCTGGGTACAAGATGTGTGGCCTTGCGTAATATGGATTCGTACAGGTTCATCTCTGTCGTAGTTTGAGGGTGGCAGGCAGGTGAAGCGTATCTCATTAAAGATAAGACATAAGCATTGTAAATTAATTTAAATCTGGATGCGTCAAGCTGGCCAATGGTCCTTCTAATAATTCCTAAAATTCGACGGCATTTAGCAACTGTGTGACTGGTATGTGGGATGGTCGATAAGCTTCTATTTACGATCACTCCAAGGTCTTGAAATTGGGGAACTGTTTCAATTTCTTTTCCGTCAATGGTATATGACGAATTGATGTGTAGATGTCCGATGTGCATATGTTTCGACTTATCGGGGTTTAATACCAGTCTCCGTTGATTACACCATATCTTAATATTATCAATGTCTCTCTGGAGTATCATTGGATCTCGGCTATCAATTATTGGTCGCCAAATTTTCAAGTCGTCGGCATATAAACCACATGAACTCGAAATAGCTGTAGTAAGCTCGTTGATGTAAATAATGAAGAGCAATGGACTGAGTACCGATCCCTGAGGAACACCGCGTCCAGGAGTTCTTGTCTATGACATATGATATTGGCAAATACAGTAATCTTCCGATTTCTAAGGAAGACGTTAATCCAATTTAGGAGGGTTCCTCTGATGCCGTACTGTACCAGCGTAATAAGGAGGACATCATCGTATATCCAATCAAATGCTTTGCTTAGGTCGAAAAACAAAACATCAACACTAATTCCAGCCTCGGTATATCTGGTCCAATCACTTCTCGCAAGTACGAGATTTGTGACAGTAGATCTTCCTGGGCGGAAACCATGCTGGTTGTCGCAGAGTACTTGGTTCCCTTCTAGGTGCCCGATGATTCGTTTAAAAAGCAGTTTCTCTAGCACTTTACAAGCAACGCAGGTAAGGCTTATTTGCCGATAGTGTGCTTGCTAGATTACCGTCGCCTTTTTTGTAGAGAGGTCGGATTATAGAACATTTCCAATCTGATGGTATACAGCCTGTTGACAAGGAGAAATCTAATATGGTGTGTAAAGGTTCATATATTACTGGTGCAAGTTCCCGAAGAAGAATTGGAGGAATATTGTCTGGTCCTGCCGCAATTGATCGTGGTAGCTTTAGAAGTTCGTTAAGTACCTCAAATTTATCAAATGGAGTAAATTCGTAACACGGATATTGAGCTGTGGAGACTCGGGGGCAATACTGACAGGTAGGACTCTCCAGCGTAAATTGATCCAGGAAAATATTGGAAATTGCTTTGCCATCAAATGTGAGCTCACCGGTTTCCATAAATATAGAGTTGATCTCAGGCGTAGTTGATTTAAATGAGCTGATATGTTTGAACAATTTACTGGGATATCTTTTTGATGATCGACAAAGATTGAAACGAAGCACCTACGTTTCTGATGTTTGAGTGCCGTTACTTGATTTCGTAATTCCTTGTAATCAATCCAAGAACAATTCCCTTCTTTGAATTTTTTGTAAATTTTGTCTCTTGTCTTAATCATTTGTTTAATCTGCGAGTCAAACCAAATGGGAGTTTTGTGGGATGTGCGCTGACGTTTTAAAGAGGAGAAGTAATGTAGAGCATTGATCAAGGTAGATTTGAAATTTTCCCAGCACTGATCTATGCCAATTACATATGGATTAGTCCATTCAATGTTTCGAATAGCTTGCGTCATACTTACGAAATTCGCTTACGAAGGGATTCAATTCGGGTTTTGCCGAGGGGGTTGTTTTCAAGTGACTTACAGAAAGCGGCAGCCTAATGACACAATGATCACTGTGGCCAATAGGGGGCTGGGAGAGATTTCATCAATTGTGGGTTCCCCTCGTGATAAGCAGAGGTCTAAAATGGCAGATGATTGCTTCCTCCTTCTAGTGGGTTCGTGAATATGCTGGGTTAGATTGAGATCGTTGAACATATCAAGGAGATTGGATGATTCAACATCACAACCATGTGTTGAAGTATATAGGCCCCAATTGACAAAAGGCATATTTAAGTCTACTAGGATAATGATTGGTGATAAGCTTGTTAGGTGATGTCGTAAAGATATGCTAATCTTTTCAGTTGCGGAGCGCGGAGAGCGGTAAAATAAACCGATTTTTAGTTTCTGTCTCTCAGGAGAAGATACCGTTGCCCACAGATATTCGTTGTATGAATCATCTGATACTATGCTGTGCTCGATTATGGTTAACGGTTGCTTGACGTATAATATGACTCCACCTCCTTTTAAGGCGGTTCGATCCGATCGTATAACAAAGTAGTCTGAGATTGAGATTTCATGATCAGATATATCGTTGTTAAGCCAGGTTTCGCTCAATGCTATGATGTTTGGGGTCATTAAATTAACGAGACACAATATTTCGTCAAATTTGTTGTACATGATTAAACAGTTAGAGTACATTACGGAAATATTATTTTTAGAGTAACGGCAGTGGTGAGGTGTCGCTGTTGGTGTTGAAATGGGATTGATGTTTACGTGCTGAATGCACGAATCTGTGCGGCGGAGAGTATCGATGGAACGGTTAGACGGATTCCGAGGCTGAATCGCGTATTTACCCTTCGCCGCACAACTTGAAAATTTTTCACAATTAGACTTTTTTCACCGTTTTGAATTCTTTGTTGAAGCTCGTTCTTCGCGGATTTCAATCTGTTTCTATCTTCAGTGCTGAGGTCAGGTAGAAGTCTGATACTGGAGCCCTTCAACTTAAAGGAATTCTTGATGATTTGAGGATCGATGAAGTAAAGTGATCAAATGTTTTAGACGCGAATAAATTGAAGATACCATCAACTAGCGGTTTAAACCATTCAGGAGAACACGCCGCTGTACGTAAAAGGTGAACCCATTTATTTGCTAGAACAGTTATAAATTTTCTTGAAAATTTTCAAGAAAATTTATAACTGTTCTAGCAGATATAAATTTTCAGTTATAAAACAGTTATAAACAGTTATAACCTATAACTGTTTATAGCAGTTATAAATTTGTTCTAGCAGTTATAAATTTTCAGTTATAAAACAGTAATAAACAGTTATAACCTATAACTGTTTATAACCTATAAACAGTTATAAAACAGTTATAAATTTTCTTGAAAATTTTCAAGAAAATTTATAACTGTTTTAGCAAATTACAATGCTGATGAAGGTTTAAGAACCGAAACGTTCGAATATTAAAACTTTTTGTTGATTGGTGTTAATAAGATTGGACCCAGAACGCAGCCTTGTGGTGCACCACAGGTGATTGCTTACCACTTAGATATACAACCTTTAATGCGCAGGGCAAAGTAACGATCAGTTAGGAATGATTGAATCCAAGTTTTAACGCGACCGTCAATCCCACATAGCGATAGTTGATTGATAAGAATACGGTGTACGACCCTATCAAAAGTCTTTGATGAATCGAAGAAGAGCGTGTCCACTCCCGTTCCTGCTTGAACCGCATTCGACCAACTATTCCGGGAGAATACAAGGTTAGTTACCGTAGAACGGTGAGGTCTGAAACCGTGCTGGACATCGTTGAATATGTTATTGTCTTCTAGATGTGAACTTAATGTACGAATCAGAATTTTCTCCATTACTTTGCACGCAATAGAAGTTAGACTTATGGGACGATAATTGTTAGTCTGATTGCTATCACCCTTTTTGAACACTGGGCAGATTATAGATCTTTTCCAGTCATCCGGTAAACTTCTAAAGTATAGAGAACTCTGGACCATTTCGTGAATGTGTCTTGAATGTCGTTAACATTCGCTAGAACTCATGGGCTGTGACCCCTGATGGTCCAGCACCTCCATGTGTCTTCAAGGAAGCAGCAATTATACAATCCGCGTCTATCACGGTAAAGACAACGTCATGATGAACGACACAATTTGGCAGTGACCTTTGCAGCAATGCTTCCTGGTCAACGTTCATGCCCTCCGGATGCATTTCACTTAATATCTCACGTACACTACCTCCGTTAAAATCATCGTCCCAAGATTGTCGTATATAATTCAGCGATAACTTGCTAGTTGAATCCAAGCAGTTGGATGGTAATTCTGTATGTTAATTATTTTCTATGTTAATAATTTCTCAAACTTTTTAAAGGTCAACATTAAGTTCATTGAATAATTAATATATGATTACAAGGAATTAAAGAAAACCTTAAATCTTCAAGCATACTGATAATTTCTGAATATAATAAGCTGATTACAAGAATGATTAAAAGCAAGAGCATGAAAGGTAGCCAACTAACTGCAGATGAATCCAGTTCATTGATTCCGAGCAACTCATATCAGTTTGAACGTCACGAATGCCATGCGATTCGAGCAAATGCGGTTTGACTGTTGTAAAGTTAACATTTGCTGCTGCTTACAAAATATTATGGCATTGAAGTTTATAGGCAGTTCGTGTGCATCATCGTTATCTAGTGTTTTCACATTAATTCGGGTGGGCTTGGTTCAAGCTGATTCATCTACGCTTTTCGGCTGTGAAGATGGGGAACTTTCAACGATATTAAAGTAAAAGTTGGTGTAATAGAAATGCAAGTCTTTCATCTCTTTCATCTGTCATAACTCTTTCATCTTATCCATGTCTCACCTACCCAAGTCTCATCGGTCCTAGTGTCCTTGCCCTGCAAGGCATCAACTGCCGATCCCCTGCCTACCAACATACTTAAATCCATATGCTCACAGATATCCACTTTTATCACAACCTTTGTTAACTCGTCCATCCGCAGTTGTATCTTCCCTTCACACTGGAAATCCGCAATCGTTCGTCCCCCCTTAAGAAACAAAGGATCGACCCCTCCCTTCACTCTAGCTATCGTCCTATTTTACGACTCCCTACTCTTTCTAAGCTCTTAGAATGCCTCATCTTAATACAGATCAACGCTTATCTCTCCTCATCCAATCTATACCCTCCTTTCCGATCCGCTTTCCCCTCTAATCACTCCACAGAAATCGCCTGCATGAAACATTACAACGACTTACTCATTTCTCGAGACAAGACTCTATATAGTGTTCTCATCTCCCTCGACCTCTCCTCCGCATTTGACATTGTCGACCACTTCGTACTCCTTTATCGCCTTCGTTATGATAACGGCTTTTATTTTTCCTCCGTAGCATGGTTTGCCTCATATCTATCCGACCGTTCCTTTCGCGTCTGTGCTAGTTCATCATCCTCCCCTCCCATCCCTATCTTTTGCGGGGTCCCACATGGTTCAGTCCTAGGTCCCCTGCTTTTCTCTCTTCTGCTTGGCGATCTCTCTCGGATTATCAAACCTTTTTCCTTTAACGTCATGCAATACGCCGATGACATCCTCATCTATGCTCATGCACTCGCACATAGCATACACGATATCGCAATTCTGCCTCCAACTGTCTTTCTTCTATCTACGAACGTCTTTCCAATCTCTATCTCGTTCTAAACCCCGACAAGTCTAAAATAATGTGGATCCTCCCCCGTAAACCAAACATATCTCCTCCCACTGTATCTTTAGCCTCATCGATCATTCCCATAGTCCACAATCTCACTTTCTTAGGCTTCCATTTCGATGATCACCTTTCCCTTAAACTCTTCGTCCGTGACAAGGTTCGCTCGTCTAACTTAATTCTCCGTGACATCCGCCGTATCCGCCCCCTTATCGACTTCCATTCTCCTATGTCTCTTCTTTCATCGCTTATTTTTCCTAAAATCGATTACTGCCTTAGCCTTTTCGCCTATTCTCCAAAATCCATCATCCTACCCCTACAACGAATAATCAACACCGCTGTTTGAGTGCTCTTTCGTCTCCGTCGCTTCGACCACACATCCACATATTTTGCCCAACTCTCCTGGCCCACCATCCACATCCGCATCAAACTCCGCCTTCTTCTCGTTACTTTTCGTCTCATCGCTGTCGGCTCCCCATCGTTCATCAACCTTCCTTTCTTAGACGACACTCGCCCCACCTCGCTATCGCTGCTTTCCCGTCATACCCTCTTACTCCACGTTCCTAATTACTCCAACAACTACGGTCTCCGATCCTTCCTCGTCGTTGCCTCACTCGCATGAAATCAACTCCCTCTCGACATCCGCCGCGCTCCCTTCTTTTTAACATTCAAACACCTCATCCGTTCACACCTTCTCGACACATGATTTACATTTTTGTTTTGTTATGGTCATGTAAGCGTTCGCTGGTACGCATTTGCCACGTTAAAGCAAAGCGCAGCAGTGATATCTCTCGATGCGATTTAACTTTCTAGAATCAAGTTTTCTTTAAACAAAACGGTTATTAATACTGATAATCAACTTACAGTAGATTCACTCAATAATGTGATGAGCGTTATTGCTGTGATATGTATGTATCAATAGTGTCGATTCTAGTTTTACATCATTGATACCTCCTAGTACCTTTATGATCCATGATCAGACAAATTCCGTTGCTCTGTTACAATCAAGTTATCCAAACCAACTTCCAAAAATTAACTATATAATCTCTCATTTCCTACTTTCTCTAATCACTCCTCGAACCACGATTAATGTATCCGCAGATTACATCCATCTATAAGACTTGTCACTCATCAACTTATGTCTAATAATCTAACTACATCACATCATATGCAAATTAACTCTGCCAACACAACCCTTTAACCGAATGAACCTACATAAAGCACAAAATTCACATTATGCTCTTTGTTCATCTGTCAAATCGACAAATTTCAGCTTTTCGGTTAAGCATCTACTATTTTTAATCCTAATCGCCATTTATTACTTCAGGTCTATCCCACCACACATACCTTATTCTTCAACTGTTCGTAAGCGTCATGTTTCTCGCAAATGTTACATCATTTTGAAAAATACACCTATTTTTGATCAAGTACAATCTCGCCTTGATCGCGATGTTAACGTATTTTGCTCTATTCTTAATCTTCTGACTCCTGTAAATCACCCCTCAATTAATGAAATCAAATCCTTATCTCTCTTTAGATTAAGATCTCTCTTTTTGATACCACCTACCTTCTTTCATTTATTGATGTACCGAAAGATCGCTTCCAAGCCTCATTTATTCTGTCCATAAGCTTTATACTACTATCTTCTACCTCCGATAGGATGTTTCCTGATCACTCACCACTTGACATCGCCAGCCTCGCATCTGTTCGTGATGAAAAATTTACTCGTGAATGTAACGGTGAATATTCGGTAATAATCAAATAGATTTATGGAAATTTTCGTGTCATTCTACTCCTACCCAAAATTTAACAGAGACCACTATCCCATCCTCGTCTTCTTTGATCTCCTAAACATTCGCTACATCGCGAATCGGTATCGCGAATCAATTCGACTCAGTACTTGACCTCTTCTTCAAACAGTCTTTAAATCTGTTTTTGCCTCACTGAATTTGATAGTAATTTCAGCTTTTCGGTTAAACATCTACTATTTTTAATCCTAATCGCCATTTATTACTTCAGGTCTGTCCACCACATACCTTATTCTTCAAGTGCTCGTAAGCAGTTTGCATTTATTGATGTACCGAAAGATCGCTTCCAAGCCTTATTCATTCTGTCCATAAGCTTTATACTGCTATCTTCTACCTCCCATAGGATGTTTCCTGATCACTCACCACTTGACATCGCCAGCCTCGCATCTGTTCGTGATGAAAAATTTACCCGTGAATGTAACGGTGAATATTCGGTAATAATCAAATAGATTTATGGAAATTTTCGTGTCATTCTACTCCTACCCAAAATTTAATGGAGACCACTATCCCATCCTCGTCTTCTTTGATCTCCTAAACATTCGCTACATCGCGAATCGGTATCGCGAATCAAGTCTACTCAGTACTTGACCTCTTCTTCCAACAGTCTTTAAATCTGTTTTTGCCTCACTGAATTTGATAGTAATAAAATTCTATCTGATATCTTGATAGTAATGACATCTTAATTCGACGCCTACGTTCTTTTGATCATTCTGTCATCGATAGGTTCAGTTCACAATCATCTGATAGTGTATAATCCAGTAATCGTACTTTGCAGAACTATCTGATCTCACATATCTTGCTCTCTTCCACTCCTTCTTTTGTACCGGTTGATATCAACATTCGATTAAACAGTCCTTGGCTGCTTGATACCCAAAAACTTATCAGTGCTTTTATCAATTGTTAATATTTTACCGTGACTTTGCTACCCACTCTACTCACATTCTTGTTGGTGTTTTGGATTTAATCGCTGTTCCTAATAGCATATCTTCCTCCGATGTTCTCTCTACTTTAGATCTCGTCCTATCTGACCATTTTCATGTCATTCTGTTTTCCTGTTCTATACTCTTATTTCTCTGCATCAACTTTATGCGACGACCGTGGAAACGTCTCAATCTTTCCTTTTTATTTTTCAAATAATTGTATCTTCTCTTATATCCTTGTCTTTCACTCTTCAACGTCCGAACTATCTGTCTTATCTCTTTGATTCTGAGCTCTCTTCTATACTTGACAATATTCTTCCATGCCAACTCTTTACTTCACGTCAAACGTACTATTCACCATGGTTTGACTATGACTATATGCGTTTGAAGTATCTTCTACGTCGTTCGTCTAGAACCTAGCTTCATTATACATCAAGCGCTCACCAACTTCTATTCCCATTTATATTCACAACAACTATTTAGCTCTTCGAAGGTATCACTGTTCCCTCTTGTGAATTAAGTATTTGCTCTTTTGGAAGAGCAAGCTTCTATCTTCCTTTACCTCAACATCTAAATGGAATACTCTAAACACTATACTGTCGCGTTCTACCTCTGTTAGCACTCTTGATCCACATAATTTTTATGTTTATCTTCAATCGAAGCTCGACTCAATTATCATAGGCATGCATTTTTTTCCTATCTCGTCTTTGCTGGATATTTGCCTGCCTGAACTCTTTCATATTACTGTATCTGTCTACGAGGTTTCTCGTATGCTTTTACTTTACCTATCAAAACATCTCCTGCTGATTCTCTTCCTACTTATATACTAAAGTTATGGTTATTCAACTTGCTCCTTTCTTAACATCATTGTTACCTATACCATCCGTAGTAGCTAATTTCCTCCTGCTTGGAAATCCGCCATAGTTCGACTACTATTAAATCCCTCTCTTGATCTCTTGTTGTCTTTCTCACATCGCTCTATCTTTAACCTTCCAACTATCTCCAAACTTCTTTAACGTCTTCTATTGAACAAGGTTAACATATATTTCTCTTCGTCCAAACTATATTCTCCTTTTCAATCTGCTTTCTCATCTCAACATTCTACTGAGCTGTCCTTTCTTCAAAGTTTGCTC
Source organism: Pomphorhynchus laevis (assembly GCA_012934845.2). Taxonomy (NCBI): domain Eukaryota; kingdom Metazoa; phylum Acanthocephala; class Palaeacanthocephala; order Echinorhynchida; family Pomphorhynchidae; genus Pomphorhynchus; species Pomphorhynchus laevis. The sequence goes on from WNNJ02000543.1 coordinate 372,288, forward strand.
TTAATTACTTCTTGCTCGTGATTAGAAACTGCAGTGTCTTAATTTTCCTTAACCTTCGGCGTTTGACATTAAATTATTCTGATTCCAATTTTGATGATTTAATTGATTTTTCTGAGGTACATGATAAAACTAGCAAAACCTTTACGTTATCGGAGACTTCGCTTTATATTGGTTAATCAAACGTTAAAAGTCTTTAATCTCAATTTCCTTGCTCGACCATATTGCTGATAATCATTATGATATATTCTGTATTTCAGAATCTTGGTTACATAGTGGCATCTCTGATAATCTGTTTAATGTTGTAGGTTATAAGTTAATAAGAGCGGATCGCTTTCCTGGTATGCGAGGTGGAGGAGTTGTAGCATTCGTTAAACACGATCTCTCAACATCAAATATATCATATCTTTGGGACTCTGAGTGGTCATATGTGTGTCTGTCTTTTACTGTTAATCATCAATTGTTAAAATTAAATGTTTGTGTTGTTTATAGATCTCCATCTTTCACTTTGATAACAGATCGGCTTAAGGATTATTTATCTAATTTTTATTCATCCCAACGATTTGTCCTTTTAGGTGACTTCAACCTTCCGAATGTAGATTGGAATATGAATGGGTATCAACCCTGCTCAGGCGTATCAAAACAATTTCGTGATTTATTTCTTGCTGACCTACTTTTAGTGCAACATTGTAGAGAACCAACTCATGCCAACGGTTCTACTCTAGATCTTGTGTTTACAAGATGTACTGGAGATATCGACAGTATTGCGTATTATCCTCCTCTTGGTAACAGTGATCACTGTGTTCTCTCCGTTAAATTAGTGTCCAAGATCGTTTGTTGGTCAAAATTGGGTTATCCAAAACGAAATTGGACTCGGGTGGATACCCAACATTTCTTAGTTAATTTCTATAACATTTTTTATCGTAGTTATAGGGCTACTACTGTTTCAGATCTGCTGACCATTCATTATAACGTTTTCTTAAATTTGTCAGATAAGTTCGCTCTGAAACGGAGAACTTTCATGAAGTCCACTAGCCCTCAGTGGTTTGATCATGAACATCGTGCAGTGTTGAAACTGCGCAATGCCCTGTGGCTATTACTCAAACCCATCCTGAAAACTTAGATAGGTATCGGTACGTGCGCAACCTCTGCAATAGATTGAAAACACATAAGCGAATAGCATTTGAAGATGGTATTGCAAATTGCATCGGGAATCAACAAAAGCGTTTTTGGTCATATGTGAAAGGTTCAAGGCTACTTCCCTCTAATATAGCATTCATTACTTCCGGTGAATATGTTTATTCTACTGAGTCTGAAATTGCTGAATGCCTAGCGGACAGCTTCCATTCTCCATCGATTATTGTTTCGGATATTTACTCTTTAAAATGGTATCCCATTCAAATATTACTCAGAATCTCGTTAGGCCAATCAGCGCATCTGAAGTATTGCACCTAATCACCAGGCTTGACCGATTTCGCTCTCCTGGTCCAGATGATATTTCATCTTACCTAATTAATGCGGTTGGACCTGCCCCAAGTAGTGTTTTAGCTCATATATTTTCATTTAGCCTGAATTATTCGTGGATTCCTGCAATATGGAAGTCTTCTATTGTTGTGCCAATCCATAAAAAATAGCCAGCAACTTCTTGTTTAGATTTTCGCCCTATCAGTTTGACCAGTGTTCTCTCTAAATTACTAGAACGAGTTATTGCCAAAAGGCTACTCGAGCGTCTAAACTTTAACAGCATTCTTACTGATTCTCAACACGGATTCAGACAAGACCGTCCTTGTCTATCTAACTTGATTACCAAACACCTCCTCCGTTCACACCTTCTCGACACCTGATTTACAGTTTTGTTTTGTTGTGGTCATGTAAGCGTGCGCTGGCACGCATTTGCCACGTTAAAATAAATCTTTTTTTTACCGCGAGAGAGAGTTGGATGGAAGTACTAAGCTCAGGACTTTGTCTCGACGTCGTATTTCTAGATTTTTCGAAAGCCTTTGATCGTGTTCCACATAAAGGTCTTGTGTCACTCTTAATTCACTACGGCGTCCCTCGTGTAATCTTCTCTTGGATTGAAAATTTTCTTTCATGGTGTACGTTTAAAGTAAGAGTTGATGAGTCTATCTGCAGAAATAAGTATGTCGACAGGTGTCTCTCAGGGTTCTGCACTGGGTCCTCTATTATTCATCACGCTCCTTGACGATTTAGTCTTACGTATTGAGAACATTCACTTAGCATTCGCTGATGATCTTAAAATTTGGACTGCTATACGAGATATTGATGACTGTAATTCTTTACAGGCAGACTTTGATCGAGTTCATGATTGGTGCCGCTCTACTGGATTACATCTTAACGTTGATAAGTTATACTTATGAGAATGGTTAAAAAATCCAGTAATTTTACATATCATATCGGTCCAGTAATTTTACATATCATATTATTATTATTATTATAAATTCGATATTATAAATAAAAATGTAGAACATTTTACTTCTTTTTTTTTCTTGAATAAATCTTCTCTTCAAAAAAATAATAATAATTATAAATTCGATTACAAGACAAATTCGATTACAAGACAAATTCGATTACAAGATAAATTCGATTACAAGATAAATTCGATTACAAGATAAATTCGATTACAAGATAAATTCGATTACAAGATAAATTCGATTACAAGATTATTATTATTATTATTATTTTGGTAATAATAGAGTTTGAAATTCTAAGCTGCTAACAAATAACTATATACAGAGAGTTTAAAATTCTAAGCTGTTAACAAATAACTATTTACAACACAATTGAATACACAATTGAAACAACACACAACATAATGCCGCGAGGTAAACCGTCTTCCTTTTCTCGCTGTTGTACGTGTAATGGTTCAGCTGCAAAATGTATACGTTGTCCTTGTAAGAAATCCGGAAGATCTTGTATTGACTGTCTAGCTACCAGTTGCAAAAATCGCATTAAAGAAACGCCGCTATTATTGGACTCCATCATTCCATCCACAGAGCGAACGAATGTATCACATTCAGTGAATGGCTGTATTAACCAAATCTTGGAATTGAACTTGTGTAGTATTGGATTTACTAATAAATCCACTGAGCTCTTACATAGTAGCACAGATAAACAAACTAAGACAGGGATTGACATTGACTCGGTTTACAAAGAAGTCATTTTATGGGATCCGAATTTGTTCGAGCTACCAAAATGTAATGCAAGCTTCGAGTTCATCGACAATTTAGCGTCATTTTATCGTTTATGCGTCGATGATCAAACACAGATAGAATTAAGTCTTAAATCATCTACGGTGATGTGTCAGTTAATTTTGCAAAGAACGGAATCTCGTCGTGTGAGTACAAGACGCAAAAATATTGAACGCAGACTAAAATTATGGAAGGAACAAAACTTGTTCGAGCTTTTATGTGAAGCAAGAATCCTTCAAAGTCAGAGAAAGTGCCAAAGCCAAAGGACATCTAGAAAATCAAGTTGGGTCCAGAAATTTATTCAGCTAATGACACATCACAAGACAAACTCAGCGATAAAATTGCTTGAAAATCCTCACAATCAAATGGGTATAATGGAGCTGGACGATACTTTTGAATCACAGAGTGTGCGGCATAAGCTATTACAGCTTCACCCTGAAGCTTCCGACATAAGTGAAGGCGTAGCTTTAAATAGTCCTTTACCAAACATGGTTAAGCACCACCCAGTACGTTTTGAATACATATCAAGCGATGACATTATAGAGGCAGCTCGACGCACTCAAGGATCAGCAGGACCTTCAGGAATGGATGCGCAAATATGGCGCACAATGCTATGTTCGTTCGGAATATCATCTTCTCGACTAGCTTCCAGTCTCGCTGATTTTTCGTATCTAGTGGCATCCGTTAATATCAACCCAGACTCTCTTACAGCATTTACAGCAAGCCGTTTGATTCCATTGAACAAGGACCCCGGCATCAGGCCGATAGGGATTGGTGAGGTATCACGCAGAATAGTTGGAAAAGTTCTGGCAAAGTTGATAAGTAAAGACTTACAGATCGTGTCGAAATGCGAACAATTGTGCGCTGGACAAAGATGCGGGGTCGAGGCTGCGATACATTCCATTCGACAGGTTTACATGGAAAACAGTGACATGTGCTTGTTGCAGCTAGATGCTCGAAATGCCTTTAACTGTGTGAACCGTAAATTGGCTCTAGCAAATATGGAGTATGTTTGTCCTTCACTAGCAACAGTGCTGCGTAATGTGTATGGTAATCCAGCAACTCTTTCAGTCGACAAGGATTTAATGTTTTCCAAGGAGGGGTTCACGCAAGGTGATCCTCTGGCAATGATAGCATTTGCTGCGTCATCACTTCCACTAATAATGAAGCTGAGAGCTATAGCACCAAACGTTACTCATCGCTGGTTTGCAGACGATGCGAATTGTGTGGGTAGTCGATCTGATGTATTGAGAGTCTGGAATGGTATCCGCGAAATCGGCCATAGATATGGATTTCATCTAAATGAACAAAAATGCCAGGTTCTAGTACATAAAGATCAAATAAAATTAGCAGAGAAGACTTTCTGTGGTACAGGGCTTAAGATTATATACCAAGGTACAGAAATTCTTGGTTCTGCCATTGGAGATCAAACATATATGGACCAATTTGTTCATGGCAAAATTGAAAACTGGATTGAATCATTAAAAAATTTGAATTTAGTAGCGAATGAAGATCCATACGTCGCTTTTGCAGCTTTGACGCAGGCGCTCCAATTCAAGTGGAATTATGTTCAACGAACTTGTATGGCTAGTAGCACATGTTACGAACGTCTTTCATCGTATATATTCGACACGATCATTCCGAAGTTGACAGGAGTTGATTTAGATACGGGACAACTTGATTCGATAATGATTCCATTACGCTACGGTGGATTAGGTATACTAGACCCGAATAGTAATCCTCTTTCGGAATATGATAGTTCATTACGCATGAGCCAACCTCTACTAGATGGATTATCAGGAAGTGATTTAGAGATTAGATATGCCCAAATTGCGCGAGAAATAAGAATATATAAGCAAGAATCTATCAAAACTCGATTGATGAGGGTTAAATTAAAATCAGCGACTATTAGCGCTTGTCTCGATTTCGCAGCCTGTAAAGGGGCATCTAATTGGCTTTCAGCAAAACCTTCATTAGTACTTAATCACCACTTAAGCAAAAGGCAATTTCAAGATGCTCTGGCATCACGCTATGGATGGAAACCTCCGGACTCACCCATGAAATGTTTGTGTGGACACAATTTTGATATTTGTCATGCTGTTGCTTGTCAGTCCGGTGGTATTCCAACAATTAGACATAACGTGGTTCGTGATATTATTGCTAAAGAACTAGCCGATGTATGCAGTTCAACATCAATTGAACCTCCTTTACAACCTTTGCCTGAAGGAATAGTTTTCAAAAATTCCACAACGACCCTTGATCGTAATTCTAGAGTTGATGTTGCGTGTTACGGTCTGTTTGGGGATAAGACGGAGCGGTCATTATTTGACATTTGTGTTTTCAGCCATCTTGCTCCTTCTTATTCATCTGGCACGACAAGCAATGCTTTTAACTATCACGAGGCTAGAAAAAACTCGAAGTATGGTGAAAGAATAGCACGGTTTGAACGATCGTCATTTTATCCTATTGTTCTTGCCTCCAACGGTGCCCTTGGCAGTACAGCACAGATGATTTTAAAGAAAATAGCAAAGATACGAGCAGATAGAACTTGCGATAATTACAGCGCCTGTATCCGAAATATAAGGAGTAGAGTCGGTTTTGCTTTAGCAAAAATGTCTTCGATGTCTATACGTGCTGCTCGTACGTCGAAAATTTAGTCAGTTAGTCAGCATGGAACAAGACTTAATAACTATTATTTGACTGTATTCTTAAATGTTTGTATTTAAAAAAAATTATTATTATTATGTAGACAACGTTACGAGCATAGCTCACAGTTGCTGACAAATCGATAGTCAAAATAAAAGAAAAACAGAAAATCAAAAACAAATCAGTTAACAATTTAAAATAATCTGTCGTTTAAAGAGCTCACGAGTTCCCGCATTTACAATATCATCGCTTAAACGATTCCATACATTTATTATTCGTTGTCCAAATTGAATCGTCCTAGAATGTACTATTCGTTGGCGACTAAGATAAAACGAGTGACCTCGCAAAGCTCGAGTTGATCGAATGTTGAAGAGCCCACGCAACACATGGTGTTCATTGTGAAATACCTCCCATACAAGACACAGATCCCGCGAGTCACGAATATCACATAATGACTGCATATTTAAAGACCGAAGACGGTCCTCGTAAGGAAGTTCTCTCAAAGAATGTACTAATTTTGTTGCCCTACGTAGCACCTTCTCAAGTCGATTAATCTCATCTCTGGTTCGAGGGTATGAACATTGAGAAGCATATAACAAATGACTTAGTACAAAAGCGTTTTCAAGAACTCAAAAAGAACGTGGACTCACATAGCTGAATGATCGGCGAAGGAAACCAACCATACGCATGGCCTTCGAACAAATGTACTCAGTATTTTGGCGAGTGGATAAATCATCCGTTATCAATACGCCAAGATCTTTATAGCTCAAAACCAATTTAATCACTCGATCCCCGAGATGATATATCGGCACTGGAACAATATTACGTAATCGAATGTGCATGCAAGTGCACTTCGAGGCATTAACAGACAGACCATTAGAACGTGCCCACTTAAAAACCGTGTCAATATCTGATTGAAGAATGTTACGATCATAATCCGACTTGATGACTCTCCAAATTTTTAAATCGTCTGCAAATAATAATGAATGCGAACTTTTTACACTGGGGAGATCGTTGATGAAAATACAAAACAGCAAAGGACCCAATACAGACCCTTGCGGGACACCGGCATTAACTGGATAATGCTCGGAAAGGGTACCGTGAATGGCGACCTGGTATGTGCGACCAGAAAGAAAGTCGCATATCCAACGAATGATAATTGGATTGATTTTTAATGCACTCATCTTCATAATCAGCTTATCATGGGGTACATGATCAAATGCGTTGGAGAAGTCAAAAAATATAACATCGACAGCATACCCCTCATCCACTATGGAACCCCAACTTTCCTGTGCCAATAAAAGGTTGGTTACTGTGGAACAGTTTTTACGGAATCCGTGCTGATTAGTAGAAAGTAACCTGTATGATTCTAGGTAGCTACTGATTATCCGATAAAGTAATCTCTCTAATACACGACACGATACAGAGGTTAAACTAACCGGTCGGTAGTTATCTACACATGATCGATCACCTTTCTTATGAAGCGGCTTAATGATAGAGCGTTTCCATGCATTCGGGACTATACCGTAATATAATGATGCTATAAATATCCTATATAAAGGCGCAGCAATGACATCATGAAGATTCTTCAGGTATATTGAGGGAAGTAAATCTGGGCAAATCGAGCCCGACGGTTTCAGTCGTTTAAACTCTTTCATAACATCTTGAACTGTGAACAAGTGAAGAATATCAAAAATTGACGGATTAATACGAGTAATTTCTATACAAGGAGAAGTAGTAGCTGATACGAGAAATTTACGACCAAATGCATTAGCAATATCGAAATGATCTACTAGAATGCGTCCATTGTTTCCAGTGATAGAGCTAGAAGATCGAACATTACTTTTAAAATTTGCATATTTAAATAATATGTTAGGATTGTTGGCTGACTTTCCTACCAGTACTTGTTCAAATTGCCGCTTTTCAAGTCTCTTGAGATATGTGAAATGATTCCGACACTTTTTAAATGACCTATAATCAGTTTCTCCATGCATATACCTTACGAATTTTTGCTTCTTGGATCTCAATGCCTCCTGAAGCTCCTTATCAAACCATGGATTTGTGCGTGCACGGGCAGTTGCTACCTTACGAGGTGAGAAACGTAGAAGGAGCGATATTATTAGAGTTTCAAATTGTTGCCAAGATGATTCAACTCCAAAAATCAATGGATCATACCAATTTGTACCGAGAAGGGATTGACGTACTAAACTGTAATTGGTTTTGAAACATTGTACTGACATACATGAAGACTCAGGTTGTGACAATATATTAGATAAGTTTGTATTAAAGCGAATAACAGAATGATCAGAGCTGCCTAAGGGATCCAAATATGTTATATTTGAATATCGGCGATGTTCTTCTCACTGAAGTATCACATCATAGGGATTTAGGAATTATCGTGCAGGCATCATTAAAAACTAAACTTAATAGCGAAAGAGCAATAAAACGCGCTACTTGTGCACTATATATTGTAAAGAACTCATTCCTTAAGATTACCACTAATGTCTTTAGAAATTTGTTTAACACGTTGGTTCGTCCGCATTTAGAGTATGCAATTCAGGCTTTTTTTCTGTCACCAAACAAGAAAGGATAGATATTGAGTCAGTCCTAAGGCGAGGTTCTCGTTTATGTTCGAATGCGAGAGTGGATTACGCATCTCGATTAGATTTGCTAAGAATTCAACCGATGTCATCACGATTTTTGTTTCTTGACTTGATAGGAATGTATGCGTTTGTACACTGGTTGAACGGTTATTCGAGTATTTAGATCACATTACGTTCATCGATTTTGAGAGGTCACAGTAAAGCTATCCATAAAACAAGGCATTGTAGGTATCCAAAATGCTCGAGACTGTGGCACATGGTACTTAATATGTGGAATTCTCTGCCTGAGGAAATCGCTTCCTCCCGGAGTCTGCATTTGTTCAAAAATTATTAAAGACATGGATCATCAAGAAGACGAGAAACGAGTCATGGACATATTTGCAGTGATTTGATTTTTTTGCTTGTTGACTTCTTTTTTTCGTTTCTTATTTTTTAGTTTTATTTTTTTAAACTGTGATCAGGCAAAATAGCCTTATGACTAAGTCTTGTAAGAATAATAATAAATCAAATCAGTTAACTGAGTATACATTTAATATAATTATTAAATGTATTCAATAATTATTATATTTTAATATTCATTCACCCGGTAGGTTTCGCGGGAACTGCACGGATTGTCACCATATACTTCGGCCGGCCCAGACGGTATACACCCTTTATCCTCCGGAATCTCCATGATCCATTATCATCGCCACTATCAGAGGGTACAGATTGGATGAGGAGAGATAAGCGTTGATCTGTATAAAGATGAGGCGTTCTAAGAGCTTAGGAAGAGTAGGGAGTAGTGAAATTGGGCAATAGCTTGAACGAAGGGAGGGGTCGAGCGATTGTTTCTTAAGGAGGGGACGAACGATTGCGGATTTCCAGTGTGAAGGGAAGATACGACTGCGGATAGACGAGTTGAACAAAGTTGTGAGAAATGGGGATATCGATGAGCATATAGATTTTAATATGTGAGTAGGCAGGGGATCTGCAGGTGAGGTTTTGTTTGGCAAGGACATGAGGACAGATGATACTTCTGTAGGTGAGACAGGGAAAAGATGAAAGAGTTCCGGAAGGATGAGGCTAGACTGGGCAGAGTGGGATAGGATGGAGATCGGGGTGTGAGAGAGCAACGTAGATACTTTAGTCTGGAGAAATGACGAATAATCATTGGCATCGATGTTGCATGGCGAAGAGGAGCGAGCAAGGATTGAGTTAAAAGTATGCCATAGAGTCTTAGAGTTGAATGAAGTGATGATTATATGCTGCCAGGAGTTGCATTTGGTACGTAGTAGGTTGAGATGAGACCGGCGAAGAGCAAGATAGGAATAACGAAAAGACGGAGTGATCGAGCGGAAATCACGTCTGAGAGAGCGGTGATAGACTCGAAAAGCATGGCGGAGTCGACGCTTTGAGATTAGGCATTGGATGTCAAACCATGGGGCACGGTGCAAGCGACGGTGTGGGTGAGACTTGAAGGGAAAGAGAACATTGAGAGTGGATGTGAGTTCAGAGTCGAAAAGAAAGGCGAGATCGTGAGGAAATGAATATGTTATTGTGGGTAATGATAGAGACGATTTGAGTAAGGTAGAGCGGAGAAGGGAGAGGTCATTTCTCCAAGGGCGATGTAGGATTGTAGGTGTGTGAGGAGGAGTGTGGTTGTGAGTGAGATCAAGGGTGATAAGAAAGTGATCGTATAGACCAGGATCAGAGATGGACATTGAGGTGTAGGCAGCAAAATGATCAGGGACAGCGATGATGTCGAGTGCCCCACCAAGTATATGTGTGGGGGCAGTGGAGATTAGTTTGTAATTGTAGTTGGATAGAATGCTAATGAACCGGATGGAATCCGTGGAAGAGGGGCGGTCTAGGCGGATATTGAAGTCGCCTAGAACGAGTGAAGGGATTGAGGACAAAGAACAATGAGAAAAGAGGTCAGCGAGTTCGGTAAAATATAAGGCTGTTGAAGCTGATGAACCAGGACGGTATACAATGGCGAGATCTAGGGTGATCGGGTTAGAATAACGACAAGTGAGCAATTCAAAAGAGCAAGGACTGAAAGGGGGATTGATTTTGCGAAGAGACGCTGGGTGACGCGCGACTGCGACGATGTCGCCATGATTAGAGAATTTAGAAGGGTATGAGCTGAGGGGGTTGACGAATTCGACTAGGGAGCAACCGGCAGAGTGCAGACGGCGAATGGAAAGGTCGTCGGAATCTGAGTGCCAGGATTTGGTGAGGCAGAAGAGTTCGATGGATTGCTTGGTGAATAGGTTAAGTATAAGATCGGATTTATTGAGAATAGATCTAGTGTTGAAGAGACCGAGGCGGAAACCGTGTGTTGTGGCGAAAGAGTCAAGTGGATAAGACACATAGGAGAGATGGAGCGCCATCGAATTTTTGGACGGGTGTGGACAACTTGAAAATTTCCGTCTATGTTTCGGATGGCGAGTGATGTTTCGCCGTTTTCCTCGCGACGGCGTTTTTCGATGCGGGCTGAAGAGATTTGAGCGATTTCGGAAGGGGCGCGATCGGGGAAAATTCGAGTGGTTGAAGATGACATGAATTTGAATCGTTGAGATAGGACAGAAGACGCGTGAGAGCGATGCTTGAAAACAATTTTTAGGAGAGGGGGCTGGGAAGGATTAGATTGAGAAGATTTGTTTAGACGGATGAATGCGACAGGAGAAATGTCCTTGAAAAAGGATGGTTTATCCGCAGGAACAACATACGAGAGGATGGATCTGAAGGTGGAAACATCGTAATCCAGACGTGCTTGTGGAGATAAGGAGTTGGAAGGCGTGATATTAGTGACAATGACGCAACGATCGCGAGAAGGAAAGCGCTTCCGTAAAGGAGGACGACTGACGTGAGTAGGTGAGATCACGATAGAAGAGCTGGCAGTTGATGATTTGGAGGGATTTGGTTTGACGACGGGAGACATAGAGGATAATGATAATAAAGAGGGTGGCAAGCGATGTGAGGAAAGGTTATAAGTGGAAGGATAGTGGAAGTTGGTGGAGGTGATTTTGATTGATGGATGCAAGTTATTGAGAAACGAGACAGGAAGGACGGGACGTGGGGTGTCGGGGAGTGAAGATGACATGGAATGGGAAGTGTATATGGTGGCAGGGTCGGTGGGTGGAGAAAGGACATTAGAAACGACGGGGGTAGTTTGAGTTGACGTGTTGGATGTTGATATGTGCTTATTGGAAAGGTTGCATATTAGTTTGTTGGCACAAAAACCACATACGAAGTCTTCTTTAGCCTTATTCTTGTCGCAGGTGATTGTTGTCCAGACGCTGCAGTCGTGTATCGAGCACTGTACTTGCAGCTGTCCATAGTTGGTGTCGATCTTAGTTGTTTTCTTGCGTCCACCCATAAACGATAGTTGCCGTCGATTGTTGTCGTCGATGGTTGTTGTCGATTGTTGTCGTCGATTGTTGTCGTCGATGGTTGTCGTTGATGGTTGTCGTCGATGGTTGTCGTAGATGGTTGTCGTAGATGGTTGTCGTAGTGTGTCGATGGTTGTTGTGTGTTATTTTATTGTAAGAGTTTTAATAACCAGGACTTATTTTAACGTCAAGAGAGTTCGTTTCGACAACTGTCATTCTCTGGAATATCCATTCATTTGCGACAAAACCCGATCTTGAAATCTACTACTTCGCGTTCGCCGTATCAGCAGCTCGCTTGATTTTAACTCCTGTCACGCTCTTATTTCCAGTCTATCGTTTTCTAAAATGGATTATTGCCTCAGTCTTTTTGCTTTCTTCTCTAAATCATAATTTCTTCCTCTCCAGCGCCTTTTGAATTATACCCTGCGTATCCTTTTTTGCCTGTGCCGTTTTGATCACATTTCCTCTCGTCTTTCTTAACTCCCTGGCCAACTATGGAAAATCGCATTCTATTCCGTATCATTTTTATCACTTTTCGACTGCCTTCCTCAAACTCGCCTTAACTGCATTTTCCTACACTTACCGAATCCCTTCTCGTCTCCATAAATATTTGTTTATGTTACTCTTTTCTTCTCCATGTTATTTAATTTTCCTCAAGCTGTGCCACAATTCCCTTTTCATTGCCAATCCTCTTCTGTAGAATAAGCTGCCTTCCGCCATCTGATCACTTGTCTCCTTGTCATCTTGTAAACACAGTATATGCTCTTTTTTGTGCCTTAATATTTAATTCAATTATTCACTCTTTAAAACTATCCAACATTCTCCCATATATCATCAACCTATTGGCATTGATATTACTTTTCAAGATCAAAAGTATAGTTTTAGGTGAGTTAGAAAATAGAGTATGGTATTTAACGTACTGTATTGCTGTCATATCTAATAAAAACAGTTTAGCGCGAATATTCTGCATATTAAGAATTGACAACCTGTTCCTGTAATTTTGTGGATACAATTTCAGACACACTTTGCTCTCGCTGAAGAGTTCTTTCCAAATCCTCAATTTTTCTTTGAGTCATAAGAACGGATGCCTAAATACCGTGTTCAATTTGGAGCGTGACTAATGCGTCAAATAAAAATTTAAATGAATTTGGCTTTAGCGAGACGAAACAGTTCTGAATGAAAAATAGAGCTTTTCGAGCTATGTTAATGCGCCTATTTGTAGCTGCACTTGTCTTGAAACTACGGCGCCATACAATTCACAAATCATTAACAGCATTTACGCTTAATATGGCATGTAATCTCAACATATATTCTGAAGGCAAAGTCGAATTACCTACACGTAAATAATATAATTTGAACATTAAATAATATATCATTTTTACGACTATAAGAGAATAGTTTATCAATATTAGCTTGCATATGACGGTAATCTTCTAAATACTCTATCTTGCTATAAATCTTAGCATCGCATGATAAGCAAGGCATCCGCAACTCAGTGTCCTCATAAGAGTGTTCATGAAGACTGAAACATAACGGACCCAAGATAGACCCTTGAGACACAACCGAACTTATGCCGATATATGATTATAAACTAACTCCCACCCGAACATTGAAGTTTCGCTTACTGAGAACATTTTCTATCCAGCCAACAAGATCGCTATCAATCCCGCAATTACTTAATGCTGCTTCAAGAAGAACACGGGGAACACCTTTGAATGCCAGACTGAAGTCAAAGAACATTATTTCGAATGTAGCTCTTTGAAATTCTAAATATACCCTGTGATTATCACACAACAAATTTGTCAAGCACGATATTCATTTACAGAAGCCATGTTGGTCGGTCGATAGCTAATTGGATACCTGTAAATAATAAATAATGCATTTGCTAATGATATGTTACATGATTTTACTAACATGACTTGTTAAATTAATAGGCCTGCAGTTTACAATTTCAAACGATTACCTTTATAAATTATACTACAATCACTTCTTTCTAATTCATCGGTATTTCATCTAATGAAATACCGATGAATTAGAAAATACCGATAAAACGTTTCCCGTTAGGAGAACGTTTTATTTTCATTTTAGGGGTAAAAAATTTATGTGAAAAAAAGGACCATTTTTCACATAATGTGAAAAATAGACCCAGCCGTTTTTTTTGTGATCGAGCAAAACGGCTTTATAGCTAATGCTTGTGTGTAATAATAGATGAAATACCGATGAATTAGAAAGAAGTGACTGTAGTACCAATTTATAAAGGTAATCGTTTGAAATTGTAAACTGCAGGCCTATTAATTTAACAAGTCATGTTAGTAAAATCATGTAACATATCGGCAGGAATGTCGTAATCTTTTACTGTTGTAAAGTTGTTTTTCCTTCTTTCATCTGTTACATAGCTATTAAGTTTCTTCAAATTTAGAGAAACTTTTATAGTTTGATTATCCTTTATAACATTTAGGACTACATTCCTCGATGATTCGTTTGAATTCAAAGCCCTGGTCCTTATTTTTTCTTTGAGAAGTGTTCGATGATATTTAACTTCATCTCTTAGATGGTTATGAACACCTACTACATTCCACAATACATTCCCAATATCCGTCTTCAATATTGAGTTACACCCTCGCTTATTGCAGCGCCAATGCTTCTTGCCCAACTCGGTCTTTGTGTAATTGTAGAAATAGCCTTCATAAGCTATTTTATCACCTCCTCTATTGCTCTTTATTATTTTTCCAGTGAGATTTATTTTCATTTTAGGGGTAAAAAATTTATGTGAAATTTTTTTTCACATAATGTGAAAAATGGTCCTAACGCAAAAAAAATCATTATATACACCAAAATCAACATAAAAATATCAATAAAAGGGGTAATCTTCATTATTCCCGCCGTTAATCGTCCAATTTATGAGAGCAGTCTTGAATGTCTTAACGTCTGCGGTCATCACTATTTCCGATGGTAGTCGATTCCAAGCATTTGCACAACTATATCTCAAGACTGCTTGAACATATCTGTTATATGGTTACTAAGTTGATAACTCAAAAGGCGTAAAAGATACGGACTAATCATTGAACCTGAAGCATAAAATGAAGAAATACTATATGCAATACGCACCGTAGAGGATACGCACCGTAGAGGATAATTTTTCACATAATGTGAAAAATGGTCCTAACGCAAAAAAAATCATTATATACACCAAAATCAACATAAAAATATCAATAAAAGGGGTAATCTTCATTATTCCCGCCGTTAATCGTCCAATTTATGAGAGCAGTCTTGAATGTCTTAACGTCTGCGGTCATCACTATTTCCGATGGTAGTCGATTCCAAGCATTTGCACAACTATATCTCAAGACTGCTTGAACATATCTGTTATATGGTTACTAAGTTGATAACTCAAAAGGCGTAAAAGATACGGACTAATCATTGAACCTGAAGCATAAAATGAAGAAATACTATATGCAATACGCACCGTAGAGGATAAAGTTAAATTTTGAAGAGGGCTTCGTCTATTAAGGAGAATGACGTGTTGCATAATTGAAATTCATTGGCAAAGTTCGCAGTCATTTCCTTTTGAAACTGCCAAGTACCATAATTTACACGTAATACGGAAATTTAATGAGACAATTTATTACTTCTCTCATAAGACCAAAACCTTTCAGGATGTCAAGTAGCCGAATTCGCTAATGTCATCTTATATTCTCGCCGTTTTGATATTCTCAACCTCCTGAAATCAGTACTTGTAGTGAAGTTGTATTGTGATATAAAGATTTATCACTAAGGACCGTTTGAACATACTTTTACTTGTCTTTAACGTTTTCTCAATTCTATATAATAACACGCTGGTTTTTGGTTTTTGATCTTGTCAACAACCGTCACAGGGGCAAATTTATCTGAATTGTGTATTAGTATGCATCTTCATGGAAACGGAAGGTGCTCGGGGTCAATGTTAAATGATCAAAGTTGAGATGGCAAGACGTATGCATCTTATTTCTTCTTAACTATCTTCCACATCTAAACAGTAAAAGCTAAGATTGAAGGATTTGACATATTTCAAAAGATCTACTTGGTCTACCTTCTGCCATAGGATCCTTATTAAGCGAATTTCTACATCATCTATTTATCATTATATACAGGGCTTTGACGGAGAAGGCCGTTTTGCCCGCTTATCGTACATTACAACACATGAAACAAACATATCAATTTCAACCAAACCAAGGATAAGAACTTCCAATGTTGCCTTGATCAGCATGTCTTATCCAAATGTTGACCATGGCTTTGAATTGGCTCAATGATGACGCAGTCATGATGTCGTAAGGCAATGCGTTCCACAACTTTCTCACTCTGCGTGACAATCGAGATATCATTGTCGACCTTCCAATTTGTCTTGCGCGTAACGCGAGAGAATGACCCCTGCGACTTTGTCGGACATTCAATTTAACACATTCACATATCCCCTTTACTATAGACCACATCGCTAACAGATCCAGAATAAGTAGTCTGGCTTGCATTGATATCATGCCTATTGAAGTTAAACGATCGCTATTACTCATCATCTTACATCCTCGAACGAGCTTGCTGCCACGATGAAGAATTCACTCCAAATCCCTCATTTCACCTCTTGTAGAAGGGAATGATGCCTGGATAGCATATTCGATATGGGGACTAACAAGCGCATTATATAGCCGAGCAAAACACCGAGGAGATATTGACAAGAAACAAGCTTTAATTAGATAAACCATATTCCTTGCTGAACTGCAACGTCTTTCAGTATCCATTTTAGTTTTAAGTGATGATTGCATAAGTATGCCAAGATCACGAACCTGATTGGTCGAAATGATACTATATGTCCCGACACTATACAAGGAAGACACATTGTACCTGTAATCGGATATAGTCATCTGCAGATATGACCTCACACCAGATTTTGATGTCGTCAGCAAAGGCTAAACACGGACAATGGAGCTGTGTGAGTAAACTGTTCATGAACATGTTAAACAATAAAGGTCCAAGTACAGAACCCTGAGGAACTCCTGACGTAATTAAATGTGGTGAGGATAGGGTACTACCAACTCTTACTCTGAAAGATCTGTTAGATTGAAAATCTCTAATCCATCCTATAACTGAGCTATTAATGCCGTAGCTGGCCACTGTTCGAATGAGGAGAATGCCATTCAAATTGAATGCCATCCACAAATTTGATACAAAAGCACAAAAGCCGATGATCACTTGAACCTACGGGTGTTCCATAGATTAGATAACCCACCTTACCCCTGTGGTAGAAAATAAAAAATCAAGAATATACAAGTTTTACCGTTATATCTAGTTTTTTATTACCATTTTGAAACATGATCATGCCATCCATGATCAGACTTGTCGAAGAACAACCGCTGGTTACAATAGATCCATTCACATCGACAGCCAAATTACTTACGCTGATAATTACTAACGCTAGAATAATGCATGGGTAATTTTAATTGCAATGTGAATTCAGTATATTATTTAGGCAATCATCAAAATCGGGAGATCCTGGGGATCTATTGATGAGCCCGAAACGAAATCGACGAGGTTCTAGTAAGATTTCAGACAGGATACATTCAACAGTTATAGATGCACTTGCGTATCGAACAATTTCAATGACTGAGGCAGAATTGGTGATGTAAAGAGCAACACTTTCTATAAGCCCACCTTGGCACTTGTCTGAACTCCAAGATATTCTGATTAAGCCAGGTTTTAGATATGGCAAATACGTCAAAATAATAACTTACAGCCAAAATTTGCAAATCATCCACTTTAGAAAGAAGACTACATATATTTTTATATGCGACAAGAAGGTAACAATGAGACACGCGATAACGATGACCAATGATAACGTTACTAAAATCCACAAGTAAGTAATGAACATTTAGGATCCTTTCACGATTTATAATACGATCGAGAACAAGCGAAAAAAGGTCGTTTGCGACTGAAAATTCTGAATTATTAAATCTGACTCACTAGCCGCTTAACTTCGATTTAACTCGCTGCGGCATCAGCAAGCTTCCTACCCTCATGTCGAGATAAGTCCCGAAGTACCCGTAAGTCGCATCCTTATAGTCTATATCAGCGCCCAATGATGGATTTTGCCTCCTTTGGAGATCACAGAACAATAAGCAGAAGACGAGGTTAATCAGTTTCAGAACGTTTTTCATTGCGAAAAAGGCTTTTCACGGACAAATTGAACAACAGCTAATCCAAACTATTTGATGCTTCTGATGCTTATCAGAAGCATTAAATAATTTGGAAATAATACACCTGATTTGGAATATATCATCATTTAAACGTTTTGAGGTCCAGCTTTATTTAGCTCAGGAACTTTCCCAAAGATAACACATCTAGACATGTTAACTTCATCGTGATGTATTAGTGACATTCTGTCAGGATAACTAGTAAAATCCAAAACGCCGTCCTCACTGATAACATGCTTTCTTTGAGAAAGCTCAGGAGATATTAATTAGGAAGTATTAAGTTACGCTATGTACGTTATACATATGTTTGTGACTATCAACATAATCACACATGACCAATCGCATAACTGGAATTGGTCTGCCATTATCGGAATGCGAAGGACACGATGCATGAATTTCTTTGTCATACATTGTAATATGCTGGTATTTGTCGCAGATTAGAACTGATGACAATTTAGAATTTATCAGGTGTCAAATTTATTTCGATATCTGTCCCCTCTTAGTTTCTACATACTGTATCAACTTGCGAAAATCCATCCGAATTGCCACTATAAGGGATCTATTTGCGTAGATTAGATTCGGTTTAACATTCTGTCTTCTTTAGTCATCGCAAATTCATTTTGAATCACTGTCAGTGAAGATTATTTAAAGGTCAGATCAATGTTTTGTTTTTAAGTAGTACGCTTAAACCACTAAAGCATTCCAAATCTTTAATCTCAAACAAATTGTACGACAGTGATGGATCGCGTCTGTAAACGATGGAATGGAGTATCACCCTGTGTGATCAACAGCTCTTCTGCTGTGCAATTCAAAGAACGCCTAAAGCTTGACCTCGTGAACTCTTGAGGTTTTTTTTTGTTTTTTTTTGTATTTTAATCGATGTGATGCTTCCTTGCGAGCTTCAGCTCCCTTGGAAGTGGACATATAATAATTACAGTAATCATCATAGTATTAATTATAATGTTATAATTAATCGTATTACTTTAGAGGAAATACATCATTAGCATGTATTTAGTCTGGCTACTATGCTAGATCGCAATTTATTTGCAGTTAATATATGAAAACAAACACAATCTCGATAAATTTAATCACAAAAACTGCATTGCTAGCTATACTAATATTAATTTGAGAATTCTGATTTTAATTTAATTAATTTTTGATTTTAATATGAACTTTAAAACAAATCATTTAAAAATCGGTTTTTAACTTTTGACGAATTAAAAAATTAATTACAATGAAAAATTGAATTTAAAGGCAAATTAAATCAGCTAACTGAGTCTACGTATTGTTATATAATTATAAAATAAACAAAACATAATAATGCTAAATCAAAATTTAATAATTAAATAATAAAATTAATAATTGTTTTTAGATTTTCTATAATTTAAATCAAGTTAAAAAAATAAAAAAATAAAAAATAAAATAAACATCATTTTTATGAATTGACTAATAAATAACAGACGTTGTATCAGAATAAGAATTAGAGGTCATCAGGAGGAACTGCTATGCTATCAGGTTTCGGCCCCTAATTCCTCGACCCAACATAGCAGCAAGGCCAAATACATGCTAATGATGTATTTCCTCTGAAATAACTATCTAGTATCTTATTCTAATGCAAAGTATATTATTTATTATCCATCCATAAAAATTTGCCACTTAAGAGTTTAAATTTATTCTTTATATTATTGTGTTGATTTATATATTTTACTATTTTCTGCTTGATGTTATTTTTATAGTAACCTAGTTTAAAATATGTATCTATAAAATTATTTAAATGATTTTGAAGAAAGCCAATATCATTACATATTGTTGCAATTCTTAAAATTTCATTATTTAATGTATTATATTTTATATTATATGGTATGCATGAATGCTCATGCAAAAATATGTTTCTTGTAAATTTAAATATGTCATCTTTACGATATAAATTAATAGTAGTTTTAGTTAATGTTAATTTAATGTTCATATCTAGATATACACCTTCTTTATCATTAATATTGGTTTTGTTAAGAATAAGGCTTTCTGGATAAATGTGCTCACTAATTGAATAAAAATTATTAGAATTAAATACACATATATCATCAATGTATCGAAACATATATTTCATATATTTATATTGTTTATATTTAGTTTTTACACAGTTATGAACAAATTCATATTCTATAAAGCTTAAAAACAAGTCAGCTATAATTGGGCTACTATTACCACCCATTGGAACACCTTTTACTTGTCTAAATATAGATGTCCCTACTTTTAAATAATTTTGATTTATCAAAATATTTAAGGATTCTATTAATTCAATTTTATCCATATATTTACATTTACTTGATGGTTTAATTTTTGTTAGATAGGCGTTATAATTATTATAACATATATATGTATATCTTTTTCCGAATATAAGATTAATTAATTTTACTAACGCTTCTTTAATATCTACTAAATCTAGATTTGTATAAAGCGTACTAATTAAATTAGCTAACTGAGTCTACGTATTGCTATTTATGTCGTATTTATGCATTTAATGTAAAAATAAATTCACAAAATATCAACTTTTTAAATAATTTCCAAATCAAAACATTATAAATGACTGTAAACTAAAGGTTTAACGGTCTTCCTCATATTTTGAGCAGCGTCGTATTCCTCTGCGACTGCAAATTGTGAAGCTTGACTGAAGAGGGTGTGTCGCAATCGTTGTTCATTCTTTGCAGGCTATTGCTGTACTCGTTGCGGTGATATGATATGTGGAGCTCCCTTGTCATCACTACAATTTGCAAATTCGCTTTAAAACTGTTTTCGCTTGCGCTCTCGTTGTCCAATAAATAAGGAGCCTGGCTGTTATGTGAAGTGCTTGTGAAGGACCCTGGCTGCGATCCTCGCTGAATAATTTATATTTATTATATAAATAATAATAATTATATAAATAATAATTTTATTATATCCTCGCAGCCATAATTTCTAAATTATAATCCAGAAATTAATTATATATTATTCGTCAATTAGTTCCTTTTCAGACAAATTAATTGAACCGTGTTAAGTTATTTTCATAATATTAATTTATAACCATGAGGATTATACAAAAAATATTAGAAACAAATTTTATTTTCTAGAATGTCTTCATCTGATAAATGTCCAGCGTATGCTCCGTTTTTCGGAACAATGGGTGCTACATCCGCTGTAGTATTTAGTGGTAAGATAAACATTATTCGTTTCCGCTAGTAATCATTATGTTCATTAAGCTTTTGGCGCTGCTTATGGAACAGCACGTAGTGGTTGTGGAATTGCGGCTATGGCAGTAATGAAGCCTGAACTTATAATGAAATCGGTTATTCCTGTAATTATGGCTGGTATTCTTGGAATCTATGGCCTTATAGTTGGCGCCGTAATTGGAGCTGCTATCAAGCCTAACTATTCACTTTTCAAGTAAGAATTTTAATTTAACATTTTTGATTCATACTTTAATTTCTTATATTGGTACTAACTCGAAAATGATGTTCCTAAAACATGAAATTCAGATCAATATTTAAATATTTAAATATCAGATTTTTTAATAGACTTAAAAATCGGATATTTTGATTTTTGATAGATTTAAATATCGGATATTTTGACAGATTCAATTATCGGATATTTGATAGCAATATGAATACAATTTGAGACTGTTATTTGACTCAGCAGCTATAATAATTCATATTTTTTATAAGCATACAATTTTCAAATGTCTCAAACATGAAAATATTTATAAAATATTTTATTAAAATATATATTTTACTCGTAAAGTATTCATAAAAATACTTGAGACCGAAATGTATTTCTGCCCATTTATTTTGGAAATAGGTGTCGAAACCTGATAACATAACAGTTTCTCCTGATGACATCTCATCTTAATTATGATAGATCGTATATTATTTATTATTATTTATATTGTATTATTATTCCAATACATACCAAAGCCAAAAGGCTATTCAGGCAGAGTCCAGAAAAAAGAAGAAAAGCAAATAGTCAGTCAACGTAGCTAATTAGGGTATTCCAGTGGTAGTGTTGAATGGCGGCATTGTTCACGTATCTATTTGTAGCATCGTGATTTAAACGTTCTCAAACTGGGGGCTGCAACGACTGCCGTAGACAACGAATTCCACATGTTAATTCCTCTCCTCGAGAGTCTATACACCTTTGGTAATCTGCCAAATCCAAATTTACACAAGACTCTGCTATGTCCCCGCAACTGATCTACCCGCCTAGTGATTACATCGGTGGGATAACCTACCACATCATTCGACATATGCCATATACATAGCATTTCAAGGATATGAACCTCTCACGTACCGACAACATCCCGATATGACTTAGACGTACATAATAGTCAATACCACTTAAGCCAATACAGAGCCTCGATCCGCGCCTTAGAATAGACTCCAGGTCTAATAGTTGCTTAGTGACAGGGAAACAAGCCTGAATGCAGTACTCTAAGTGTGGCCTGACGATGGAGATGAATAACCTCTTGAACATATGACAGCCTAACCTGAGGAATGCATTTTTAATACAATATAACGCCCTAGTAGCTTTACTTAGAACGAAGTCGGTGTTCAACTTTGTTTTCAAGGATCGATGGACAATAATCCCTAAATCCTTATGATGAGACACTTCCTTTAAGACAATGTCTCCAATATAGTACCTTAGAGTTTCAATAGGGCGACCTAGTTGCATGAGGACACATTTATCAACATTCAACCGTAGTCCGGTAGAATCGCACCACTTGATCAGAGAGTTTAGATCATTTTGTAACGATACTCGATCAGCAGGACTTCTAATGATCGACCAAATCTTTAGATCGTCTGCAAACGCTAGATGAGAGCATGATAAGCGGAGTGGCAGTTCATTAATGAAGATTATAAAGAGCAGAGGGCTAAGGACTGATCCCTGCGTTACGCCAGAATTAACATTCACCGAATAAGAAAACACACCGCCCACACAAACTCGGGTAGACCTATTCGATAGAAATTTCCTGACCCACTCACAAATATATGAATGAAGTCCATAGTGATACAGTAAAGACACTATGCCGTCGTGTGGTACCCTATCGAAAGCTTTCGAAAAATCAAGGAATACTGTATGAACCTGAAACCCAGCCCCCAGAGCATCAGCCCATTTTTCACGCGCAGTTAGTAGGTTAGTAAGGCATGAAGGTCCGATCCTGAAACCATGTTGAGATTCAACCAATATGTGAATACGATCCAAATGATCCCAGATTCTACTAGCAATGATTCTTTCTAAAAGTTTGCAGAATACGCTACTTAAGCTAATTGGCCGAAAGTCCGCGCAAAAGCTAGCAGGATGCTTTTTGGGAATAGGCACCACAATTGCACACTTCCAAATGTCAGGAATCCAATATGTGTCTAAACTGTATCTGAAGAACATAGTTAAATCATTACTCAGTACGTTCGCTAGGGATCTGAAGAACATAATTAAATCATTACTCAGTACGTTCGAAGGGGGCAATATCGTCTGGTCCCGGAGATGTAAACGAATCGATCTTCATAACCTCGTTCAACACCTCATCCACTCTGAATGGACGAACACAACACCGATAAGCAACCGGAACATACTTCCAACTAAAGTCATGCAGTTTGTTAGAGGTCAAAGCCTGTACCAAGAATCCATCAGCTAAATGTGCGATTAGAGACGGATCGGTCAAAGTTTCAGTTGGCGTTTGGATTGAGCTAATTATGGCGACAAGTGTTTTGTTGTTTCTTACATAAGACTAAAACCTTCTAAGATTCAAAGATGCATCCCTGGCGATACTATCTTCGTACGAATTACGTTTCTGAAATTTTAGCCGATTGCATAAGTTCCGAGAGTCGATGTAGGCACGTTTGGAAGCAGGAGAACACCTAAATTCGCGCTACAATTTGTTGCGGGATCTGATAGCATCAATAAACTCTCTGTTGAACCAAAGAGGCTGCCCATGCTTGGACTTGCAGGCACGTAGCGGAGCAAAGATATCAGAAATTCGCTTCAATTCATCATGGAGCAGATCAAAGACTACTGGAACTTTCAAACCGAAGTGGATACGAAGACTATCACAGGTATCTTTTGGGAAGCTTGCAGCTAGTTGACTAGCATCAACACCTACCCAACAACGTTTTTTAAAATTAGAGTTTTGTGAGGCCCTGTTGAACAATGACAGTAGCATAGAGAGAACACAGTGATCGCTATTGCCAATTGGTGCGTCATAACGAACACCTGAAACGTCACCCAAACACTTAGTAAAGACCAAATCGAGTATAGAAGGCGTCCCTGTCACACAAGTAGGTTCTTTAATATGTTGAACTAGTAGCATCTGGAGTAAGAGAAAGTCACTTAGTACTTTCCCAATTCCGTGAATTGGTCGTGAATGATTATTTTTCTAGTCTATTTGGGGGATATTGAAGTCACCCAGGAGCAAAATCAGAGGATACGAAGATAACCTCACAAATGTGGTTTAAGAGAGTCAAATCTTAATTCATAGGACGGAGAATGGTAAAGGAAGCAGAATCGGGATCGTTGACCATTTCCCAGTGTAAAAGCAAGACCTTCAAAGGAAGAACCAATATCGTCGCGAAAAGCCGAGATATTCGATACCAGGAGACTATTTCGCACATAGGCGGCTACCCCACCTCCAAATTACCACATGAGCGATCCGAACGTATTAGAAAATAGTTAGGGATGGCAACACAGTCATCCGAAATGTCAGAATGTAGCCATGTTTCGGTTATACAAAATACATCAAAACGTTTCGAAGCAACTATGAATTTAATTTCCGAGAACTGAGCCAGGAGACTACGAACATTTGAATAACCGACAAACATGTTTGTATAATGGAAAAATGTGACACGCTCAGTGACGCTAGCGAAGTCTACTAGTTTTCCTACATACGATCCATCACTTCTAAAGAGGTCTGACTCTACAGAAGCAAGGGATGCCAACAGACAGTCGGACACCACTTGACCATTCGAAAATTCCGGACACAGGTTGCCCTCACCACTTTCCAGCCGTCGATGCAGCTCGTTGAAAGCCTCGTGTCTTCTCAAACGATCTGCAGGAGATAAATCACGGAGTATATGAAAATCAGAGCGCGATAATCTAAATGCATGCTTGAGTAGGAAGTCAACATAATCTTTTGAGTCTAGAACAACTTTTAAAAGTCTCGGCCTATCTGAAAGTTTCTTGCCTAGACGAAAAACTCTTCGAACTTTAAGACACTTCGCAACATCCACATCGCTCTTAAGAAAAATCTTAGAAAACACCGCGCGAAGATGCACAATATCGTCATCCAGTCTACTTTGGGGATTGTTACTGAGAGATTCTTCAACACCGCTCACGATAACGTTTAACTCTCTTCTGGAATTAAATTGCCTAGCACTAAATTGTTTAGAGCTAGCAGACGGAACTAATGAAGAATGAGTCTCAGTTTAATCACTGCAGCGGGGATGCAGTAGCTGCGGGTAAGCACAAGGACGCTCACTACAATCACTACCCAAAGGACAGTTTTGAGAGCAATCACTGCCCGAGGAAGTGTTAACAGGAGTCGACAAATCAACATTCGCATGCTTGAGGGCGGAACATTTGTCATCTACAGCAAGACCGACGCCGCTCGAGTCCAATATATGGGGATGAACAATAGAATCCAAAACAGGAAGTTGTTTGAAGGAGTAATCCATCACATTAGTCTCATGCAATGCATCCCTAACGAAGCATTGAGTTGAATTGTTATTGAAGGGTATGATTGAACGATCGTCCAGTTCTAACTTCGACTGATGCGTGAGAAAATGATTGAGTACATGAATAGCATTATTGGTTCCTATATCAGATGATTTTGGAGTGGCCGAAACATCATCAATCCCTGACGACGAGCTGTTTGACTGTCTGAACGCTTCTGAATTCTTTTCTGGTTCGTCAATACTATGATCTTCCCCATCGTTGTGACTGTTTGAATCTGCGTTCCTCTCCAAAGCATTTATTGATACTTGCTCGTCACAATGGCCCTTGAACAACAAGGAGAGCAATTCGGAGGCACAGAACCCACAAACAAAATCCCTAGACAGTAGAGATTTCGTCAGACCAGACGGAACGTTGACAGTTGTCCTTATGTCGCATCCAGATCTGCTGCAAGAGACCTCGCGTTGCTGATACCCAGAGGAGGGGTTTGCTAATTTTGGTACAGTCTGATTGCGAGTACCGTTAATCTGCTGACTTGATAGAGCATTTTTCCGTTTCTGTCTTCTTAGTCCTTGCCATCGATTGTTGTGTCCACTCACTTCGCTCGTTGTAATCGAATAATTGTGTGTTTAAGCTTGTGTATTCGTTGGGCTTGTAAGTAGTTATGTGTATTTAAGCTTGTATAAGTAGTGTGTGTTTAAGTTTATATCTTTGAATGGTTTTTTGAATCGAGTAATCTAGGCTGTATTTGTAATTAGTGTAATCACTTTATCGATACTGATTGTTTAATTGTAAGTAGTTAATAGAGATAACAAGATAGTTTGAAGTGATCATATGATCATATTAATTGTTATTCTCAATATAATATTGATATATCACATTAATAAATCGTATATTATTTATTAATATTAATACAATTACTTTTGCGTCAGTTCATAAGAATTCTAAGTTATAAAAAATCTGAAATTCTAATCCTAAATTCTAACAATCTTAAGATTTTTCCTTATCTTAAGAGTTTTCAATCTTAAGATTGAAAACAATATATTAATATATTATATTAATAATATATTAATCTTAAGATTAAGATATTTATATTTTTACATTAATGTAAAGTACAAAATACGCAGACTCTTAACTGGTCTGATTATTTAGAACTATTAAATATTCGGAATTACACTTGTGTTATAATGTAATTAAAACAAGAGAAATTTATTTTGAGTGGTAAATGCATGCCAATGGCGCTCTTACAAGCCCACTAAGAATGAAAAATGATCAAACTGATAAAAAATAATCCCGCAGATGAATTTTAAATGGTATGAGTAAGGAAGTGTAGCAGATGTATGAAGGTTGCGAATTTCAAGCAAGATGAGCAACAACATGAAAGGATGGAGACGGTAATTTGTCGAATAATTTAAAGTGTAGAAAAGAATGGAATGATAATGTTAAAGATAAAGAAGCAGGACGATATTCTTCGAAATATTAAAGATGTAAGTATGAAGGGGAATTGCGATGCAGTACACGATAAGGCAGGAGAATCGAACTAAACTAAATACAATAGCTAATTGTGGGAAGCCAGGAAAAATTGAAAAGATGTTGAGATATGCTGTCAAAACGGCGGAGACGTAGGCAAACGCGAACTGCTGAGTTTGCATTACTTTGGAGAGGTTGGAGAGTAGTTTTGGGAGGGTCGAGAACATGCTAAGGCACTAATCGATTCGGGAAAATAAAATGGCGGATAAAATATAGACAGGCACCAAACTCGTTCTACCTACAAATACGGCGAATATCACGGAGTAGCAGGAACGAGGAGCGGACTTTATCGGAAACAAATAGTTTGATAAAAAGATGGTTTTGTAATTTGTAGGATTGAGTGATAGGCGAAGCGAATAAATGCGCATAGAAACGGATAAGAGGTAAGCAGAGGAAAGTGGATGCAAGATTCGTGGATTTAAGAGGACTTGAGTAATCACGATATTCATTAACATGTGAGGAGCCAATTGCAGTCATAGATTGATTAAAAGTTCAATGATGCATAGTGCGATGTTCGGAAAATGCGTAAACAGCTGATTCGACGTTGGGAATTGAAGTATCGATTTTGGTGACAGGTGGAGTGCACTCTGTGGTATAAAGGTGAGTAGCAGCAACATCACCGTAAGCATGATCGTTAAGAAGTGCAGGTTCAGTTGTAGGAATTGGACACTGAAAACATGACTTGTTTGAATACATTTATCAGAAACTACCACGTTCAATAAACGAAGTTGTTTAAGCTGTAGAGATGCACAAAATTCACGTATAAAATCTTCTTTGATAAGAGGCGAATCACAGACAACATTAGTGCAGACAGAACAGATTTTGGTTGAACACGACTTGACGTGAAGTATCCGTATTAAAGATTTTCTTACGTCCACCGTTATATTCTCGTAATAGAACCAATCTAATCAGTTAATTTATACTTAGATGTCTATTAGATACTCTATGTTATCTTGTAATTTTAGTATAATTGTGTATATTATCTATCAAAATCATAAAATAGTCATAAACTAGTAAAATTTTATAATTTTACTCTAAAATGCAGAATTTTTAAATTATCTGATTTATTATTTTAAGCTCTTCGTGATGACCTCCTATCTTAATTGTAATACGTAATAAAATTTTTACATCACTTTTTATTTTAAAGCAATATCATCATTTGGAGGTGTGACCAGTTATCGTAGCAATTTCGTTATCCAAAATAACAAAGTAAAATACAGTTAACGAAACATTGCAAGCGCGTCCATGTTGTCCATCTAATTTTTAAGGAGATCGTTAAAAGTCTTTACAGAATTTGTCGTTTTTCTTTTTTACTTTTTTTAGTTTTACTCTTTACTATACAATGCAGGTGTAACTAGCCAGCATGATCTGCAGTTGATTAAAAAATATATAAGAAGAAATAATCGATAAGGTGAGGGTCCTTGGCAATTGACGAACTGTAAATTACCTAAGAAATGGGTGGACATATGAGGAAGCAAATTATGCAATATTGATAACTAGATAGCTCATACAAACGGATACAAATCATGCAAACTTGCATGTGAATGTAGACGCGGACGATTAGTGGCCGTTTCGGGGCTAGCGGATTTTGACATAAGGACTGCAATATAGTGGTGTGGAGGCTAGTTCGTTAGGGGCTAAGAATTTGATTGTAAAGATACATTATTTTTGAAATATAGAGTTTCTGGAAGGACGACTTTGATCGTCTATTAATATTGCATTGATATTTGTGAGATCAGCGACTAGGGCTTTGCTGGTTTTATCGAGATCAATCCACAAAATATATCTTCCAGATTTCCCATATGTATTACACATTATTAAATAATATAAATGACATTATAAATTTTATGCTTGTTTCTGCTTTAAGTGGATTTATGCACTTGGGTGGCGGATTATCTGTTGGCATAACTGGTCTAGCTGCCGGATATGCTATTGGCGTTGTTGGTGACGCAGGGGTCCGTGGATCTGCGCATCAGCCTCGTTTATATGTTGGAATGGTTATAATCCTTATTTTCGCTGAAGTCCTTGGTCTTTATGGACTCATTGTAGCACTTATGCTCATTACAAAACAAAGTGATTGTTAGACGTAGCACTCCCGAATATCTCAAACAAAATGAATGTTAGTCAAGTTCCTATTGTATTTTAGATATTCAGACATTCCGATATATTGTTTAATATAAAACAAATTTTAAATGAGTTCTGCTGCATATCTAACAATAATAATACATTCTTTTTATTTACTGATTATTTGAACTATTTTATTTGACTATTTATGGCTATAATGCAAGTTTTGATAGCTTAAGAAGGGCAGCGCCTGTTAGATGTTGCTGGATGGTCCGTTGTAAGTTTAGTATGAGTCACCTAAACCTTCAATTGAATGAAATTGAAAGTCACCTTTAGGGTGGCGACACCGAAAAAGCAACGCTAAATATTATGACTTAAAAGTTACATGTACTCAACCAGATTGGAAAAATGGGTAAGTACTAAAGATCTTAATTTTAAATCTTTTATATCTAACAGAAAAAATTGTATAGTTTGTGATGTTATAAATAATAATAATTGTATTGTAAGTGATACGACCAAAAAATGTTTTTCATTAAATATTAATAATAATTGTAACTGCAACACCGCAGGTGTAGTGTATATAATACAATGTACATGTGGATTGCAATATATAGGAAAAACATATCAAATGTTAAAAACTAGGTTTAGGCAACACATAATATACAGCATAATAGTCAAACGATATTTCATAAACATATGAGATTAATAGGACATGATATTAAAAACTGTAAATTATTTATTTTAGAACATATTAAATAAATATTAAATCAATTAAGGCAATGTTATATTAAAAACTATTAGAAAGAGAATATTTTTGGATTATATAACATCACCAGTAATTTTCGATCTTTTAAAAATTGTAGGTTTTCATTATAATCTGAACTCGATTCAATCATATTTCGAACAGCTGTATTCGAATTTTCTTTAGAAATGATTGCGAATTTGCCGCACCCAATTCGCAAACCTTCCTTAAACGTATTTAAGGTTTGGATAAAATGGTCGATAGATTGTGAGTCTGGTTGTTTGCACGAACGACCAGACTCACATAATATCGGCTCACATCATTTGTATACAATTTTTAAAAATTGTATAGTTTGTGATGTTATAAATAATAATTGTATTGTAATACGACAAACAAATATTTTTCATTAAATATTAATAATAATTGTAACTGCAATACCGCTGGTGTAGTGTATCTAATACAATGCACATGTGGATTGCAATATATAGGAAAAACATATCAACTTTAAAACTAGGTTTAGGCAGCACGATTATAATAGGAATAGACTAAAGTGCCTGAATATCTCTCGTAGTATATCTAGTGATGCTATGAAGAAAGCCACCATATTAGCTAATGATGGTTTCATAGACATTATATAAAAAATGTTTTCTTTATAAAAATGACGTATTCGGGATTGTCATGTAAATCATCTCTCAACGAATGGACACAATAAATGTGCCCATTCAATAAATGTTTTTATTATTATTATTTTTTATTATTATTTTTTTTATAATCTATTATTATTTTACTTGATAACGCTGGAGTCTCCATCGTTGAGGATGGTTTACCCGTTC
Organism: Pomphorhynchus laevis; assembly: GCA_012934845.2. NCBI lineage: Eukaryota > Metazoa > Acanthocephala > Palaeacanthocephala > Echinorhynchida > Pomphorhynchidae > Pomphorhynchus > Pomphorhynchus laevis. Next base: position 403,199 of record WNNJ02000543.1, read on the forward strand.
TTGGAGTACCAATTGGATCAGCCGAATACATAGAGACGTTTATACGATCATCAGTTTCCTCCCTTTGCACATTAGTGTCACAGTTGAAGAAAGTAGGAGAGTTAGACACTCAGGTTGCATACGTGTGCTTAATTAAGTCTATTCAGCATAAATGGACACATACTCAACGATGCTATGAATGCCCCTCTGCGTGGTTCGCACCTCTGACACTGAAACTAAAGTCTACAATATCACATCTTTTTGACATTGATATTTCTCAAGACGATATCTTATGGCGCACATGCCAGTTGAGTTTTCGCAACGGCGGTTTATGCATTAGAGATCCGTCCACGTTACCAAGCAACGAATATCGATCATCGACCTCAGTGTGTGAGCCAAGCATACAAGGATATATTGGCTCGGTACTTAATTCTATGCAGGAGACAATTATTAAAAATCTACGGGCAGCAAAAGCCTCTAGTGAAAAGCTTGACCAAGAAGATATTTTGAGCAATGCGAGTGGAATTCTGTGTACCGCAATTGAGCATGCTTCAACAACAGGGGCTTCGTCATGGCTATCCGGATATCCTACATTCGATCGAGCAACTCGATTAAGTAACATCGAGTTTTGTGATTCTATTTCTTCTAGATACGGAATTACGCCTAAATCCGCACCAACTCAATGTAAATGTAGGCAGATTAATACAGTTGCCCATGCTCTCTCATGCCCATTCGGTGGTCTTCCGTCGATGCGACACGATGCCGTGCGCGATTTTATTGCCTATCAGCTAACAGAAACATCGTATAACGTACAAGTCGAGCCGCTGCTTACACCAGTCCCGCCAAACTTTGACTTTAGAAACGGCTTAACGACAAAAGACCGTGATGCTAGGCTCGACATTGCATGCTCAGGGTTGTTTGGTGATAGGAGTGAGCGAACTTTCTTCGACATTTGCGTGTTTAACGCTTTCGCTCAGTCCAACTCCTCCAAGACACCAGAGTCCTGCTATAAGTACCACCAACAGCGAAAGCGCAGTAAATATCTCGAAAGAATAACAGAGTTCGAGCGGGGGTCTCTTGTACCCGCCGTCTTCTCATTCTCAGGTGGAAGCGGTGAAAATGCCACACAACTTTTAAGACGGATCGCATCTAAATTGGCAAATAAGCGAGCAAGCAGATACCCCGACGAGCTTACAAAGCTTAGAACGCGTCTAGGCCTATTACTTGCAAAAATGACATCGCGATGCATCAGAGGAACGCGATCTGCAATCGGACGTCCAGAATTTTGAACCCAAACTGAACTTAATTATCATTTACGGGCCCATTTGCGGGTAACCCAGAGATTGTAAAATAATAATAATAGATTCAATAAATGTTAATAATAACAATAAAAAATATACACTGACCAAATAATTCATTAATTAATGTATAGATAACATAAATATAGGTAGACTTTTAAATAATTCTAAAAGTAAAGAAATAATAGGGTCAGATTTAAGTAAATATATTCCTAAAATAAGGAATATGTGTTGCCTAAACCCAGTTTTTTAAATTTGATGTTTTTTCAATATATCCACATGTACATTGTATTAGATACACTACACCTGCGGTATTGCGGTTACAGTTATTACTAATATTTAATGAAAACATTTGTTTGTCGTATTACTTACAATACAATTATTATTAATAATAACATCACCAACTATACAATTTTTTCTGTTACATTTAAAAGATCTAAAATTGAAATCATTAGTACTTACGTATGAGATTAGTACTTATGAGATTAATAGGACATGATATTAAAAACTGTAAATTATTTATTTTAGAACATATTATCGAAGAAAACATTTCAATATTAAATCAAAAACTATTAGAAAAAGAAGATTAATGGATTAAAACGCTTAATTCCATGTACCCATTAGGATTGAATGACGTGGTACAAGGAACTGGCAGAAGTAGTATAATACATAATAAACAACTATATTATAATAATCCGGTTAAACGCAAACCAAGAAGTCATGGTGATAAAAGGAATAGGAAAAATAGAGTTAAAAATATTAAAAAAGATATGTATATAAATGAACAATTAGAAATATTAAAACAACTTTTAAGAGATAATAAGCTAAAAGATTTTTATGTAAATATAAGAAGTTTTTCTAAAGATATCATATGTTCAATAAATCAAAAATTATTTATGATAATATTATTTATTTATTATTTATTTATTATGATAGGTTAAGTTGTATAATAGACAATTATTGTACTTTAAAATACTATAATCGGACAATAATTTTTTTATAAAAAAATCGTTTATTAAAAAAATCAGTAAAACATGAAACAAATACTAGAATCGTATAATAAATATAATAAAAAATATAAACTAACAATTAACTTCATTAGTAAAAGTATAAATGATTGTTCTTTATTATAACTATAATAAAGAATTGAAGTATATATGTAATGATGATATTGTAAACATTATAGAAACAGAATGCAACTGAAAAAGTCTTAGTTTTGATAAAATAAATGAACATATATGTACTCATAATCTAGAATTAATTAAAAATTGTAAATTAAGGAAAATTCTATCAAAAGGGTATAAATATTTTTAATAATAACGAAATGTGTTAGTAAAAAAGCCAAAATAATAAGTTAGTGTTAAGTTGTTGCGTCTTTTTATGCCACTATGTCGTTCTTTCCTATATATATTGATGATATATGTTATTTTTTTAATATAAAATTATTTTATTAAAACAAAATCATAGCCAAATGGCTGTTGAAACAGCCATTTGGCTATAACTTGTAATACTAATAATAAAATCTTAAAGAAATACCGTTATACTATAAATTTTAGATCATTGAGTTTGCAGGTCGATTTCGAGCTGAACGAGGATCGCGAATACACATCGAAATTGAAAGAGTCATCTGAATTCCAATCTTTGACCGTAATTTTGTCAATTCTTCTGAGTAGGAATGATTGTTTTTTTGTTGCCATTTTCTGTGCAATTCTCTGAATTAATTGTACAGATGATTCTACTGCTCCACTGAAACACGATAACACGATAGGTGTGAAATCTACCCTCTCTATGGCAGTTACTCTCTCTTGATACTTAGCGAATTTATGTGTTTCGTGGTATGTAAAAGCAGCCTCAGCGGATTTCGATAGGTTGGACGGAGCGAAAACGTTAAAAACGCAAGTATCAGATAAAGTTCGCTCCGAACGATTTCCATAAAAACCACAGCAGGCGATATCCAAACGTGCATCATGAGTGCGAGATGTAAATATGCGCTCGAAATGAATACTAGAATTTACTGGCATTAGTCTTGGCTCTTTTTGCATATTATCACATATTTCTGTTAATGTTTTAGAAATGATATCACGAATCATGTCCTATCGATGGATGACCTCCGGTGGGACAGGTAAGTGAGTGATCCAGATAATTATGTTCACCACAAGGGCAATGAGAATGCGTGTCTAGTGATAGTCTATGATATCGAGCTGCAAGTGCGTCACGAAATTCTACATTGCTAACTCGAGTCCAACGATCACTCGTAGGATATGTGGAGAGCCATGACGAGGCACCTTTGACTTGTAGATGTTCCGTAATACGTAACAAATTGTCACCAACATTAGCTACTCGATCTCTAAGCAATGATTTTTAAAGATCAATTTTTGCAGTGCTTATAAGGGCAATGAGTTTAGCCTGCTCAGTTTTCAAATCCACACCGTATAAGCCATTTAAATATGGAGGGCATATATCTTTTGAGTTTTTTAACTCTTCTATCGCAGTAAAACGTGGATCAGCAATACCTAGACCACCTAGTCTTAACGGAGGGGAAAATAATGGCTATAAATAATCATCGTCAGGCAATTTTAAATTAAAAAGCTTCTTAAAACGGTTCTGAATGGTGTCATTAAGATTATCGAAACTACCAATTGAACAGTTTGTGGTTATTTGCAAGTGAATCCATTTATGCTGAAGCGATCAGGTCATACCAGTATAGCTTATCTGCAAATCAAGAATACCCACGTCAGCAAGACGATTTACTAATGAGCTATAATTAGAGATCTTTTGTTCCATAGTTTTATTTATATAATCATATGTTATAATTGTAGCACCGAGTACTAATGTGACATCGACAACAATGTCGATTCCCGTATCATTAAAAAGTTCGCGGGTACTATCTGCATTTTTGGGACTAGTTAGTAGCACACATTTGTTGCTGTTGACATGAAATCCGAAAGCACGGCCGTAGTCACACAAGAATTTGATAGCCTTGTAAATTTACACAGGTTCACCGACTAAATTACCATCATCCGCGTACCAGAATTGGTTGATGCGAGGAAACTCTTCGGTAATGCTCAACAATAATGGCAGGGTTGCTACGACATAAGCTGACATAGCAAGTACATCACCTTGCGTAAAGCCCTCTTGGGATTTGATGAAACTATCACCAGCTGAAAAATTTGAAGGGTTATCGTAAAAATTGTGTAGTATGGTAGACAGAGGGACAAATGCGTGATATATTTGCGAGAGCTACCTTTCGATTTATTCTGTTAAATGCATTATCTGCATCGATAGTGAGAACTGTATCGGAAGCTTTTAAGAGGCATTCGCGAACTGCGTGATGCACTCCACTCCAGCTTGTTGACCAGCGCACATTTGCAACCGTCCGCACACTTCTTGAATATCATTGGAAATTATAGAAAGAATTGCTTTCGACATTATTCTCCTACTAACGTCGCCAATACCAATAGTCCTAATTCTCGATTTTTTCGTTAAGGCTCTTTATCTGCTTGAAGCCAATATATTTATAACATTAGTAGGCATAAGCTCAGTAGCTAAAGATTTTGCGAACGTTGACAAAACTCCAGTCAATTCAGCAGATTCGTGACTAAACTTAGTTAACATCTGTAGCCATGACTGTGCATCAATGCCGGAGGGACCTGCTCCACCTTTAACACGTTTAGCCATACGAATTATCAATTCACTATCGTTTGAATCAAAAATCACAGGGTGGGAATTTGGAATTGTGATTGGGAAAGACCAGTTAATAGCATTAGGATCTAATAGGCTCGGTGCATGGTGCTTGTCGAGTAATAATTCCCGAACAGTTTTGAAACCAATCACATCCTCTGGTTGCAGATGAACACTATCATAAGATTCGTTGTCTAGAAGATGCATTGCTGTGTTCAATCTAGAGCTTTCAACCAATGAGACGATTTTTTTGCGCCAATCTCTTGACTTCGAAGGTTGAATTTTTAAGGCTTTCATATTTTGAAGGGCCGAGGCTTCAGCGTATAATCCAGCATAGTCATTATTGAACCACATGTCCAATCGTCGGGATAAAGTTGATTTTAATGATTTGGGAGATTGACGAGAATTACGTTGAAGGATAAGATGTCCAAAGATGATGTACTTATTAAAAGTTTCCGAATTAGTGAGAGAATCTCTGAATATGCATGCAAGTTCTGATATAAATTGTTTGATAAAGTTGATTTCAATGATTTGGGAGATTGACGAGAATTACGTTGAAGAATAAGATGTCCAAAGATGATGTACTTATTAAAAGTTTCCGAATTAGTGAGAGAATCCCTGAATACGCGTGCAAGTTCTGATATAAATTGTTTGGACTCTGGACATTTTGGAAGTCAAAATAAGTTAGGACAATAAAATAATATACACTAACCATAAACTGAATTCATAAATGTATATTAGTTAATTATGGTTTTATAGACATGATATACAACAAACAGTGTCCTTTTCAAGCTTATGGTTAGTGGATAAATCAACATTAACTAATATAAATAAATACATGAATTAAAGTCTACAATAAAAATGTATATATAACATAAATATGGGTGAAGTTTAAAATAATTCTAAAAGTAAAGAAATAATAAAATTAGATTTAAGTAAATATATTCCTGGGGTATAAGGTGTTACCGCTATTAGGACGAAAAATTTGTAATTATAATAAACAATTCAAATCAATATGTAACGATAATATTAGAAACATTATAGAAATTTAACTTGAATGCATCTGTGAGCTGAAATTCTTCTGGTTGTGGCACAATGTTGTCCTCACAGCTATTGTCCGTATTCTTGATACAGCATGACGCTACTAATCAGTCTGGGTGGGTCTCATCAGCTGCTGACCCAGACCTACATTTCACGTTTCGACCCTTATTATCTGCTTACTCCGTACACTGGTGCTGATCGTCTTTGAACTCAGGACGTCTGTATCTTGATTAAACGATACATCTACTTGGTTGGCCGCTCCAGTGGTGTAGATATACATTGTTGTATATTACTATTGGTAGGGGATCGTATTCTAACGATCAGCACCAACGATCAGATAATAAGGGTCGAAACGTGAAGTGTATGTCTTGGTCAGCAGCTGATGAAACCCACCCATACTGATTAGTAGCGTCCTGCTGTATCAAGAATAGGAACAATACCTGTGAGGATAATATTATGCCACAACCAGAACATTATATAAATAGAATGCAATTGCAAAAGTCTTAATTATGATAAAATAAATGAACATATATGCACTCATAATCTAGAATTAATTGAAAATAGTGAATTAAGGAAAATTCTATCAAAAAGGTTTATACATAGTTTAATTTTTTATCTCTGCATTATTACAAAATATACATAATAGATTCCGACGAATATTTCTATCATCAGTTCGAACACATTCCATAGCCGAGTAAACGCGATTATTATACGACCCTATCTTGTTTTTCGAACAGCAGGGACTCCTCATGCAAGCTGACACAGCACGTGCTATGGCGAAGCAAATTCGTCTCTTTAAATGGTTGAGATTGTCTGCGTAAGGCTGATGATTATGCTGAGCCTGTTTGGCGCCGATAAGCCGGATGAGTTGCATGGCCGCATTGCCGATTCCACCGGAAGTGGAGAAAATTGTGAGGACGAAAATTCCATGTTCAATTAGTGTTACTCGTTCTTCATATTTTGAACTTTTCCGAGTTTTATTGTAACTGAAGGAGGATAGAGGGGTTCTATGTATGTTCGATTGAGCAAAACGTGAAAATATGTTTACGTCCAGGAACGTACGCTCGAATCGTTCATCTTTTAAGCTAGAACACACAACGTCTAAACGTGCATTCCATTCTCTCGCTGTTGATTCATTATCAAAGATCATTGCGTCAGGGACAACATTCAATACTGGTTCAGTTGACATATTACACTGAGTTCGTCTGCTAATATATCTCGAATTGCATCATGTCGAATCATGGTCATACCTCGCTTTTTACAAGATAAGGCATGCGCAATCGAAAATACAGTTCTATATGAACATTGAGTCTGCACGAGGTTTAGAGACCATCAGTCATATCGAGCACTCAAGGTATCAATAAATTCATTTCGACTTCGATGAAACTTTTTATAGGCAACTGGTAAAAACTTTAGCCACGTGACGCCCCTGGTATTGAAGAATGTAGATTGCATTATGTGTAATGATATTTAGCTCTGTGAGTTTTCTTCCAATCTATTACGATAAAAGCATTCTCTGTTTCAAAATATTATGTAACGTCGAATGCTGTAACTCTGCCAATGTTCCAACAAAAAACACGTTTCGTAAGTTTTACATAGAAGTTCGGAACACTCAAATTCCAATCGACATTCTGAACATGGGTCCAGGATTCTAAGACCACCCATACGGATAGGTGTTGTAGCAATTATTTTTCAACTTTATCGATATTGATAACTGACAGTTCAAGTAATAAATTAACGAATATATTTTCCTTAAATGTATTCAGTTAAGATGCACTACACAAGACCGTTGGGAAAATATGAATCCATTTGAATTGCAACGATTTTGTCAGATTTTCATAAGACACATGGGGATCAATGCGTGCCACCTCGATTAAACAGTCTTCGTACGAATACCAAGTTGGACACTTACCCTCTATCGCTTCCTCTAAGTATTGATCAGTATCAATCGCCACACCTAAAATACTGATTCCGGTTGTTGTGTGATTGACATTATACTTTCTCCTCACTAGTAATATCCTTATGTTAGAGTATTTATGTTTTGGTAGTATTTACATTATAATCATGAAACGGTCCCTTGTATATTAGTATGTCATAAACTCTGGTCGAATCTTCGTACGCTACAACAAATTTTGAGTCGTCGGCGTACCACCGCTGCAGAACGTTCGGAACCGCTTAACTGATTTCGGCAATCAGCAGTGTCGAAACCATCGGTTGTGTGATAACCAAGGATGTGTGATATTATCTCTCGAATGTCTCAAACCAAGAAATTTTAATAGTGATTTTAACTGATTAAAAGCTTTTTTACAATTCGTTATATAATGACTCTAATGCTTAAATTGGTAAGCCGCTCAATAGTGAAAGCTTAATTAAATATAAGATAAGCATTTGTTAAACATATATTTGATGAAATTAAAATGAAAATGAAAATAGCAAACAATTATAAAAAGAACTCGTTATACAAATCTAGATTTTGCAGATATTAAAGACACGTTAGAAAAATTAATTAATCTTTTCGGAAAAGATATGCATATGTTATAATAATTATAACGCCTATCTAACAAAAATTAAACCATCAAGTAAATTAAATATATGGATAAAATTGAATTAATAGAATCCTTAAATATTTTGATAAATCAAAATATTTAAAATAGGGAATCTTGTAACAATAAATATTCAATGGAGGTAATGGTAGCCCAATTTATTGTTGTTTTTCTTTATTTTCTAAATAATAAATTTTTTTTTTTTTTTTTTTTTTTTTTTTTAACAAAATGTTTATTTATTTCCAACGACATTATCTCTACAATAATAATATCATCAATACAATTATATTACAATTATATCACCACTCTACAGTGTGATAGTTCGCAGGTCGGTTTCTTGCTGATCTGGGACCGCGAATGCACATTGAAATGCATCTTGCATGTTGCAGGCTTATCTTCTCCCGTATCCGAGTCAATTCTTGTGCGTAGATAGATTCCTTCTTGACGGCCAGTTTTCTGGATAATCTTTTTATCATTGTAGATGCCGATTTGCTCTCACCTCCTAAACTTGAATATACAATAGGGGCGAAATTTGCGCGTTCTATAATATCCACCCGTTCTTGGTATTTCGAGCATTTCCGTTGTTCGTGATACTCGAAGCTTGGTGTGGTTTCCCTGGTAAGATTTGACGGAGCGAACACGTTAAAAACGCAAATGTCGAAGAAAGCTCGCTCCGAGCGTCCACCATAGAAACCACGGCAAGATATATCCAGTCGTGCTTCACGATCAGTCGTCGTTGATCTTCTCTCAAAGTGAATGCTTGGATCCACTGATCTGAGTAGCGGTTCGATTTCAACGCCGTCACATATTTGGGTGAGCGATTTTGCGAGAATATCGCGGGTTGCGTCGTGTCTTATCGACGGATGACCGCCATTGGGGCAGGAAAGGCAATGTGCCAGTGAGGTCGACGAACCACATGGGCAAAGGGAGGGGGCATCTTTGGTTAGAGTGTTGTACCGTGCGGCAACAGCATCACGAAATGTTGTATTGTCTATTCGAGTTTGTGACTCTCTTGTGGGGAACGCAGAAAGCCAGGAAGATGCGCCTTTTATCATTGTGTGTTGAATAATCCGTCTCTTTATGATATCATATGTAGGAAGTTGGGCTAGCAAAGAGGCCTTGTATTGTGTTTTCTTCCGCCTGTGAACTTCGTTGGCTCGGAAATCTTGCTCTAGTTTAAGTTCCATTCCTTGTAATCCATTTAAATAAGGTTCACATAGATGTCCAGAATTTTCACATTCAACGCCAGCACTCATATATGGATCGATGATGCCGAGGCCACCACAATGTAGGGGTAAAGAGATGAGAGGCCATAGCGATCCATCCGAATCATCGAGGCCGAATATGTTGTCCGAGGAGGATCTGATGGATTCCCGCAACGGGGCAAACCAATCTGATGAGCATTGAGTTGTTCTTTGCGTGTGAAACCACTTGTGCTGTAACGCTTTAGTGAAACAGGCATATGCTATCTGCAGATCTAAAATTCCCACATCGGCTAATCGTTCGACCAAGTTGCAAAACTTGTCTACTTTTGATTCTACGACCTCGTATACGTATTTGTCTACTCCAATGGGTGCGCCTAGTATCACAATTCCGTCCGTTCGGACTTCTACATTTGTTCCGTTAAATTGTTGGCATGTGTTAGCTTCTTCCATTGTTGGCGTAAATATTGAACATTTCTGGGGATTTACGTGAAATCCAAACGCTGGGCCAATTTTACACAGTAGATCGTATGCAGCTCTGATTTGGATAGGAGAACCAATCAAGTTGCCGTCATCGGCGTACCAAAGTTGCCGAACTTGAGGGAACTTTGTGGAAATGTGATGTATTATTGGCAGTGTGGCGATCGCAAATGCGGGCATGGCTAGGACGTCACCTTGTGTAAATCCTTCTTGTGATTTAACGAATTCGCCTCCGACAGATAGATTAGAAGGGTGGTCGTAAAAATTATGCATGACTATAGAAAGCGACGGACATATTCGATCAATATTGCAAAGGGCCGCCTCTCTATTAATTCTGTTAAATGCGTTGTCGGCATCAATTGATAGAAGAATATGATTCGGATTGTTTGTAAGTTCATTGCGGATGGCTCGTGTAACGCATTCCACGCCAGCTCGTTGGCCTGCACACATTTGACTTCTTCCACATACCTGCTGTATGTCTTCCGAGACCATGGATAATATAGCCTTCGTCATTATTCTTCTGCTAACATCACAGATTCCTATTGGTCGAATTCCAGTTTTCTTTGTTAATGCGATTAGCCTGCATGATGTTAGAGCCTGTGTAATGTCCATTGGTATGCGCTCTGTCGCTAATGCTCTTGTGAATGAGGCTATGGCCTCAGCAAGTTCATCTGATTCTCTCCCGAATTTTGAGAGCATATGTGTCCAGGACTGTGCGTCAATTCCTGAGGGACCTGCTCCACCTGTGACACGTTTGGCCATACAGACTATTAGTTTCTTGTCTATGGAGTCAAAAACCACGGGATGAAAGCTATGTGGCGGGATAACATGATTCCAGTCAAGAGCATTACTGTTTAATTTTGCTGCAATGGGATGTTTGTCGAGGAGTAGCTCTCGAACGGTCGTAGGACCGATCATGTCATCAGGATTTAGTGGGGTTCCGGTTGTTGCATCTGTGTCTAGCAAATGCATCGCTCCATTTAATCTTCCACTCACTACCAGACTGGTGAAATTCCTGCGCCAATCGCGTGATGTACTGTTTGGTCTTTTACGTCGACTGAATTCTTGCAAGATATACGCTTCCGTGTAAAGAGATGTAAACTCGTTTTTTAGCCAAAGGTCTAATCTTCGAGACAGTATTACTTTGAGGGTCTTATGGGAGGTGCGAATATCTCGTTGGAGAATCAAATGTCCGATTACAATGGCTTTTGTAAAAGATTCCTGTTGAGACCAAGATTCCCTATATATACGGGCAAGTTCTATTATAAAACGTTTCGACTCCGCACACCTAGGTAATCTGAAGAGATTTGGCTTCCAGTGAACCACTTGCTCAAAGATGTCGGTAATCGAGAGTGTGATTGGAGTTTTGTCTGTTTCTCCCGTAGCTTTCTGGATTTGTGTCTGGTCGGCTCCTGACCTTACGGTGCCGCTTATTGGGCAGCTGAGGATCTTGTTTCCGCAATTGGGAGCCCGGCAGTTACTGCATTTTGTATCGGTCTTTGCGCATCGGCATCCTTTACATTTCGCTGCCGGTCCATTGCACGTGCAGCAAGGAGTTACCGAAGAGGGTTTCCCTCTAACCATGCCGATTGTATTATCTCTGATTGTTGCGGCGGACTCGTTGATATTCCGTCTGCTAGACAGAGCCCCTGTATCCCGGGATGATCGCGTTTGTATAGACGAAGTTTCTCGGGAATGGGCAGTAGATACACACTTCCCTTTGTAGAGAAACCAGAGCCCTTATACCCTGGGATGGTTTGTTAAACTGTTAGTTTTCGTGCGAGTGTGTACCCCGGGAAGTACCCTGGGCGTACGATCCTTTATATTTCCTTGCCCCTTACGCTCGCTTCGCTAGCTCTGTTATCAGAACGGTGCACATTGATTGTATGTTATTTTATTGTAAGTTTTAATAACAAGACAATTTTTTAATAATAATAATAATAATAATTTTAAAATTTTATTAGTAAAACATAAAAATCATAACAAGTAACAGAAAAAATTTAGTTTTTGCATTTCATGTGATTGAATTGAGCATTTCAATCACTGTCAGGACGTCATCTAGGCATTGCGTGCTGATGTTTCGAAAACGATTGAATTGTACGGAATAATTGTATTTATTAAGTGTATGTATATTATTTCTCAAATGTGTGTTTAAGCTTGTAAGTGGTTAGTTATCAAATAATTTGTTAAACTCATTAATGATTATAATAAATAATCATTAAAATAATAATAATTTGATAATTATAATTATCAAATTATATTATATCAAAATTATAATTATTACATTAATTATATTATCATAAAGATTTAAAATTCCAAAATATTATATAAAATATTTTAATAAACTTCTAAAATGTGTGTATGTTTTAAAATAAAATTCTATATGCAGGCACCGAATTCCGAATATTTACCACTATTTTAACAGGATATTCTCATTTACATAATGAATCAACTCATATTATTAAATTAATCGTACCATATCATATTTATTCAGAATTAATTAAATTAGCTAACTGAGTCTACGTATTTTATATTGCAAATTAAAAATTTGCAATATATTTAATTATAATATATATTTCATATTAAATATATATTTAATATTTATTATAATTTATATTTGCAATATAAATTATAATTTATATTGTTTTATATTATAAATATAAAACAATATAATTTATATAAATTATAATTTATATATAATCAACACAATAATATGAAGAATAAATTTAAACTCTTAAGTGGCAAATTTTTATGGATGAATAATAAATAATATACTTTGCATTAGAATAAGATACTAGATAGTTATTTCAGAGGAAATACATCATTAGCATGTATTTGGCCCCGCTGCTATGTTGGGTAGAGGAGTTAGGGGCCGAAACCTGATAGCATAGCAGTTCCTCCTGATGACCTCTAATTCTTATTCTGATACAACGTCTGTTATTTATTAGTCAATTCATAAAAATGACGTTTATTTTAAATTTTATTTTTTATTTTTATTTTTTAACTTGATTAAAATTATAGAAACTCTCTTCTTCTTCTTCTTAGCGTTTATCCCGTATGACGGGGTCCGCTTGCCACGATCGTTGACGCCAAAATGCCTTCTTTGCTGCGTCTTTGGGCGTGAGTCCGACCATTTTCATGTCCTTAAGAAGGGTATCCATCCATCTTTTCTGTGGTCTTCCTATTGGTCTCTTTCCGTCGACCTCGATTTGAAATGGTGCCTGCGCTAATGTGTTCACGTCTGCCCTCATTACATGTCCATACCATCGCAGCCTTGATTCTCTCAGTTTGTCTGCTATGGGTGCTACGCCAAATCGCTTGCGGATGTCTTCGTTACGGACATGATCTAGGCGAGTCTTTCCTGCGATCCACCTTAGCATTTTGGTTTCCATGCATCCAAGCTTACGTTCTGCTTCTGCTGTCATTGCCCAGCACTCAGCACCGTACATTGCTACAGGCCGTATTACGCTTCTGTAGAACTTCGATTTGAGTTTGTCTGGCATGCGTTTGTCGCACAAAACTCCAGTGGCTGCTCTCCATTTTGTCCAGCTTGCGTTGATGCGAGTGGTGACGTCTTTTGCCACTCCTCCTGTGCTGGAGATGACTGATCCCAGATATTTGAACGCAGTTGTCTTTGGCAGAAGCACGCCATTAACTGATATGCTTACATCTTCGTTCTGGTTCGTCGTCATGTACTCTGTTTTGGCTGTGTTCAGTTTCAACCCAAACTGTGCCAGGCGATCGTGCCATTGCTGAACTTGTTGCTCGAGGTCATGTTTGTCTTTAGATACCAGCATAACATCGTCGGCATACAGGATGGTCCATGGTGCTTGTCTTAGAAGGTCTTTCGTAATCACGTCCATAACTATGATGAATAGTAATGGGGAGAGTGCAGATCCTTGGTGCACACCGACTGAGATTGGAAATTCTCTGGATTTTCCCGCTGCTGTTAGCACATTGCTCGTCGTTCCTTTGTACAACATCTTCACCCATTCGATCAATTCCTCCGGTACTTTTCTGCGTCTCAAAGCGTACCATATAAGCTTATGAGGTACTCTGTCGAACGCTTTCTCAAGGTCCAGAAAAGCTACATGGAGGGGCTGCTTCTTCTCTCTGTGCTTTTCAAGGAGTAGTCTGGCTGAGTGTATTGCATCGATGGCTCCACAGTTGCGCACAAAGCCTGCCTGGTTGACACTTAGTTTGACGGAGTCACGGATTCTCTTGTCGAGCACTCTCTCGAAGATTTTCATGGTGTGACTGAGAAGACGAATTGGGCGGTAGTTTTCACAATCTGCTGGGCTTCCTTTCTGCTTCCAGATTGGGATAGTTATGCTTCGACTCCAGTCTTCTGGCACCTCTTTTGCGTCAACAATCTTCTGGAGAAAATTAGTTAGCCATGGTGTCCACTCATCCAGATTGATTCTCCAGAAGTCCACCGCTAAATCATCGGGTCCGTTGGCTTTACCCGGCTTCATCTTCATCATTGCCTCTCTGACCTCTGCACCATTGAGTGGATCGACTTGTGTGTGATTTGGAGTCCCCTCTGGTATTGGTGGATGTTCAAACTCTTCTGTAAAGATGGCTTTAAAATATCTTCTCCATCTCTCCAGCACGTCTTGTGGGTGTATAATGAGTTTTTATGGATGAATAATAAATAATATTATAAAATTATAGAAACTCTAAAAACAATTATTAATTTTATTATTTAATTATTAAATTTTGATTTAGCATTATTATGTTTTGTTTATTTTATAATTATATAACAATACGTAGACTCAGTTAGCTGATTTAATTATATCAAGTTAAACTATCTTGATAACAACTACTTACATTTGAGATATAATATACATACAATAAATAACATACAATAAAATAACATACATCAACAGTCGTTTCCAAAGTCGATTACAAAGATTACAACGATTACATCGCTTACAACGATTTAAAAGCGCGTAATATCCATCAACAACGATTAGAAGTGCTTCAACAATTACAAGTGCGAAATCTCATTCAACAACTTAAAGTGGACATCACATCGACGAATCCACGAAGGACATAACAAATTAAATCAGCTAACTGAGTCTACGTATTGTTATATAATTATAAAATAAACAAAACATAATAATGCTAAATCAAAATTTAATAATTAAATAATAAAATTAATAATTGTTTTTAGATTTTCTATAATTTAAATCAAGTTAAAAAAAAAAAATAAAAATAAAAAATAAAAAATAAAATTTAAAATAAACGTCATTTTTATGAATTGACTAATAAATAACAGACGTTGTATCAGAATAAGAATTAGAGGTCATCAGGAGGAACTGCTATGCTATCAGGTTTCGGCCCCTAACTCCTCTACCCAACATAGCAGCGGGGCCAAATACATGCTAATGATGTATTTCCTCTGAAATAACTATCTAGTATCTTATTCTAATACAAAGTATATTATTTATTATCCATCCATAAAAATTTGCCACTTAAGAGTTTAAATTTATTCTTTATATTATTGTGTTGATTTATATATTTTACTATTTTCTGCTTGATGTTATTTTTATAGTAACCTAGTTTAAAATATGTATCTATTAAATTATTTAAATGATTTTGAAGAAAGCCAATATCATTACATATTGTTGCAATTCTTAAAATTTCATTATTTAATGTATTATATTTTATATTATATGGTATGCATGAATGCTCATGCAAAAATATGTTTCTTGTAAATTTAAATATGTCATCTTTACGATATAAATTAATAGTAGTTTTAGTTAATGTTAATTTAATGTTCATATCTAGATATACACCTTCTTTATCATTAATATTGGTTTTGTTAAGAATAAGGCTTTCTGGATAAATGTGCTCACTAATTGAATAAAAATTATTAGAATTAAATACACATATATCATCAATGTATCGAAACATATTTCATATATTTATATTGTTTAGATTTAGTTTTTACACAGTTATGAACAAATTCATATTCTATAAAGCTTAAAAACAAGTCAGCTATAATTGGGCTACTATTACCACCCATTGGAACACTTTTACTTGTCTAAATATAGATGTCCCTACTTTTAAATAATTTTGATTTATCAAAATATTTAAGGATTCTATTAATTCAATTTTATCCATATATTTATATTTATTTGATGGTTTAATTTTTGTTAGATAGGCGTTATAATTATTATAACATATATATGTATATCGTTTTCCGAATATAAGATTAATTAATTTTACTAACGCTTCTTTAATATCTACTAAATCTAGATTTGTATAAAGCGTACTAAAATCGTATGTATTTATATTTTGAAAATTTATTCCTTTTGTCTGTTCTAAAAATTCTTTTGTAGAATTAATACTGAAATAGTGTTTTATACCAGTATCAATTTCGATTACCTTGCAATATTTTTTAAAATGTGCTTTAATTACTTTAAGTATTTTATTCATATAGACAGAAAGTGGTTTTAATTTACATTTAAACGCACTACATATGAACCTAGGTTATATTGGATTTTTATGTAATTTTGGATTCCAATATAATATAGGTATAGTTTTATTATCTAATTCAACCTTTATACCCTTTTTATCCATTATAGAACAGTGACTTGTAATAATTGTTTCTAAACTCAACTCACTACGTTCATATGTTGGATTTACATTTAAATCATTAGAATTAACCTCTTTCATTAGTATATCATAATAAAGCTTTTTGCATATGAAGACAAAGTTATTACTAGCTTTATCAATAGTTGTTATTATATAGTTATCCTTTAATTTAGTAAGTTCTTTATACATATCTTTATTAATTTTATCTTTCCTTTTATAATTGTTTGTTATTTTCATTTTATTTTTAATTTTATCAAATATATAATCTTTCCAAATGTTAATCTTAGATATATTCGAGCTTTCACTATTAATCAGCTTACTAAATTAATCATTTAAGTTATTATATAACGAACTGGAAATTTTATTTTTGCCGTTGTTGTTATTTAATCTATATTTATACCCTTTTGATAGCAGCTTTCTTAATTCACAATTTTAAAATTTTTTATAATCTATTGTTAAAATTATAATATAGTTGTTTATTATGTATTATACTACTTCTGCCAATTCCTTGTACCACGTCATTCAATCTTAATAGGTACATGGAATTAAGCGTTTTAATCCAAAAATCTTCTTTTTCTAATAGTTTTTGATTTAATATTGAAATGTTTTCTTCGATAATATGTTCTAAAATAAATAATTTACAGTTTTTAATATCATGTCCTATTAATCTCATATGTTTATGAAATATAATTTGACTATTATGCTGTATATTATATATGTGTTGCCTCACGTTGCCTCTACGTAGTCCACAAGGCAGACACGTAGATAAGCAGCAAAGTAACCCCAGATTCGCGATAAAATCATCAACCGCCGCTGGATCGTCATACCCACATATGATAAGTGACCCGCATCTTGCCGAGTCTGTGTCTCCGCAGTCTGACGCTACCCACTCGACTCAACCTGTCCCTGTCAAGTGAGAATGTCCGATTTGCAAAATGCCTTGCAGGATCACCAAATTTGGAAAATGCCGAGTTCACGGGCATCTTCGTTCCTGGTGTGAGGGGTCTGGTCGTACACTTTCTGCATTACAACATCAACAAACTGCAAATAACCCAGCTCTTCATGTCGTAAAATTGAACATTATACCGACCTTAGATCAGCTGTCTCAGCATCTCCCTAAATCGGTTTTGAAAAGAATACTGAATGGCGCTAGATACCATACAGCTAAGGCATTTACCCGCGACTTAAATGACTGTGCGAATGTGAACAGTCCAACAAGCTGGCTTCGATTGTTCACTTTCTCAAGACTCGTGCTTACATCAGGTGAATCATCCGGGCGATCCCTTACATCTATCATCAAGGATAGGATTTTGAAATTTAATGATAACTTCCTTAAGATTAGAAAAATAATGCCCATTCGAAGGCTCTTAAATCAAAAACCTTGTGCGAACGAATTTCTATCAAGCTTGCTCACTGTGATGTTCGTGGGGCTATACGGCTACTCACATCATCTGACTCATTTGCTGACAATATATAGAGTTCCTATGAGTCCTTAAGGAAATGCACCATTTACACATAGGAGATAGTCTCATTCCTCAAAACTATCCTCCAAAAAATTAGAGTCGTTCCAACTCTTTCGAGATAAGAGCCATTTCGAGTTTCACCAATGGTTCGGGACATGGAATGGATGGCCTTTGCTCTCAACACTTTAAAGACACGATCTTCTATAGCGCTGGTGATGCAGTTCCGTCTCTGGAACTCGCTCTTTCTCGTGTAATCGATGGTTTTATCAATGACAATCTCGTCGCGGAAGGAGTGCAGCTTTTCTTTTCGGCGTCCTTATGTGCACTCAATAAAAAAGGATGGCGGTATTCGCCCAATCGGCAGCGCACTCCGTCGCATTGCTGACAAGATACTGTGTATAAGGATATCACAAAAAGTAGGTGATCATATCAAGTCCATACCAACTAGGGTGTTCTACACCATGCGTAGCAGAAGCGATTGTTCACGCAGTCCGATCATTCATAATAAACTGCCATTAGCGCACAGTTGTTCTCAAAATAGACTTTCGAAATGCTTTTAACACCATAGATCGCGGTATTCTTCTCAAAGCAGCAATAGAACACGTCCCAGATGCATTTCCATGTTTTCATTCTGCCTACGGCTCTCAGACACCTCTGGTTTATGAAGATAGAATCATTTGGTCAAAAACAGGCGTTCAACATGGCGATCTTAGTCCAGTTGGTTTTGCTCTAGCAGTAAATCCTATTTCGCACTTCCTTCAATCCACCTTTAACGCGTGGTATTTGGATGAGATTCATTTGTTTTGCTGCACGATTTGGAGACGATTTCGGCATCAGTTAACTAATTAGGTCAAGAGTTTAACGTAGGCAAATGTGAGCTCGTGTTCCTGAATATGGGGGAACATGAAATCGAACCGATGACTACTACCTTTTCATCTGTAGCCTCAAACATAAAAGTGATTAGTCGGGAAAATTTGCAAATCCTTGGAAGCGTTGTCTTTATAGAGAATTCAACGAAAGATTTGGCTCAGAGCGAGGAGCAATTGGTATTTATGTGCACTAGGGTTTGCAAGCTTCGTGCTCACGAGGCACTTTTCCTTGTAAAGAACTGTATTAAGAAGACCAGACTGCTTTATAAGTTCCGTACAACTCCTTGTTTCAACATGTACGCGGAACACTATAAGCTCGATGGTGTACTGAAAAAATATTTATCCCATATCACAAATTGCGCGATAACGAACGATTCTTGGTGTCAAGCTTCATTGCCCGTGCCGTTCGGTGGTTTGGGGATCCGCAGTTTAGCGGACATTGCTCTTACGGCTTTTTTATCGTCTGTAGTGGCAACGAAGGACTGTGTCAGCATTCTTTTGAATAACTCTACACATTGTCCACATTTTGACGCTGGCTACTCAACTTGGTTGGCCAAGACGGGTCTCGGTGAGGCACCAACTAATAGCCATAAACAATCCGCTTGGGACACTCCCCTTGTTAAACGAGCTCATAAATCTTTAATTGAAGGCTCGGAAGGCGAGGCATCTCGCGTGCGAATTATGTCGGTCTCCACAAGTGAGTCTGGTGATTGGCTAAACACAGTTCCGATTGGTGACCTGGGAACTTTGCTCGATGATGAGGTTGTGAGATTGAGCATTTTCATAAGACTAGGCCTTCCTACATGTACTCCACACATATGCCATTGTGAAGCGTCTGTTGACGAGTAAAGGCGACGCTGACTAGATTGCAGAATCTCGAGAGGCAGATTCCCTAGGCACGCGGAAATAAATTCAGTGATAAGCAGAGACCTCAACACCGTCAACGCCCCAAATATTCTAGAGCCATCCAATGTATGCATATCGGACAGTCGACGTCCTGATGAATCAACATTTTCCCTTGGCGTCAAAGGAAATGTTTGATGTGGGACGCCACCTGCGTGGACACACTTGCAGCCAGCAATGTTAGGAAGCAGCCAGAAGAGCGGGCGAAGCAGCTTCATATGCCAAAAAGCGAAAACGGCTGAAATATGCCGACGACCATGTCCCACATATTTTGTCCATTTGGAGTAGAGACTTATGGATCACTGGGCTTTTCCGCTTTGGCTCTTGTTAAGGAGATAGGAAAAAGATTGAAACACGTTACCGGGGATTCACGTGCTACTTCATACCTCCTCCAAAACGTTAGCATCGCCATCCAACGTGGAAATGCTGTCAGCATTCTGGCGACGGCTCTAAATGGCAAGAACATGGTAGGCTGGTGGTAGCAGCCAGTCTTGCTAAAAGAATGACATTTCTCTACGAAAAAGACAAACATTGTCCTGTATTTATCTTATTTTTAATATGATTGTATTTATATCGAGTTAAAATTTAAAATTCACATTTAAATGAGGATTAGATATACTATAAGGATTAGAGGTCATCAGAAGGAACTGCTGATTAATCAGGTTTTTGTTTTTATTCCTCGACCCAACATAGCATTGGGGCCAAATACATGCTAATGGCGTATTTCCTCTGAGGAAATTTGATTATCTAGTATCTTATTCTAATACAAAGTATATTTTTTATTATCCATCCATAAAAATTTTTCCCATAAGATTTTAAGTATGAATATCGGTTTTCTTCAAAATCATTTATCTCTATTTTTATTTATGAATAAAAGGTGTATATCTAGATATGAACATTAAATTAACATTAACTAAAACTACTATTAATTTATATCGTAAAGATGACATATTTAAATTTACAAGAAACATATTTTTGCATGAGCATTCATGCATACCATATAATATAAAATATAATACATTAAATAATGAAATTTTAAGAATTGCAACAATATGTAATGATATTGGCTTTCTTCAAAATCATTTAAATAATTTAATAGATACATATTTTAAACTGGGTTACTATAAAATTAAAATCAAGCAGGAAATAGTAAAATATATAAATCAACACAATAATATAAAGAATAAATTTAAAATCATTAGCGCAAAATTTTTATGGATGGATAATAAATGATAATAAATAATAAATAAGCATTATTATGAACATTATATATATTTAATATATATATTAAATATATATAATGTTCCATAAGTTAACAAGCAGCAGAAGAACAATAAAATATTTATTACATTTCGGCTTTCGCCTTGATCACAACCACCCTCTGTATATTATCATATATTTGTATAAAATATAATGTATAATATTATTAAAGCGTGTGCCTTTTCTTTTTTCAATAATGAAGTGAACCGACAATCTCGAGTTTTTTTCAAATATACTTTGTATTAGAATAAGATACACCAGATAATCAAATTTCATCAGAAGAAATACGATAGTATCATGTAGTTCGCTTCTCCGCTATATTGGGTCGAGGAATATAAATCGAAATCTGATAACATAGCAGTTCCTGCTGACGACCTCTAATCCTTATTCTGATACATTGTATGCTGTTTATTAGTCAATCAATTTTTATGGTGTTTCCAAATGGTACTCTTTTCATTTTTGGAATTTTCAAATGCAAGCACTGCTACCACAACTCATAAAGTTGACTTTATTTTAAATTTAAATTTTATATTTTAACACAATCTTTTTGATTCTAATTTTAACAAAATCTAGTTTAATAAAATCTTATATTAATTATTTATTAAATTTTGATTTATCATTTTGATTTATCATTTTTATTTTTTAATTTTATAATTATATTAAATACGTAGACTCAGTTAGCTTATTTGATTCATTCTACACGCTGATTTAATCCTATCTATGTGCCAACAACTATTGTATGGTTTTCTGATATACTTCATAATTGAATACTGTACAAAAAACAAGTGCACTTAACAAATTCGTTTGAAACTTAAATCAATTATCCACATACCATATGGCGAAGCAAAACAACTAAGCGCAATAATAAACATTTATGTAATTCCTATTTCAAAAACTCGATCATACATAGAATTACATAGAATTCGTAGCTTATGAAAATTACCGTATAAATTATCATATTAATATAAAAATGATAAATGATTTGTTAACTTAACACGTAAAATGCCGAAGCTATGTTACGGATTCGATACATCACATTATCTATTTTCCATAACCTGTTTACACCAGGTTCTTTTAATGTTTTAACTAATTTCTTTCAATTTTTGTTACACTTGATTATACATTAAATAAATTAAATTTAAATTTATGAAGTTCAAATAAATAAATATAAACAAAGAAACCTGATAGCATAGCAGTTCCTAACTTGATATAACTTGATATAAATTATAGAAAATCTAAAAACAATTATTAATTTTATTATTTAATTATTAAATTTTGATTTAGCAATATTATGTTTTGTTTAGTTTATAATTATATTATATACGTAGACTCAGTTAGCTGATTTGATACTAATTATTTTCTATTCATTAAAAGTTGTCGGTTTAATAACGGTTATTGTTATGCGCAAATATTATTGTTTTGCATTTTGCTTTAATTCTATAAGCCAACAGAAGTATACTACATTTGAATATTGGTCAACCTCATCAGCTACTGATCCAATACCTACAGTTTACAATTCGGTCCTTTTAATGTTGACTTACGATCACTTGCCTGCTTTATTGACAATTATATTGAATGACATGGCTTTTTACATTTTGTAAATTTAATATTTGCATACATACTTCATTAAATAGATCAAATGTAAATTCCTAAAGTTCAAATAACTAAAAGTTAAATACACATGCAAAAGTCAATAATTAAAAAAATATCAAATGAGCATCTAACGTGTTGATATTCCAGGCAATACTGCACCTAAGTGATTAAATTGCATAACGTGAATGAAAATGTTAATCAAAATTTATTTCCATGAGCAATTATGTACTTTCATTTACAATAAAAGTACATGATTTTTAACATTTTAAGATACAATATTTTATTAATTTATTAATAAAATATTAATTTATTTTATTTAATATTTTATAAATTAATCTGAAACAACACAATATGGACTTCAATGTTAATGGTATTTTAGTATGAGGTAGCCACAGTTTTAGATTAACCGTGATTAAAGCATTTCCATAAATCTTCAAAAGCCTACCAAAAATGATCCAAATTGTAAAAGATAAAAATATTGAAGGGAATAAAAATGAAAATTTATTTTATTTTATGTATTAACACAAATGAAAAAGTTTAAATTATACATGTAGGAATATAATCTGAGAATACACATAGTAGTTTGCACGTATATATGATGTACCTTGAAGATATTAATTTGTATATTTTTATTTTAATTTAAATTTTTCATTCATTCAATTTAATATTTGTAAAAAATGATATCGATAACACATAAGTACATTAAGTAGGATATACAAAAAATATAAATATATGATCTGTATAACTAACTATACTAATGTGTTGCTCAATATTTTTGTTTTATTTAGAAACGTATATTTTGAATATACATGGGTACAAAATAATTTGAAATAAGTACGAAAGTTTGAAATAAGTTTGAATAACTAAGGTAAACGAGGATTACATGAAACGGTAATAAAGGATTGCATGTTGGACGTGTGAAAATAATCAAGTCTTAAAAATAAATCACATTTTTAATTTTTAATTAATCGTTAAAATTTTATTTTGAGAGCACATTATTACTTTGAGCACATTAGTTGAGTTATTGCTCATAATGCATCATCAAGTGATAAAGAGAAAAAAGTCAAGATATGTTAAAAAATATTGTAATTTTATATAGTTGATAATGATCCATTATTGATAAAGAATTATTGGAGCTGAATCAAAGAAGATTTTTAAGTTTCATTGAAGTTTCATCGTTAATGAAAGTTGAAGATGATGTAAATGAAACAAGATGTAGATGAAACTTCATTGAAGTTCCATCTTCATTCAATGAAGTTACACCTTCATTTCTGAAGATGCTAGCAGAGGTTCGCAAAATATCAAAAAATCATATTTTCTTTGATCCAGCTCCGATAATTCTTTAACATCATAATTATTAAAGGCCTAATTATCACAAATTGACAATAATCAAAAGAAGTAAATTAAATTGCAAGGACACATGGAGTAGCTGAATGGGAACATTTACAAATCGCTCGCAGCAATTTCACAAGTTCTAGTTTTTAAATTACTCTATATGAACCAATACATCATTAAAATAATTCAAATTGATATGCAATACAATCTTTGAATAATTTCATATTTACCAATCATCACGACGTACTTGTACATCACGATGTACAGCGATAAAAAATTGGTTTTTGACCAATTCAATGTCCAATAGTTTGAACTTCTTTAAAAATCACGTGTTTGATTAATTGAGGGTGATACGATATTTTTGCTAAAATCAAACAAAATTAGAATCTACGAACATGCCGTTGACAAAATTCTGTTAAAAGGTGTGTTCCAAATCTATAAAAACAAATATTTTATAATTTTTATGAATAATATATTTTTATAATTTCTATATTTTATAACTCATGAAAGCATATTTAAATATTTGATAATTAAAAAAAACATCGAAAATTCTCACGTAACTTTTACTTTTCATAAGCTTAAATTAAAAAAAAACACTAATTTAGAAACAGAACTAAACAGTATCGGTTTCTTTTGACTTTCTTCAGCCTCAACATGTTGCAAAAAGTAAACGAACATGCCATACCAATGTCGTCATGACTCAGTTGCTCCAAGATCATTAGTTAAAAGAGCGAGCTTGCCAGAATGAAGTATCTTCTCCATGAAAAAGTCTTGAATTGGATAAATTATAAGGAAAGTAACTCAATGAGTTTTATCTAATTTTTTATAAACTCATAAAATCATATATAAATATTTGATAATTTTTTAGAAAGCATCGAAAATTCTCACGTAACTTTTACTTTTTATGTTTAAGATTTCTTATAGCTTTAATTAACAAAGTGAAAAACATTAAACTTCAAATATATTTTTGTTTTAAATGTTTGATAACTTTTGTAATTTTAAATAACTTTTATTGTAAGATTATTATTGTCAATGCTATTTAACTTTCACAGATATTTTCCGACTTTTAAATTTTTTACAAAAGGATAATAAAAAAATATGCTTTTTTTATAAGACATACTATATTTGTAAACTACTAAGTTGTTGTCAAGAGTTTAAAAGAATTACAACTGCTAATGTTTTGCGCCCTCTATTGTTTCAGTCTCTTCATTGTCCGCCATTGTGAGCGGCTTCATGACTTCCTCCTTCTTTTTTGTCTTTTCGATGGGATTACCGAAACTGCTTTTCTTACCATTCACTGTCTCGACTTTCGCATCCTTTTTCGGTTGTTCCGATTATATTATCTTCTTCTTACGTTTTATGTCGTTTTTTTCACTCGACGCCGATTTTCCGTTCATATTCTCTTTCCTCCCCACTTTCTTTGATCGCTTTCTGTCTGATTTGGATTTCCGCTTGGATCCTTTTCGCGCTTTACTGCTGCCAGTCGCCGCCGAGCGGACGTCACTTCTTTCTTCAGTCCCCGTCATCATCGTCTTTTCGTCGGGGGCTTCGCTCTGCTTCTCGCCTGACCCCTTCCTGTTTTTGCTCTTTTCGGCCTGGGGGCAAAACATCACGCCGCTCGTTTGTTCTGAGTAAACTTGACTCTTACAAAGATCCCTGTATTTATTCGTCAAGTGCATCTCTACATTGCACATATTTTTGTTTGCGGCTTTATCACTTCTTTGATAAAACAAGATGTATGCGAACCTTTGCCGATCCTGCAGTAACTTGCTAAAGTCCTTGTACCGGTCCACAACGTCATCGTTAAAAGTAAACCAACGAATGACGGGGTCGTTGTTCTTAGATCCGTGTGGTATCTGTGCACAGGGCACTTGCAGCCTGGCATCACAGATGTAGTGACCAAACTTCGGACAGAACCCCTCGTGTCTGACTATCGCGTGGAGTATATATTCAGTGGGTAACGATGGTTGTACGCAATAATCATACATATTTAGATGTTCTGGAATAGCTACCTTTGTCATGAGCTTTAAAGTAACAATGTCACGGCTGCAGTCCCGAGTACTTGCGTCAAACACATTCGAGTAAGGACATGGCTCGATTCCGAAGCGCAGCAAGGAGATTATCAACATTGACGGAAGTGAGTTAATTTTTCGGCTGATCTTTACACCATACTTCCCGCAATGGATGCACATGAAACCGTCAACCATATCATCACCAAACCTCTTTTGCACACAGGCATTTAGATCGCACTCATCTGGATAGTAATTTTTCCATTCAGGCCGTGGCTGTGGGATTGAGTTAGCGTCTTTGACTTTCATGGCCCCGTCCAATCTGGTACCAAGACAGAGATCGAAACTCACGTCTTCTGATCGAGTCACTGCGTCACAGTGAATGCATCGTAGGGTATTACACACCGTAAACGAGAAGAGGTCATCGCAACCGGGTAGTAGGTCAAAAATAGAGAGCAACATCTCGTGTGCGTCATGTTGTCTAAGTTTCTCGAGTGGGGTCAGGCCTAGTATACCCCGTAGGGCTCTCTTGAATGTGCCCTGTTTACTATTTGCATGTTCTAATATGTCGGCGAGGCAATTCATATGCCCCAAAAATGTAACGACGCGGTTTTCAATGTCAGTAGGCGGGTGCGTAACCGTACGATATTGCCGATTTCGTTTTCTGATTGCTTTGACTGTGAATCGTGTTACGCCAAATGGTTGATTGTCAATTGATTCCCGTTTTTTCCTAATGCAATTAAGAATCTCGCTGAAAGCGTGTTGTGTGCGAACATGGATCATGAACATATCGAGGCAAAAGAGGGACCTCAAGATAGCGTTCAAAAAACAACTGTTGCCTATATTGGGGAAACCGATAGGACGTGAATGACTTTGCGATACAATTCGTTTGGATGGAGCGTGTTGGCTTTCTGCGTCGCTGTAATGGCCATTATTTCGTGAATAAAATTCCTCCGTTAAGACTAAGTGGTTTGGAGACGTATGAGAGATTGTCAGGTCATCGACACATTTCGCCATATTAAGAGGCGAACCTTCGCTGTAACCCTGATTGAGACCTTCCTGCTGTTGTTTTTTGGATGGAATGGAAAGGTATTTTGGAATGGAAGATTCATTAACGTTTTCGAGTTCTTCTGCTGTCAGGAATACGTCAGTGGTCAGATGGATCATCTCATTATCTTCCCTGTCAGTAAGTTTTTCTTTAAAGGTGCTCAATTCTTTGTCAACCATATCTTCGATGCTACCTTGTTTTTGTGACTTTTGCATATCATCTTGGCTTTCTTCGAAAAATCGTTCGAGCGGTTCATGGGTTACCGGAGGGCGTCCCCATGAACTAAACGAGTAGGATATTCCAAGTGAGGCCAATAGCGCGCGGGCGTTACCACGCATAAGGGCCACTGAGGTACGTTGGAACAACTTGGTAACCGCTACGCTATAGGTAATACCCCGAACTTTACTAACATTACCAGCGATACGTCTAATTAATTGTTCGCCCTTGACATTCCAACCTCCAAACACCTCAACAACAGCGGGTGTGAACACATAACCATGGGCCTCCATACGCGCTCGGTATTTTCGATCCTTAACATTGGCAGCATATGCCGCTGCTGCGTAGCCTTCTGAAATAGCAGCTTCTGCCAGAAAACCACTCTGTTGTGGGTGTGTAACTGCAAAATCCACCGCTTCTAGGGGGGTCTCCATGTATCAAGATATCGACTGGTCTTTCACGAAGATCAGGCAATAATCTCTGTGGTTCTATCGAGACGTGCATTCAAGCATACTGCGCAGCATGGAATAAAACATCTCGAATGCCATCATGACGAAGGCCTCGATGTCCCCCGTATTGACATGTGAGCGCGTGCAGACCATAAATATCCGATGAACGAAGGCAACGGTCGCACCGATGTTTCTTTGGGAAAATGGCTAGTCCCAACCATAGACGCACGAGGATACAAAATTGTGGTGGCGTTAGATCTACTCGTTGGATTTGACAGGGGATTACTTGCAGCCAGGCACTTGCATGCGGTCTTGCTATTGCGAGTAGTCGCGCTCTATCAATTCGCTTGACCGAGCAAGCATTCATATGACTTCTTATCGATTATAAATGACATTCGTGATTGTTTTGTGTTGTCAAAAGGTTCAAACTCATTTTGTAACATACTGACCATCCGACTCAAAGTGTCATCATAACCTACGTACTCTCTGGGGTCGCGCGATCCATTCCGTGCAACCGACAATATGCTAGAGATATACGCGCAAAATGAGTGCTTCTCTCCACTTCGCAGACCGAGTCCTCCAAGGTTTAGAGGGAGCGCAACTTGTTGTCGATTGACCTCATTTAATTGAGTCGCTGTTATTCGCTCAAAGGCTTGCATGACTTCCTGGTCAAACCTGTGTAAAAAACTTTCCATTACTAGGGGTGGAATTGTACGGTTGAAATGATTGATCTTTGGGCCGGCGACACAATGACGCAACAGCAAATATGCAATCTGCGGATCTGGAAGCGAAGAAACATCGTCGATTGCTTGTTTTAGCTTGGGGAAAGCTTGCTCGTGCAGGTGTGATTTTACGAAAATATCGTCACCAATGGGTGTTCCAAGCACATGAAAATTACATGTCATATTTGCAGATGGACGTTCTGTGCACAGCAAAATGCACTTCCGAACAGCTAGCATCGTCCGCATACCATTTTTTTTTCAATGAAAAAATTTGAGCTTGAATTCGCGAAATAAGCTAAAGAGACGCGGCAGTGAATGCGGCCATTGCTAAAGGATCACCCTAAGTGAAACCTTCAGAAGTCCAAATTTCCTCCTCGATAGCCAGTATACCTCATTCCTCGTACAAGTTAGATATAATAGTCGAAAGCGCAGGACAGATGAGCGGCATATTGGTTAATGCTACCTTCCTAGTTATTAGGTTAAATGCATTATTTGCGTCTAGTATCAAAATGAAGGACCTTCCGTGCTTGTGAAATCACCTCCGTAGAGAATGAACCACGAACTCAGTTCCACACTTCTGCCCGACACAAAGATGTGTGACACCAACAAAGT
Source organism: Pomphorhynchus laevis (assembly GCA_012934845.2). Classification (NCBI taxonomy): domain Eukaryota; kingdom Metazoa; phylum Acanthocephala; class Palaeacanthocephala; order Echinorhynchida; family Pomphorhynchidae; genus Pomphorhynchus; species Pomphorhynchus laevis. The sequence goes on from WNNJ02000543.1 coordinate 432,505, forward strand.
GTTGTAGGTGGGGTCGTCTATGAGTTTGAGAATAACCTTGCCAATTATTCGTTGAAGTACGTCGCATATTCCGATTAGTCAGACAACACGGTAACAATATTAATAACACTTCATGATAATTAGTAATGACAGTTCCTTCTGATGACCACTTAATTTTTTATTTTAGCTTGATATAAATTATATCAAGTATAATATTATAATTATATATAATATTATAATTATATTTATATTATTTCGGAATAGTGGCCGAGACCTGATAGCATAGCAGTTCCTCGTGATTACCTGTATTTATTATTCGAATACATCATATGTTATTAGTTTAGTCAATTCATAATAATTGACTAATATTTTAAATTTCAATTTTAAATTTTAACTTGATACAAATTATATAAAATCTTATATAACTATTTATTATTTATCTTTATTCTTATTTATATTTAGTATAAAATACGTAAACTTAATTATCTCATCAGATTCTTTTAATTCTTTTGTAATAATGTAATTGTTTATCGAACTCTAATGAGAATTCAATCATTCATTGAGTTCTAACTCAATGAATGATTGAGGTCGAGTAATGAATGATTTTATAATAAAGTAAATATCCTTAACAAAAAATTATATATTTTCTTTAAATTTTTTTATAGTATGATCAACGTAATAAATTTATTTATTTAGTCATTATGCTAGCTTCTGCTAGCATAATCAGAAATGGCATATTTTTATGCCATTCTAATGATGACTCCATGTTGTTATTTCACCGACAGTTTCATTGATTGCGACGATTCTCAAGATTGCGTTTCTTCATTGAAACATTCTTCGATCATTAAATGATACTATTACCGCATACTAAATCATTTAATGTGATCACTTATGTTCCTGCAATTTATAATCCTTTTTTAATGTTTACATTTATTTACTCAAGATTTGTTTTGTTTGCATTACTCTAAAATTATTTATTGATTCGTAATTTTCGATATTCACTGGTATCATCGTTAGATTGTAAGTATTAGATTATAACCAAGAATAGTCCAACTGACAATTCTTGGTTATATAAGTACTTTTCAGTGCTTATTAAAATTTAAAATTAAAATTTTCCTGATTATCTTTACGTAAAAAAAGTGTTTTATGAATGCAGGATGATATAAGTTTGCGTGCTACCACACGCCCACTAGAGCCGATGAATTCTGCTCAAACCGGTCGCTTTGCCGGGTTTTGTCATAATTTTTGTCTTCTCTGAGACCAAAATTTAATGTTTTCTCTGTATTATTATTTGTTTTGTTTGCATATTACGAAATTTAAGTATCAAAAAATAATCCATTTCCGAGTAATGTATGATCAACGTAATAAATTTATTTATTTAGTCATTATGCTAGCTTCTGCTAGCATAATCAGAAATGGCATATTTTTATGCCATTCTAATGATGACTCCATGTTGTTATTTCACCGACAGTTTCATTGATTGCGACGATTCTCAAGATTGCGTTTCTTCATTGAAACATTCTTCGATCATTAAATGATACTATTACCGCATACTAAATCATTTAATGTGATCACTTATGTTCCTGCAATTTATAATCCTTTTTTAATGTTTACATTTATTTACTCAAGATTTGTTTTGTTTGCATTACTCTAAAATTATTTATTGATTCGTAATTTTCGATATTCACTGGTATCATCGTTAGATTGTAAGTATTAGATTATAACCAAGAATAGTCCAACTGACAATTCTTGGTTATATAAGTACTTTTCAGTGCTTATTAAAATTTAAAATTAAAATTTTCCTGATTATCTTTACGTAAAAAAAGTGTTTTATGAATGCAGGATGATATAAGTTTGCGTGCTACCACACGCCCACTAGAGCCGATGAATTCTGCTCAAACCGGTCGCTTTGCCGGGTTTTGTCATAATTTTTGTCTTCTCTGAGACCAAAATTTAATGTTTTCTCTGTATTATTATTTGTTTTGTTTGCATATTACGAAATTTAAGTATCAAAAAATAATCCATTTCCGAGTAATGTGCAAACACATTACACATACACGAACCACATTGGAAATCCAGAAAATTCAGTAAACTAATTTTCAAATTGACACTTAGCAAGGTCAGATACCATAACACTTGATTTCTAATTTCAAAATAAAAATTATTAAGTTATTGTAATGATGAATGACACAATGTTTGTTAAATAAGAAAACAGAAAAGAAAAAGGATTTATAAATAATTATTGGAGCTGGATCAAAGGAAAGACGAAATTATTTTTGATATTTCGCTAACTTCTGTTAGCATCTTCAGAAAACTACTGAAGATGTAATTTTCTGAAGATGTAATTTTCTGAAGATGTAATTTTCTTTTTAATTCATTTGATAAATTAAAAAATTAATTTAAATATTTTTCTGAAGATGCTAACAGAAGTTAGCGAAATATCAAAAATAATTTCATCTTTCCTTTGATCCAGATCCAGCAATTATTTATCAATAATGGATCAGTATCAACAATTTAAAAAAGATTCAAATGGAAAATTACATTATAGTCATATATGTAAAAAATTTAAAGGAATGGAATTCGATTTTTATTTTAAAAACGTTACAACGCTTAGATGTAACGTTTAGATTACAACGTTTAGGTACACCAACGTTGACTTACTTGACGATGGCAGGAGTACATCAACGTTGACGAGTGTACATCATCGTCAGTACATCAACGTTGATGTACCTGACGATGACGGGATTACTCGTCAAAATATTGTAAAGCTTTTGAAATAAAAATCGAATTCCACTCATTTAAATCTTTTATTATGATTGGGAATTCTACATACAAAAGTCATATATGTAATTAAGTTAAATCAATTAATTAGATTGAAAAGTTAGTTCCTTAATATTGAGTTCTAACGAAGAATTATGCTTATTAAAGAACTGGCAGAAGTTGATGCGTACTGGCATCTGCCTTCTAAGCTTACGGCGGAACGATGCCCAATAATCGAATTTGACATTATCAACTTTACAGAAGCAAATACAATAGCCTGTAGCGATCGATTATGTGATATTATATCTAAGATAAAGCTCGACAGATTAAAATTGATAAGAAGCAATTGTGACGGAGAAGGAAGTACCACGCTACGATGTGGACTTATCCCACAATATATTTCAGAGTCGTTTACGGAGAAAGTAAAAGCCCTACAAGAATACATAGATAAAAACTCTGTCGGGTGTTTTCTAATTGTACAAAACAATAATCTTACACCGTATTTGAAATTCAGATCTCAGGATTATTCGTTGTATATAGATGGGGAAATTGAATCGTTTTCAAGCTTGATTACGACGAGTGACTTGCCGAATAGTCAACAGTTGTCAAAGTTGACACGGAAAATATCGGATATATGTAAAAAGCATGTATTTTCGAAACAACTTCAAATCGAAGAATCCATTCTTGAATGTGAACTCAACCAGATACCGCGGTTTAAAAGTATGATTAAAAAAGCATGGATACTTAGAGCAATGACGAACGATATTACATCTGTAAAAATCGGAAAGGAGGTCGTCGATCAATCTTTACAGAATCTAAAATATAACAGCGATAATGATGATATGTTTCAGATATTTTCACATAGCTTGCTTGATATATGTTTGACAATGATTATGGTGTCGAATGAGAAATTCAGTAAATCTGCCGAATCCCTTTTCACACAATATATGGTGATGCTGTCGTCCGATATAATCGATTTACCAAAAAAACGTACTTCGTTTTTGAGAGCGCAATTTGCTGTGCTTATGTGCAAAATGTTCGATCAAAGCCAATTTACTACAACCTTTCATCCTGGATTGTACCTGGCCGAATACGACCCATCTGCGTCAATAATTTTCTTTTCAAATACTAAATCTAAAAGGGCAACTCGATTTCTAGAAGATAGCATATCTATAGAACGCTCCATTGATAACGCGATGAGGGAAGATGAAATAAATGCCACTGTAGATTTCTGTCAATATGACCGTACATTCATTGGATATCCAGTACAAATTCCAGTAATTGTGACATTTCAACGATTACCGAATACAGGTAATAGCAAAGAGATTTACTTAAAAGTACGAAATAGCCAAAAGGTTTATTCTGTTGACGTTTCCATGTTTACCCAGATTATTTACGTGGAATTTACTTCCCAAAGAAGTGTAGACCAGATTGACGTATGTTTAATGCGATCACTAGATCACGGCAACATTGAACCGTTAGTTTCAGCTAACTTCCTAATAAATAGTGATCTTCCGTTCACGATAAAAAGGTGTTCATTCGATAAAACAATAGTTGATATAACCTGCATACACTGTAATTCGATTTTTATAAAATATGATGGTCAAGTGTGTGAACTATCTAAGTTTGAAACACTTACAATTTCTACCGAACAGAATACGATAATTTGGGGATGGATGGCAGACAAATTGGAGTATCCTGTAAAGTTTGATATCATAAAGGAAGTTTTATTGCCAAATAGTTCTTTAGATCGAGAAACTAATAAGAAAGATGTAATGAAAGGGAATCTAACGATTCAGTATAAATGTCCATCGTATTGTGTTAAGTCTGACAGATTTGCAGCAACAATTCAGATTTCTAATTCGAGTTTAAACGACGCTATTACCGTTCAGCTTAAATTCTCAGACACGAACAATTTTAAGTGGATTGGAAATCTGAGTTGTTGTCTGGTAATTGAGCCTCAGAGCTCAGATGAAGTCCCAGTTGAATTGTTACCTATTGATTCCGGATTAATCGATCTTCCTCCTATTAGCGTACATGCAAGCATAACTAATATGTGTTCTGGCGAACATGAGGAATTCAATTTCACTGCCTATTCAAATAGCGAAAAGAAAATTATGTCTACAACAAACAAAATAGTATTTGTCTAAAAAAATATTGAATACAAACAGTTTTCGTTTTAAAGTAAAAACTTTTTAATACATTTGTTTTTAAAATATCATATTCTATATAAGTGACATGTAAACAAGTTATTAAATGATCAAAAGACTAAAGGATTTTGCAATACTTCACATTACAGTGCCAGAATTATTGTTAAACAATCTATTAAGCAATCGATCTATTATATAATGTTTAAGAATTATAGAAATTTCGAGCATTATTTCCTCATAGCACACTGTTTACGCTTTTTTAAACCACTTAGCTGATATAGCCTTGATTCGTTAACGTGAGTGCTCTTTCAACTATATCAAAAAAGGATCTATTTTTACGTGAAAAATGCGTAACGGCGCACGCTTACATGACCATAAGAAAATAAAACAAAAATCATGTTTCGAGAACTTGGGAACGGATGTGTTATTTGAATATGATAAAGAATAAACTACGGCGGATGTCGAGACGGAGCTAATTTAAGGCGAGGTGGCGGCGGTTAGGTAGGATCGGAGATCGTAGTTGTTGGAGTAATTCAGGACGTGAAGTAAGAGAGAATGAAGGGAACATAGCGATAGAGAGGTGGGGTGACTGTCGTCTAAGAAAGCGAGATTGATGAAAGATGGGGAGCCGATAACGATGAGATGAAAAGTTACGAGAAGGCGAAGTTGGATGCGGACTTGGATGTTAGGCCAGGCGAGTGGGACAAAATGTGTGGATGTGTGGTAAAAGCAACGGAGACGTAGGAACACTCGAACGGCAGAGTTAATGATGCGTTGTGGGAGTAGGACGATGGATTGTTGAGAATTGGCGAAAAGGCTGAGGCAGTAATTGATATTAGGGAAGAGAAGCGGTGAAATAAGATGCATTCAATAATAGAAGTCGATAAGAGGCGGATACGGCGGATGTCATGGAGAATTAAGATAAGACAAAGATTAAAGCAAGACAAAGAGGAGCAAGAAAGGGTTGAGTAAAAAGTATGCCAGAGAGACTTTGAGTTGAATGAAGTGATGATTTTATGCTGCCAGAAAGAGTTGCATTTGGTACGCGGTAGGTTGAGATAAGACCGGCCAATAGCAAGATAGGAATTACTGAGAGACGACGTGAGCGAACGAATATCACGTCTGAGAGAGCGTCAATATACTCAAAAAAGCATGGCGGATTCGACATTTAAGAGTAGGCATTGGATGTCAATTCATGGGGCACAGTGCAAGCAACGGTGAGTGTGAGACTTGAAGGGCAACAGAAGATCGAGAGTGGATGTGAATTCAGAGTCGAAAAGAAAGGCGAGATCGTGAGATGATGATGTTATCGTGAGGAGATAATGATGTCATTTTTCCTGGTCGAACCCACATTTGGAGGGGATTCGATTAAGGAAAATACGAGAGACTGAAGAGGACATTGTTATTATGTAGACAACGTTACGAGCATAGTTCAGAGTTGCTGACAAATTGATAGTCGAAATAAAAGAAAAAGAGCAAAACAAAAACAAATCAGTCAACAATTTAGAATAATCTGTCGTTTAAAGAGCTCACGAGTCGCCGCATTTACAATATCATCGCTTAAACGATTCCATACATTTATTATTCGTTGTCCAAATTGAATCGTCCTAGAATGTACTATTCATCGGTGACTAAGATAAAACGAGTGACCTCGCAAAGCTCGAGTTGATCGAATGTTGAAGAGCTCACGCAACACATGGTGTTCATTGTGAAATACCTCCTATACAAGACACAGATCCCGCGAGTCACGAATATCACATAACGACTGCATATTTAAAATCCGAAGACGGTCCTCGTAAGGAAGTTCTCTCAAAGAATGTACTAACTTTGTTATCTTACGTAGCACCTTCTCAAGTTAAGTAATCTCATCTCTGGTTCGAGGGTATGAACATTGAGAAGCATATAACAAATGACTTAGTACAAAAGCGTTTTCAAGAACTCAAAAAGAACATGGACTCACATAGCTGAATGATCGGCGAAGGAAACTAACCATACGCATGGCCTTCGAACAAATGTACTCAGTATTTTGGCGAGTGGATAAATCATCCGTTATCAATACGCCAAGATCTTTATAGCTCAAAACCAATTTAATCACTCGATCCCCGAGATTATATATCGGCACTGGAACAATATTACGTAATCGAATGTGCATGCAAGTGCACTTCGAGGCATTAACAGACAGACCATTAGAACGTACCCACTTAAAAACCGTGTCAATATCTGATTGAAGAATGTTACGATCATAATCCGACTTGATGGCTCTCCAAATTTTTAAATCGTCTGCAAATAATAATGAATGCGAACTTATTACACTGGGGAGATCGTTGATGAAAATACAAAACAGCAAAGGACCCAATACAGGCCCTTGCGGGACACCGGCATTAACTGGATAATGCTCGGAAAGGGTACCGTGAATGGCGACCTGGTATGTGCGACCAGAAAGAAAGTCGCATATCCAACGAATGATAATTGGATTGATTTTTAATGCACTCATCTTCATAATCAACTTATCATGGGGTACATGATCAAATGCGTTGGAGAAGTCAAAAAATATGACATCGACAGCATACCCCTCATCCACTATGGAACCCCAACTTTCCTGTGCCAATAAAAGGTTGGTTACTGTGGAACAGTTTTTACGGAATCCGTGCTGATTAGTAGAAAGTAACCTGTATGATTCTAGGTAGTTACTGATTATCCGATAAAGTAATCTCTCTAATACACGACACGATACAGAGGTTAAACTAACCGGTCGGTAGTTATCTACACATGATCGATCACCTTTCTTATGAAGCGGCTTAATGATAGAGCGTTTCCATGCATTCGGGACTATACCGTAATATAATGATGCTATAAATATCCTATATAAAGGCGCAGCAATGACATCATGAAGATTCTTCAGACATATTGAGGGAAGTAAATCTGGGTAAATCGAGCCCGACGGTTTCATTTGTCTAAACTCTTTTATAACATCTTGAACTGTGAACAAGTGAAGAATATCAAAAATTGACGGATTAATACGAGTAATTTCTATACGAAGAGAAGTAGTAGCTGTTACGAGAAATTCACGGCCAAATGCAGTAGCAATATCGAAATGATCTACTAGAGTGCGTCCATTGTTTCCAATGATAGAGCTAGAAGGTCGAACATTACTTTTAAAATTTGCATATTTAAATAATATGTTAGGATTGTTGGCTGACTTTCCTACCAGTACTTGTTCAAATTGCCGCTTTTCAAGTCTCTTGAGATATGTGAAATGATTCCGACACTTTTTAAATGACCTATAATCAGTTTCTCCATGCATATACCTTACGAATTTTTGCTTCTTGGATCTCAATGCCTCCTGAAGCTCCTTATCAAACCATGGATTTGTGCGTGCACGGGCAGTTGCTACCTACGAGGTGAGAAACGTAGAAGGAGCGATATCATTAGGGTTTCAAATTGTTGCCAAGATGATTTAACTCCAAAAATCAATGGATCATACCAATTGGTACCAAGAGAAATTGACGTACTAAGCTGAAATTAGTTTTGAAACATTGTACTGGCAAGCATATAGACTCAGATTGTGGCAATATATTAGATAAGTTTGTATTAAAGCGAATAACAGAATGATCAGAGCTGCCTAAAGGATCCAAATATGTTATACCAGTGACCAAATATTTATCGGAAGACAAATATCAAGCAAAGATTGATGGTCTCCATAGAAACGAGTAAACATTGAGACATGTTGAGTTAGATTAAGAAAATTAATAGTATCAAGGAATACTGATGAATAATTATTGTTATCTAAGCATATGTATTTAGTCCAGTCTATAGAAGGCATATTTAGATAACCCACTACTACCACATTACTACGGGATCTAAACTTTAATAATATATCAACTATGGAACAAATATCAATTCTTGGACTACGATATATAAGACCAATAGTAACTAACACATTACCCGACAATAATATATCGCCCCATAGTGTTTCTGTGCCATCAGTTTAAATCGTTGGGAGAGGACAGAGGACGTGTGAGAGCGATGGCTAAAAACAATTTTTAGAAGAGGGGGCTGAGAAGGATTATATTGAGAAGAATTGTTTAGGCTGGTAAATGCAACAGGAGAGATGTCGTTAAAAACGGATGGTTTATCCGCAGAAACAAGTCTGCAGAAATGACGAATAATCATTGGCATTGATATTGCACGGCGAAGAGGAGCGAACAAGGACTGATTTTAGGGAAAAGAAGCGATGAAAAAAGATACATACAAGAACGGAAGTTGATAAGGGGACGGATATGGCGGATGTCACGGAGAATAAAGTTAAATGAGCGGACCTTGTCACGGACGAATGGTTTAAGGGAAAGGTAATCATCGAAATGGAAGCCTAAGAAAGTGAGATTGTGGACTATGGGGATGATCGATGAGGCAAAATATACAGTGGGAGGAGATATGTTTGGTTTACGGGGGAGGATCCACATTATTTTGGACTTTTCGGGGTTTAGAACGAGATGGAGATTGGAGAGAAGTTAGTAGATAAAAGAAAGACAGTTGGAGGCAGAAATGCCGATATCGTGTATGCGATGTGCGGGTGCATGAGCATAGATTAGAATGTCATCGGCGTATTGCATGACGTTAAAGGAGTAAGGTTTGATAAACGGAGAGAGATCGCCAAGCAGAAGAGAGAAAAGCAGGGGACCTAGGACTGAACCTTGTGGGACCCCGCAAAAAATAGGGATGGGAGGGGAGGATGATGAATTAGAACAGACGCGAAAGGAACGGTCGGATAGATATGAGGCGAACCAAGCTACGGAGGAGGAAGAAAAGCCGTAATCATAACGAAGGCGAGAAAGGAGGACGGAGTGGTCGACAATGTCGAATGCGGAGGAGAGGTCGAGGGAGATGAGAACACTATATAGAGCCTTGTCTCGAGAAATGAGTAAGTCGTTGTACACTTTTATGCATGCGATTTCTGTCGAGTGATTAGAGCGGAAAGCGGATTGGAAAGGAGGGTACAGATTGGATGAGGAGAGATAAGCGTTGATTTGTATTAAGATGAGGCGTTCTAAGAGCTTAGAAAGAGTAGGGAGTAGTGAAATGGGGCGATAGCTAGAAGGAAGGGAGGGGTCGAGCGATTGTTTCTTAAGGAAGGGGACGAACGATTGCGGATTTCCAGTGTGAAGGGAAGATACGACTGCGGATGGACGAGTTAAACAAGGTTGTGAGAAATGGGGATATCGATGAGCATATAGATTTTAATATGTGAGTAGGCAGGGGATCGGCAGGTGAGGTTTTGTTGGGCAAGGACATGAGGACAGATGATACTTCTGTAGGTGAGACAGGGAGAAGATGAAAGAGTTCCGGAAGGATGAGAGTAGACTGGGCAGAGTGGGATAGGATGGAGACCGGGGTGTGAGAGAGCAACGTGGATACTTTAGTCTGGAGAAATGACGAATAATCATTGGCATTGATGTTGCATGGCGAAGAGGAGCGAGCAAGGATTGAGTTAAAAGTATGCCAGAGAGTCTTAGAGTTGAATGAAGTGATGATTTTATGCTGCCAGAAGGAGTTGCATTTGGTACGTAGTAGGTTGAGATGAGACCGGCGAAGAGCAAGATAGGAATCACGGAAAGACGGAGTGATCGAGCGGAAATCACGTCTGAGAGAGCGGTGATAGACTCGAAAAGCATGGCGGAGTCGACGCTTTGAGAGTAGGCATTGGATGTCAAACCATGGGGCACGGTGCAAGCGACGGTGTGGGTGAGACTTGAAGGGCAAGAGAATATCGAGAGTGGATGTGAGTTCAGAGTCGAAAAGAAAGGCGAGATCGTGAGGAGATGAATATGTTATTGTGGGTAATGATAGAGACGATTTGAGTAAGGCAGAGCGGAGAAGGGAGAGGTCAAGATTTCTCCAAGGGCGACGTAGGATTGTAGGTGTGTGAGGAGGGGTGTGGTTGCGAGTGAGATCAAGGGTGATAAGAAAGTGATCGGATAGACCAGGATCAGAGATGGACAGTGAGGTGTAGGCAGCAAAATGATCGGGGACAGCGATGATGTCGAGTGCCCCACCAAGTATATGTGTGGGGGCAGTGGAGATTAGTTTGTAATTGTAGTTGGATAGAATGTTGATGAACCGGATGGAATCCGTGGAAGAGGGGCGGTCTAGGCGGATATTGAAGTCGCCTAGAACGAGTGAAGGGATTGAGGACAAAGAACAATGAGAAAGGAGGTCAGCGAGTTCGGTAAAAAATAAGGCTGTAGGAGCTGATGAACCAGGACGGTATACAATGGCGAGATCTAGAGTGATCGGGTTAGAATAACGACAAGTGAGCAATTCAAAAGAGCAAGGACTGAAAGGGGGATTGATTTTGCGAAGAGACGCTGGGTGACGCGCGAATGCGACGATGCCGCCATGATTAGAGAATTTAGAAGGGCATGAGCTGAGGGGGCGGGCGGATTCGACTAGGGAGCAACCGGCAGAGAGCAGATGGCGAATGGAAAGGTCGTCGGAATCTGAGTGCCAGGATTCGGTGAGGCAGAAGAGATCGATGGATTGCTTGGTGAATAGGTTGAGGATAAGATCGGATTTATTGAGAATAGATCTAGTGTTGAGGAGACCGAGGCGGAAACCGTGTGCTGTGGCGAAAGAGTCTAGTGGAGAAGACACATAGGAGAGATGGAGCGCCATCGAATTTTTGGACGGGTGTGGACAACTTGAAAATTTCCGTCTATGTTTCGGATGGAGAGTGATGTTTCGCCGTTTTCCTCGCGACGGCGTTTTTCGATGCGGGCTGAAGAGATTTGAGCGATTTCAGAAGGGGCGCGATCGAGGGAAAATTCGAGTGGTTGAAGATGACATGAGTTTGAATCGTTGAGAGAGGACAGTAAGACGCGTGAGAGCGATGCTTGAAAACAATTTTTAGGAGAGGGTGCTGGGAAGGATTAGATTGAGAAGATTTGTTTAGACGGATGAATGCGACAGGAGAAATGTCCTTGAAAAAGGATGGTTTATCCGTAGGAACAATAGACGAGAGGATGGATCTGAAGGCGAAAACATCATGGTCCAGACGTGCTTGTGGAGATAAGGAGTTAGAAGGCGTAATATAAGTGACAATGACGCAACGATCGCGAGAAGCAAAGCGCTTCCGTAAAGAAGGACGACTGACGTGAGTAGGTGAGATCACGATAGAAGCGCTGGCAGTTGATGATTTGGAGGGATTTGGTTTGACGACGGGAGACATAGAGGATAATGATAAAAAAGAGGGTGGCAAGCGATGTGAGGAAATATTATGAGTGGAAGGATAGTGGAGGTTGGTGGAGGTGATTTTGATTGATGGATGCAAGTTATTGGGAAACGAGACGGGAAGGACGGGACGTGGGGTGTCGGGGAGTTAATATGACATGGAATGGGAAGTGTATATGGTGGCAGGGTCGGTGGGTGGATAAAGGACATTAGAAACGACGGGGGTAGCTTGAGTTGACGTGTTGGATGTTGGAAAGGTTGTAGATTAGTTTGTTGGCACAAAAAACACATACGAAGTCTCCTTTAGCCTTATTCTTGTCGCAGGTGATTGTTGTCCAGACGCTGCAGTCGTGTATCGAGCACTTTACTTGCTGTTGTCCATAGTTGGTGTCGGTCATAGTTGTTTTCTTACGTCCTCCCATAAACGATGGTTGCCGTCGATGGTTGTCGTCGATTGTTGTCGTCGATGTTTGTCGTCGATGTTTGTCGTCGATGTTTGTCGTCGATTGTTGTCGTCGATGGTTGTCGTCGATGGTTGTCGTTGTAAGATGTTTGTAATGTATTTACTTGAGATTGTATGTTTATTAGAAACCAAAATTTTCTAAATATTTGCCATTGCAGTGGGAGTAAAATTTTATTTATACAAGAGTATGATCTTTTAAGAATTTGTTTGCTGCAAACATCGAGACCGATATAATCAAAGTTGTCGAGACCGATATAATCAACTCTAGTTGTAATTTCAGGCATTGTTAATTATTCATTATAAATCATTGACGCAGAGCAAAATCCACAGGAGAATTTTCCCCAGTAAGCATATGACAATCTGCGTGAGTAAAGGATACACTGGTCCAAACATTACAGCCCTCGACGTCGTATTCAACTCGACGGGATACAAATTTAGATGGCTCTGTTCTTTTGTTTTACCATGGCCTCAAATAAATGTATAATTAATAACTATTGAAACTCCTTGTATGAGGAACTTCTTCAATATTGTATCATCAAGTCCCTTTTAAACTCATTGTATGAGGAGCTTTTTGGTCAACATGTAGATTTCCCTACTCGTTTATCACTTTCTCAATTATCAATACTGAATTTTGTCTAGTCTCGTTCGCTCAATAAAGTTCAAAATTTGTATGATAGTACTCCTATCAGCAATAGTGATCATTGTGTTTTGATTTTCGACGGCAACGTATTTGAAATGAGGTCTTGTGATAATGTCAAAAATGTATTGTCTAAACGTATGTGGCACTGTGTAGATAGATCATCACTTGTTGAGTATAAGTCTTTTATCTAATTTGAAACATAATTCTGACATCGATGAGCAATGATTCATGAGAAGTTGATGCATATTTATAATCGCTTTGCCCAAAAGAAGATTATACCAAACGATATAGTTATAGTCAATATCCGTGGTTTGAATCTGAATTGAAAATACTGATACGTAACCGCAATAGCCTTTACATGCCGCTTTGACTCAACATATCGTTCTAAGTAAAGTGATTGTCGAACTAAAAAAATATACAACTATATACAACGATAACAAGTACAACGATAACGAGTACAACGATATTACAACGAGTACAACGAGTATAACTCGTATTATTACGAGTACAACGATTACAACGATTACATCGATTACAACGATTACTTCAACGATTACATCGATTACAACGATTTAACAGTGCGTAATATCCATCAACAACAAGTTTGAGAACTAATATACATACAAGAAAAATCTATTGAATTGAAAAACTAACAAACGATCATCACCACTGCGATCATCAGGCGTCATCAAGAGGAAACAATATCTGCAATCTACAATTAGAACTCCGTCCTAATCAATGGGACACAAGCGTAAAAATGTTGCTCAAGGTGAACAACTTCAAAATGATGATCAGTCCTCTGAATTCTCGCGTCATGAGGTTGCATGTGATTCTCCAGATTGCAAAGTTTGGTAAGTTGTTGTGCCGACCAAGGATGTTCAGACTTTGCTTTCGAGACGATTCACTTGTGGATTTTGCGTATCAACAGTGAGACAGAATCATCAATGGGTCGCTGAGACCGGGTCGGATTTCGTCTAATCGCCAGTTAAATAACCAGACACAAGTTATCTGCCAAAGTGTACCCAAGAAGCGATGACAAATGTTGGGAGCTGCAATAACTGTTTGACTCCTACCCGTTTTAAGAGGACATGGAGTGAAAGGGCTAAAGTCCAACCAGACAGCAGTGCCTCTGCCCCAACTGTGAATTATGGTACGGCGGTGCTGACAATAGATGTAGCAGCTAATCCTCACAAACCTGCTTTGCAATCATTAAATTGTTTGAAGTTAACAACATGCAGAACAGAGTCAACAAAAGATTATCAGGCTCTTAGTTCATCAAGTCCAGAAGCGTCCAATTCATCGCTAACGCTTGATCCCGCTTCAAAAGTTAGTCAAAGCATAAGAAGTTACCGGAAAGATATCGGTCTGACGACCAGTGAGAGTTATAGCTATAGCCGTGTTTTATCTCCACTTAACGAGGAAGAAATACTAACTTCCGGGAATCCTCATCTTATCAAGCCGCAGCTTTCAACCACCACGATCAGCAGGCATGAGATTGAAAAAGATAACACGGTGTCCAGGGAAATGTTGAGGCAATCAACCACATATATGCCTAATCGCAGCAGTGATCGGCAGGTTAGTGCTGCTGTGTCCCGAGACGGTCTCGATCCTAAGAGGAATAATACCATGAATAAAACTGTTAATGACACACATGAACTTAGATCTATAAATGCTCCTGATAGAGGTCGATCGGTTCTTTTGGCAAACGTACCTGAATCTATTTTAGAGAATTCTCAAGAACGACTTAAAGACGAGATAGGGAGTCTTAGGTCGATATTATCACATGTTCTATGTTCTTGTGACTCTGAAGTGGTTGGGAGCATGATATTAGTTGCTTTGTTCAGACTGAATAAGCGTAGTCCTCTCAATGACCATCCGCGTCTTCTTAAGGCCGTCTTTTGTGAACAATGCTGAGTTAATCCTTCATAATTCATTTCGCCTTAAAGGATCGAACGTTCGGCTCTTGAAGGATCTTGATCCTACGGAGCGTAAGAGGCTCATTGCGGCTAGGAAAGAACTTAAGGATCGTGTTGCTCTCGGTGAAACCAACTTACATGTGAAAAATTTTCGGATGGTGAGGCGACGAATAAGAATTGTATGGAGCCCTTTAGTTTTGTCGCCTCGCGCAGATTCACAGATGTCGGAGAGCGCTCTCATATAGATCATTGCTGCCTATGTGATTTGGAATCTGATCTTTTCATGACAATGCGTGGAAATACTATTTGGAGTGATTAAAAAACAGAGCTGTAATATACTATACTGCAATATCCGAAGTATAAAATGTAAAATAGATAAACTGAGATTTCGTGTTGACCAAAACAAGCCTAGTATAGTCGGAATTAGCGAATCTTGGCTGCACGGGGATGCCTTCCGCCTAGTCGGAACCAGATGCGGAAAGGTCATCTTTTCTACCTTCTATTCCTAAAGGTGAAGACATTTGCCCACGTGCGTTATCTTTATTTTCTTCGGTACTGGCTAAAGCCCAGATTAAGCTTTTACAGGCTAACTTCATAGGGGTTACATTCTGTGAAGAACCTGATCGTTTTTTGATTTAGGAGCCTTCTTTAAATTGTTGACCTTCCCTGATAGGGGTGAACGGAAGGACTCCGCCAGCTGATTTATCATATTCTTAATAAATTTCTCAAAGTGTACCATCGAGGCCTGATTCTTCTCTTCTATGAGTTTGAGGATTTCTGCATCAGACAGCCTGTCTTCTTTGACGAACGAGACATCCTCCACAAAAGTCGCCGGTCTAGAATTAGGGCACCTGTGCTTTTTGATATATGGTCTAGGATTGGGCATCTGCGCCTTCTAACTGCGGGGGTGTTCCCCCCGCAGTTAGAGCAGTGTGGTTTATTCATGCAGTTTCCAGAGGGAATAGTGGAAGTCCCTCACACCCCGCACTTCTTAGGTAGGGAACAATCCGACGCCCGATGCCTCTACTGGTGACACTTATTACAGTGGGGGTAGGTTAGAGAGTCGGTATCAATTAATGTAAAATTTAGGTTGTACTCCATGAAGGGGTTTGAAGTCGAGATCTTTTGTCGATCTCGACATCCATCGGTGTATTTCAGAAGGCCACAGGGATGGTTAATCCTTTTTTCCGATTATTAACCGAACACAAGATATATTGAATTCTTCTATATTAAAATACATCTTCGTTGAAAAGGAATGTTGGCATATTGTTAATTTTTAACGTAGCCATGATCGGCTTAGGGATGAATCGAGTAATGTCCTGGGGGAGGCGGATAGACCTCGTCTCCTGAAGGACTATAACATCTGCATCTCTACCAGATAGAAGTCTAAGGGCAGAAGCTCCTCCCGAATTCCACTGAAAAATGTTCAGTGAAAAAGGCTTACGAGCACTCTGCATTGTGTTAGGTCAGTTGGGTGGGATTGCCTCATCCCTAGACAGAGCTAGGGTCGGAAAGGTTGCCCTTCCAGCCACCAACTCTGTCCTGGGCGTGCACTTGCCCACGGGCATTGTCTTAATTTCCCTGTGAAGCCGACTAGTCTTCTTCAGGAGTTTCTCGTTCTTTATGGGGAACGACGTAAACCGAGGCCTTCCTCTTTTTCGATCTAGGTAAAGCATGCTGAGTTGAAACTCCCGGACTTAAATAAAGTGCAAATACCAAGGCGGAAACCATATTTTCCACATTTTTGATGGCAGAATGTATCTTAACGTCCATAACACTCAGGATGTCCTTGTCTGTCATCCTTGGAGTCGCGCTAGAATAAGTTAAATCGGGTTTCTTGACTACACCACACCTTGAGAAGTTGTTCCGGTAATCTTTAAAGCATGCACATTTACGAGACCATGCTGGATGGCTCCCACCACAGTTTGAGCATAGGGCGGGTGAAACACACTTCTCCCCGGAACCAATACTTTTGCATGATGGGAGACTACAGACTCCGCAGGTCTTTGATCTGGAGCAGTTTGAGGCCCAGTGACCCCAATTATGGCATGTGTTACAGTGAGGTAGGTAAGATCCTCTGCACTCATAACTGTAAAGCGTAAGTTGTACCCTAAAAAGGGATTATATGAAGATTTAGCAAGGGTTTCGGCATGTCCGATAGGGGATGAACAGAAACCTACAGGAAGCGGAAATCCACTTTTACCCATGACAGACAGTAAGTTTGAAATTTTGTAAACTTTTTTCAGAACTTCGATATCATTTTCCTCTAGATGCGGAGCAAGATTGTTCACTTTGACATATGCCAGAATGGGTTTAAAGTGAATCGAACCCAGATGTTTCAGATTCGAATCGAAGATCTCATAATCCTTCGCAATATCAGAGGTTACGAAGGAAATTTTTATTTCCGATTCATGAAATTTGACCAAATTGAACAAGATTTGGCTATTGGCACACTTAGCAATAAATGGTCTTAAAAAGGCATTGAATAAATTGTGCCTTTCCAGAGGTTGTGACATTGAGATAACAATAAGGTTTTTAAGTTTAGGGATTAAGGGGAGTACCCCCTCTCTCGACAAATAAACAGCAGAAAAATCACTTACTTGTCTATCAGGAATTGCATAGATCAACGCTTTACTTTTCGAAATGTCCATTTTGCTTGAATTGTTTTATTTTAAAGCTCCGCAACTGATTAAATTTTCACCAAACATTCACTTGATAAAGTATTATCTATGTGTTAATGATCATAATGCAAATGTTCAATATGTGCATTATGTGTCGATGATCGTAGTACAAATGTACGATGCGCACATTACATCATTATTAAGCATATATTGCCGTTTCTCATATCACTGCCGAAATGAGTAAATTTAGCATGTCGGAGCGTTCAACGAACTCAATGAAAACTAATTTTCCTGCCAATGCAATAAATGAGGTTAGTAGAGATTAAGCTTCTCTTGAATATATTCCGGAGGGAGAACTCCCCCGGTACCAAAATTATCCAACCTGGTGATCATCCAACTTTTGGTGCCTCGGAAAGGCAGAACATGTTCGATGTTTTTATAAGAGGCTTTGCCGATCGATTTAAAAAAGTATATTGTTCAATGCTATTAAATATTATGAATCTGATATCAAAATCTTATTCTGTACTCCTGATTTGGCAATATCGTACGTCGACTACTTTAAAAAGAGCATTCTGAACAAGGTATAATTGCTTTCGAACCAATCCTGGCAACAATAAAGATTAAAAATATGCCAACATTCATTTCAGAAGAAGATATATCAGCCCTTTAAAGTGATTACAAAATCTCTAACGTTTGCTCTATAAAAGGGATTAAATGCTTCCCCATTCCCGTGGCGTTCTCCAATGCCCAGCAATTCTTTTAAGGGGTATAATTTGAGATTTTCAATAATCGAAACCGACTCACTACCGTACCCTCACTGCAACAATGGTCATCAGTGGGGCATTGGTTTGCAGGATGTTCTCTACCCCATAAGTGCGGTGTGTGGTACAACTGCTATACATCCTGGGTAGTGTGAAGGTAAGCCATTTTGCGCAAACTGCGGTGGTGCGCACCCCGCAAGGTCAAAAAGTTGTAAAATCTTTAAGGCATACCAAAAGAGACACAGGAGTGTGACAGCAAAATTGACTAGCTTCGTGGAAGCTGTCTCGTCTAACAAGAAAGACGACACGATGCTGGATACGGAAATTCTGAAACTTCTTGAAGATAAGCATCAGGCATCAATGATCCGCCTTGGAAAATTGGTCCAAAATTAGTGGGTCAATTAGCGGAATCTTTCCGTTCTCCTCCTTCTGGGAAGACCAACAATATTAAGAAACCATCCAAATCTAAGAGTCGACACGGGTCAGCGCTATGCATAGCCGCTCTGAAGCTTGCTAGGAAGGATTCGATCTGTGATGTGGCTAACGAGGGAAATGAAGATATTGCCCGTGGGCAAGCGACTCCATTTGTCGTGACGGGAAGCGGTAAAGGTGACCTTTCCGCCTCCAGTTGCGACTAGGTGGAGGGCGTCCTACTTTGGTAACACTTACGCAATGGGAGGTAATCAAGGTTCTTTTTCACTGAATATCCTTCAGTGGAATTCAGGAGGTGCTTCTGCCCTTATTATTCTATCTGGTAGAGATGCAGATGTCATAGTCCTTCAGGAAACGCGGTCTATCCGTCTCCCTCAGGATATTACTCGATTTATCCCTAGACACATCTGCACCCACTTTACTCCTTACATAACCCACTTACTTCTCTTCATCTCAAGGTCTTTTAACCCTAGTGAAAAGCTCCTTAAGATCATCCCTCCTGTTAAACTACTCTTGTCCAGCCCTATCTTGTTTAGCTATATCACTTTGTAAGAACGGTAAGCGTATTAGCATAGCCAATGCCGGGCAGGATAAATACAAGAACCGTGACCTTCTTTTATCGAATATTGGGGAGCGGTTATGACATGTTACTTGGTGACTTCAACGACAGAACTAGTCGTTGGATTAATGTAGCGCTCAGCAGAGCAAGGATCGACTATCTTATTCATAAACCACCTTCCCCCACCTTTCATTGCTCTACAACAAATTCTCTCCTCGACATATTACTGCTACATAAGATGTGGTTGTTGAAACCCATTTGCACCGAGCAGTCGCGTCAACAACAGACCACCTCTCATGACCTAATTCGCTGGCGGCTAGATGACGATACGTTGCTTAGAAGAAGATTTCACTTTAACCCTATTAGAGTGACCTTCTTTCAGGCAGCTATCCAACTCTTTCCAGAATTAAAATTGAGAGTTTGACCGAATTTAATTCCTACCTCCCATCGCAAGCTACCGTGATCCTTTCGCCTACCTATAAAGGTAGAATATGCAATCCTACTTTAACAAAGCTCAAGGTCCTAGCTAAAATGTTACACCTTCCCAATCTTTCTGTTTCCGCCAGACAGATCCTCTCGAATGAATATTGGAGCTCTAGATATAGGCTCCAGCTGAGCAGGGATAGGGCAAGCATTGCTCACCTAAACCCTTCTCAGGCTTCCTTCTGGAAGATATTCAAGAAGGATAAGTTTGTCTGCTGGAAGGATAGAGCCTTGGTTTGGATTGGTAGCATAGGCTTTGACAAAGTTTTAGAGGATTCACTTTCCTTACATAATTATGGAGCCTCTCAATCTCTCCAACCAATCCCGCCTTGGTGTGACTTCAGGAGTAGGGACTTATCTGTTACGGATATCCTTAACTCCTGGGCACCACTCCCGGGCACCTCCAAATCCCAAGCGCCACTCTCCACTCGTGTCTGTCAGCTTTTGGCATACAGTCAGAGAAAGGAGGTCGCCATCACAATGCTATTAGCCTCCCCGTCCGACATAGCGGACATCAACATCAGCCGTCGAGTTTTTTTACCTAAAAAGAGATTAATCACTTGTCCTAAAGATCTGCGGCCTATCTCGATTCAAAACGCCCTCATATCCATCTACGAGAAAGCGCTTGCGCGTAGAATCCGCGTTCATTTATGTAGGCGTAATTTGATCCCACCGAGTTTTCATTGGTTTGTCAAAGGGCGCTCGGTCCATTCAGCAATTGGTGAAGTGCATCAGTTTTGTCAGGTTAATAATCATCAGCTTGCTGTGGCTATCTTTTTTTTCAGCTGCATTTGACCGGATCTCCATTCCCTTCGTTATCTCCTCTCTCAGGTCCCTCGGGTTGCCTGCGAAAATTGTTAAAAGCGTGGATATATTGCTGTACACCAAGCGGTTCTACTATGAAGACGACCCTGATGCGCGTCAGTTCTACCCTATTACGGGTGTACCTCAAGGATCCCCACTTTCTCCTATCTTATATCTTGCTGCATCCATTGTACTATTCAAGAATTTTAAACGTGATCAACATCTAGTGGTATATGCTGATGATACCACAGCCTTGTTCTATGGATGCAGGTGCAGAGATGTAATATCTGACATCTGCCGTTTCTTTTTAAGATTAAAAGATTAGTTGCCCCCATCCAATCCTATTTTAAGCTCCTCTAAATCGCATGTGTTAGTTTTTCATGGCGTTCCTGCCACCAAAAAGAAACTTGAGACTAGCACTCTCTGCACTCTCCTCAATTTTGCAGCATCAACTACTCCCCATCTTCACGAGTCGAGTAAAATATCTGGGGTTCGCCGTTACGGTGAATTGGTCGATGAAAGCTGACCTGAATAGACTCAAACGTATCCTAAAGAGAGCTAGGTGTGCTCTGAAACGGGCCCAGCATCTGTCATTGAATGGGATAACCCAAGTGCGCCTCTGGGATACTTGGACTATCTCGGGAGTAGTCTTCTTCTCACAACGACGTCCCCCAGAGCAAAGGCTAAGGTTTCTCAAGCTACTCATCTCGAGATTACCAACAATTGTCCGCCTTGACTGGACTCTTAGGTTTGTGAGACCTCGAATGGTTCAGTCAGGGGGCGGCGCGCTGGTGCGGCCGAGGGGCTCAGATCCCTCTGGACCTGAGGCCGTGAATATAAGTTGAAGATTTCAAAATACACGTCGTGAACGGCTTATATTTAAAGTTGTCTTTTGCATGTTTTGTTTCTTAAAGTTTTTATCGGTTACATAGTTATTAATAAAGCTTTTATTTATTTATGTTTATCATATCGTGGCTAATGACCAGTAGATACCCGTCACTGCTGGGTGTATTGATATACTTTAAACTGAGCCAAAATGGCAGCACTTGTGAATAACTATGCACAAATGGAATTGCTAGTTTAGTTTATTACAAAAGTAGAACAAGCTTTTGAATGCTCAAAAAGAATAAGAATTAAAAATAAATCCAAACTGACTGTGAAAACAAAAAGACATTAGTAAACAAATAATAATGAAAATGATGAAAGTCTATAAATATCATCGCATGCTTGTACTTTCCAAAAATATTTCACTTGTTTGAGGGTTTTTTTCAAAATATTCCCATTAACCAGCCTATCTATCATATCGTCTCTGGAAGCGGCAATGAAAAAATTACAACCAATATTAGGGTCCAACGAATTATGAGCTTCCAAAAATATCTTTCTGATATTTTTATTTTTAAGTTTCATCATTACTTTTCTTTCCAATAAATTTCTGATCGTGCTTTTGTACATTAGCAACATTTCCCAACATAGCGCAACTTTAAAATCCAAATTTATGTATTTAAAGATGTCTTTAAATAGCTGTATTATGAAGAATTGCCTTTGTTCAGGTGGACGATTTCTCGCATAAAACATTAACGCTAGTCCACAAAATGTCTTACAAATTGATGATAAATTCATCATGAGACGCATTTAATTTATAAGCCTTTTTAGAATAACGGAATCCTTTTTGGAAAAGTTTCTTCGCTAAAGCCAGGTCTTTCTTATGTGCAAGTTTGTTTGTAAAATAACTACCAAGTATTCTCATATACTTTTTCTCTCCTTTTCCAATAAGTCATTACCAAGCTTGTGTATTTTTTCATGTTAAAGGTGATATTTTGTTTTTGATAGATTCAACATTAGACCAAGATGTCTTGCTCTGGATTGTATAATTTTAATGGAAGTAGTAACATGAGCTTTAAGTTTAATCCAATCGATCGTTCATCTATGAAATAAAAGAGAAATGTAATCTGCGAAAACACAACAGTCTATTTTATCACTTTCATCCCCTTAACTAGATGTAATGTAGCTAAAGTAAACAGTATAGGCAACAGAGGTTAGCCCTTAGGTACTTCCTCTTTTATAAATCTCATTTCATCGTCGAAGCAATATATCTTAGCTGATCTCGATTTGACTGCTCAAAATGTCCTGAACACAAGGCAAGCAGGAATATTAAGTTTAACCATTTGTTCAAATATGCACTTGTGAAGCAATGTATTAGAAGCCCACATGAAATCTAAAGAATATATTATTTTTTAAAGTATATTCTTCGTCAAGATATTTTGGATGTAATTAACTGCCATGCTTGAACTTTTCCATTTTTAGAAACCAAAGTTGTTCTCATTAAATAAGTTTTTATTTTTCATTAAAACTGATATTTTGCCCGCGATAGCCCTTTCATAAATCATATTTAAACTGTTAGATATCGTGATTAAGCGAATGTCCTTTGGACAGTTTATGATATTTGATTCGGAGAGAAGAATAATCTTATCCTGACCGGTATCTCTCAATACTGACAATTTTCCCGAATCATGAATTCAGCTATGCGTTTTCTGTTTTTGTCATCTAAAAGTTTTATAGCTGCAGCAGGTGCGGATAAACCATTAGTCGAGACTATGGGTACCTTAGGCCAAGCTGCTAATATATCCTCAATAGCAATATCATCATTTTTACATAGCGTTCTTTCCCAATTATAAACCCACAAGGGAGCTTCTTCTTGTGAAACAACACCCAGATTTTTAGTGTGATAATCAGAAAACTTTCTCATTACTTCCTTCTCTCCTTTTTTGGCAATCCATTGCTTCGCCCTATCTTTCCAGTTTATATATTAATTTTGTTTTATTATACTCCACTAAGGTTTAGAGTATTTTGCTTCAGCTTCAATCTTTCTAATATCATTGACAAACGTTTCTTTCTCGAATAACATATAAGTCCGCTCAATTTCTTCCTTGTCTCAGTTGTGTTTTATAGACGATAATTTTCTTTTTATTTTCATAATTCGATTATGTTTTTGGGGAACGTGGAACATTCTTGTAGAATTGGTTACTGCATACCCTAATTGTATCAGAAATAAAAGCTATCGAAGATTGTGTAAGATTTTCTGTCTTATCCAGTTTATCTAGCCTTGAACTTCATTAAATTTTCTAATTTCCTCCAATTTAGGAGAAAATCAGTCTGTATAGATTTCTTGCCAGGTCAAACCCCATCTTACTGCCATGTGTCCACAATCGTAAATCCCCAAGTCTATATTCTCTTTCCAAATCAATTTCAATCTGTTATTAGCGAGTGAGGAAAAAGCCAGATCAATAATAGTACGTGTGTGCCTAGTATTTAAAAATGTGAATGAGGCAGGTAGATTCAACGAGATTCGATTCATCAGTACTTTTTCACTAAAAGCTCCATCTTTGTCATTAAAATCTGCTACCATCCAATGGGGATTTAAGTTAGCTATGTGTCTTAATCCACGAGCTACCCTATTCTTTTCCTGTTTTCTCCCAACAAATCAGGGTTTAATACATATATATTAACTAGTGCCCTCAAATTTCCAATCAAAATTGTTACTCCAAGAGCCGCTACCCACGATTCTACAATAGAAACACCAAAGCGAGGATATAATTTCTTATTGACCATCGTTACTAAAGAGGTATCATTCTTTTCACTGTTCGTAATACATTTATAAGAATCAGCAATTCCATGAAAATCCGTTTCAGTAAAAAGCTAGATCTGGTTTCTTGTAACAATAGAATATCAGAACAGACTGTATCAAGCAAACACTCCACATTCTTAACAGAAACACAATTCCAACTAATCAGATTTAAGTTTTTAGCTAGGTGCAGACAATTAATCTAAGGAGAGATCTAGCAACCTTATTAATCGTCCTCTCTTGCTCGTCTGGGATCTTATTACGGTGTGCAATCTTCTTTCCTTTGTCTATATGTTCAGCTTTCACTGCTTGCAAATCATCAACGTACTGTTGTTATGACATTTTATTTTTCTGTAGGTTTTTAGGGATAGTTTTTTTTACTTTCTGTTGAAATATTCTTAGACTTACAAAATATCGATTCCAAATCCTTAATTTTCTTGGTAAGAGTACGAATAGTATAATTTAATGTGACGATCATATTCTGTTGAGTTACTATTATGTCCTCCAGTTTTGCCGTGTGATCTGTGGAATTTGTCAAGACTACACCACCAATATCCTTAACATGGATCGAGGACTGCAGCATCGACTAACCTATGATAAATGCATGACGCTGTCGACATGTGGTAGTTCGGGAGAATTTTTGCTGCCGTAATCCTTTCATAAAAACAACTAAGGATTTATAGTCTTTTTTATTTTCTCTTCGAAGGAGGTAATTTTTGTAATGTATCCTTTATTATGAATGTATTTAAATAAAATTTCGGTAGATCTAAATTTTGACTTCCACTTTACATGTTCAGCTTGCCATTTTTTAGCTGCCTGTTCATTCTCAAATTGTAAAGTGATTAACAATTTTTCCCTTTTTATCGGTCTTAGTACTGTTAATGCTTTATCACTTAAAAATTTATCAGAAATACCTGATGATTGGTGTAGATGTAGTCCGTCTTCTTTCTTAAAGTCGCTATGAGGATCCAAGGTATTCTTTCTGAGTTTAAATGGGAGTTTTTCTTACCCCATATCGATATTAACATCTTGTAAATATTCCAGACTGGAATCCATTCTCCGCTTATTGCTTTTACTGATAACAGATGCCGCAGTAAGTAAGTGAAAAATGACTGAGCGCTTTCACTCGTTACTGGCAATCGCAAAAAAACTGACTGAACTTGCTAGTTGCACAACCGCGCTTATAAATCTAGAAAAAAGCACCTTAAGAATCCTGTGTAAACGTCAATCTACACCTAAGGTAGAAATATTTTATCTCTTGATTTAGGAATTAATACTAAACCCATAATCTTCTTCCATTTCAAATATATAGTTATTACAGGAACAAAGAAGCAGAAATTATCCTTTATTTGATTAAAAAAATTCTATATTTCGATAGCTCCTGCTATCATAATCAGGATTACAATAAATGTTTCACAAATTTTCCCCCGTGTTTGCAACATTTATAGAATAAATGCTACAAACATTTATAAAATATAAAATTTTTATCAAATAAAGGATAATTTCTGCTTCTTCGTTCCTGTAATAACTATATCTTTATTTAGTAGTGGATAGTATTAACTACTAATGATTCATAGTGTGGTGAAACTGCATTATCTACTATAAAGATGATATAGTAGTTATCTTCCGAGTAGTTATTCTTATAGGGATCGCTTGCGAGAGTTAGGCATACCGTCGGTTCGGTCTGCGATAGTGTGTAGCGACATCTTATGCTTCAGAGATATGTTACTCGGACGTGATGGGTGGCCGGCAAACTGTATCCAGCGGAACAAACGTGATACGAATCGGGGCCACTCTTTGACTGTGAAAACGCTGCACCATGGGAAGCTGTCTAGAATCAGTCGCCTATCGCACCAAGCGGTAAGGATGTGGAACTTACTTCCGGAGGATATGGTCGCTATTCAGAGTAGACAACAGTTCATGTGGAGGATGGAGCAATGGCTGTGCGAGACAAATTCACAGTCTATACCGGATCGTTATCCTTGGGAGGAATGTTGAATTTTTTTCTTTTCAATTTTTTTCTTTTTTATGTGATCAGACAAAACAGCCCTGCGGCTACAGTCTTGTAATTGAATAAATAAATAAATATACTGAATTAATTCTATACAATATTTGTCATAGCAAATATGCATTTGCAATATTGTTTATGTATATACCTTGACATTATTAATTTGTTTTAATCTTATTGATAATATCGTCCCTGTTCGATAATATATTTATAGTGTCTTTATAATTCGCTTTTGTAGAGATATGTTATATTAACTTCTTTACCTTTATCTACTAACAATTAACCAATGACTAAGTACGATGTGATTATTTCTGGTGCTGGTCTTGCGGGGTTAACACTAACTTCATTACTCTCTAAACGATGCCCCAGTATACTAATTAAACTTATAGATTCAAAACCAAGTAAGCCAGTCTTGTCAGTCAAATCACCCGATTATAGTGCTGAATGCATAGCTTGGAACAATACAAGTAAACAGGTATTCGAGGAAATTGGGATATGGGCTAATCTTGAACAACATCGAGTTCAGCATGTAAAGTATATGAACGTTTGGGATGCATGTTCATCATCAAAGATTTCCATGAATTTTGAAAATAGTCAACCAACCGCTTACATAATTCAGAATAATATTGCTTTGTCTGTCCTACAACATCATGTTGATGGTTTGGATAATGTTGAACAGATATTTAATTGCAAAATAGATGCAATAGACTGTTCCGATCACAGTCAAGTAAAGTTAAATGTCAACGGCGCTGATCCAATGTCATGCAAGTTGCTCGTGTCAGCCGAAGGACATAATTCACAGATCCGAAATATGCAGGGATTCGGATGCAGTCAATTAGACTACGACTGTTTGGCTTCAGTAGTAGTTATGAAGGCATTAAATACTGATCCGAGTGCTGCTTATCAACGATTTCTCCCAAATGGTCCGATTGCATCATTACCGTTAGATAACGATATGTGCTGTGTTATATGGTTCATTTCTATGAACGATAAACATTCTCTACAATCATGTACAGACACTGAATTCGTCGACAAAGTAAATTATGCATTTTCCAACACAACAGATAGCAACTTATTTACTGTAAAACTGAATAGCATTCTAGATACCAGCATTGAAAATATTAAATATGTTCTTAACAAAACTTTTCTCACAAATATAATGATGGATAAAGCTGAATTTGATGCTCCAACATATCAGTCGGTGCTTCGAGATACGCAAAGATTCTTCCCGATAATTACAAGATTAGCTTGTCACTTTGTGAAGCCTCGGATTGTTTTAATCGGAGATAGTGCTCACAGAATGCATCCGTTAGCAGGACAAGGTGCGAATGTTGGTATTGAAGATATTAGATCGCTAGTAAATGTGATTTCTGAACAAACTGAAAGCGGTTGTGATATTGGCGAAATGTCGGGCTTGAAAAAATATGAACGGACAAGACAGCCTTTAGTTGTAGGCAAGGCTCTACTAATGGATGGCATATATCGATTATTTAGCACGTCATTTACACCAGCGGTTGCCTTCCGGTCTTTTGGTATTACTGTGTTTGACAGAATACGCTTAATGAAGCAATTTTCTTTAGATACGGCAAATAAAGGATAGCCATATAACATGATATTAATATATCCTTAAATCTGGAAATAATTCTAGTAAATGTCTGGTAGTTTATTAGATTCTACAAATTTAATATTCGGGTACATAAATTTTAATCTTTGAATAAAATAAGATTAGAAAATTAATACAAATTGTAATTCCCGTAATTTTCTGTACTCAAGTATTTTATATTATTGACTTTTTAGGTTTTAATATATATTAATTCGCAAACATTACCCTTTAAAATTAGACACTTTGATATATTTTTATGTAGTAAAGTTTTTGATAAACTATATTTATTTAATATATTCACTTAATACTAAATATTTATTTACGCGTAATCAAAATTATTAAAATATCATTTTGATAATAGCGTACTACGTTAAATATGTTTGTAATTAACTACTCAGATTGCTTTATTATCTTTTACTAAAAAATCTTAAAAATTTACGACAAAAATATTTGATTTTTCCCGATTTTGACCTCTGTCAGAAAGACTTAAACTACGTATTATTGGTTACGAATTTATTATTTTTTCTTATTTTCAAACAAGTTTGATGAATAGTAAATTTTTAAAAAAAGGGAGAAGTTTGCATCCAAAGGTGTTTCCACTTTAAAATTTAAACTGCTTTACGTGATCACGTTAAAAAGACCAGGTAATGGACAATGGTCGCGTTGCGCGTGGAGTGAAGGCGGTAGATCTTTATAGATCTTGTTCCAGCCTGCAACCGCCTTAAGCAGGGCAACCCCTTAGGAGATGCTGCTGGATGGGGCGTTGTAAGTTTAGTCTGAGTCAACTAAATTAGGTGGCGACACCGAAAAAGCAACGTTAAAAATTATGACTTAAAAGTTACATGTACTCAACCAGATTGGAAAAATACGTAAGTACTAATGATTTTAATTTAAGATCTTTTAAATGTAACAGAAAAAATTGTATAGTTTGTGATTTTATAAATAATAATATTTGTATTGTAAGTAATACGACAAACAAATGTTTTTCTTTAAATATTAATAATAATTGTAACTGCAATACCGCAGGTGTAGTGTACCTAATACACTGTACATATGGATTGCAATATATAGGAAAAACATATCAAATGTTAAAAACTAGGTTTAGGCAACACATATATAATATACAGCATAATAGTCAAACTATATTTCATAAACATATGAGATTAATAGGACATGATATTAAAAACTGTAAATTATTTATTTTAGAACATATTATCGAAGAAAACATTTCAATATTAAATCAAAAACTATTAGAAAAAGAAGATTTTTGGATTAAAACGCTTAATTCCATGTACCTATTAGGATTGAATGACGTGGTACAAGGAATTGGCAGAAGTAGTATAATACATAATAAACAACTATATTATAATAATCCGGTTAAACGCAAACCAAGAAGTCATGGTGATAAAAGTAATATGAAAAATAGAGTTAAACATATTAAAAAAGATATGTATATAAATGAACAATTATAAATATTAAAACAACTTTTAAGAGATAATAAGCTAAAAGATCTTTATGTAAATATAAGAAGTTTTTCTAAAGATAACTAGGTTTAGGCAACACATATAATATACAGCAAAATAGTCAAACTATCAAATCAGATAACTGAGTCTACGTATTAAATATAATTATAAACTAAACAAAACATAATAATGCTAAATCAAAATTTAATAATTAAATAATAAAATTAATAATTGTTTTTAGATTTTCTATAATTTAAATCAATTTAAAATAAAAAAATGAAATTTAAAATAAACGTCATTTTTGTGAATTAACTAATAAATAACAGACGTTGTATCAGAATAAGAATTAGAGGTCATCAAGAGGAACTGCTATGCTATCAGGTTTCGGTTCCTAACTCCACTACCCAACATAGCAGCGAGGCCAAAAACATGCTAATGATGTATTTCCTCTGATAAAACTATCTAGTATCTTATTATAATACAAAGTATATTATTTATTATCAGTCGATTAAAATTTGGCACTTAAGAGTTTAAATTTATTCTTTATATTATTGTGTTGATTTATATATTTTACTATTTTCTCCTTGATGTTATTTTTATAGTGAACTAGTTTAAAATATGTATCTATTAAATTATTTAAATGATTTTGAAGAAAGCCAATATCATTACATATTGTTGCAATTCTTAAAATTTCATTATTTAATGTATTATATTTTATATTATATGGTATGCATAAATACTAACGCAAAAATATGTTTCTTGTAAATTTAAATATGTCATCTTTACGATATAAATTAATAGTAGTTTTAGTTAATGTTAATTTAACGTTCCTTTCTAAATATACACCTTCTTTATCATTAATATTGTTTTTGTTAAGAATAAGGCTTTCTTGATAAATTTGTTCACTAATTGAATAAAAATTATTAGAATTAAATACACATATATCATCAATGTATCGAAACATATATTTCATATATTTATATTGTTTAGATTTAGTTTTTACACAGTTATGAACAAATTCATATTCTATAAAGCTTAAAAACAAGTCAGCTATAATTGGGCTACTATTACCACCCATTGGAACACCTTTTACTTGTCTAAATATAGATGTCCCTACTTTTAAATAATTTTGATTTATCAAAATATTTAAGGATTCTATTAATTCAATTTTATCCATATATTTATATTTATTTGATGGTTTAATTTTTGTTAGATAGGCGTTATAATTATTATAACATATATATGTATATCTTTTTCCGAATATAAGATTAATTAATTTTACTAACGCTTCTTTAATATCTACTAAATCTAGATTTGTATAAAGCGTACTAAAATCGTATGTATTTATATTTTGAAAATTTATTCCTTTTGTCTGTTCTAAAAATTCTTTTGTAGAATTAATACTGAAATAGTGTTTTATACCTGTATTAATTTCGATTATCTTGCAATATTTTTTAAAATGTGCTTTAATTACTTTAAGTATTTTATTCATATAAACAGAAAGTGGTTTTAATGTACATTTAAACGCACTACATATGAACCTAGGTTTTATTGGATTTTTATGTAATTTTGGATTCCAATATAATATAGGTATAGTTTTATTATCTAATTCAACCTTTATACCCTTTTTATCCATTATAGAACAGTGACTTGTAATAATTGTTTCTAAACTCAACTCACTACGTTCATATGTTGGATTTACATTTAAATCATTAGAATTAACCTCTTTCACTAGTATATCATAATAAAGCTTTTTGCATATGAAGACAAAGTTATTACTAGCTTTATCAATAGTTGTTATTATATAGTTATCCTTTAATTTAGTAAGTTCTTTATACATATCTTTATTAATTTTATCTTTCCTTTTATAATTGTTTGTTATTTTCATTTTATTTTTAATTTTATCAAATATATAATCTTTCCATATGTTTATCTTGGATATATTCGAGTTTTCACTATTAATCAGCTCACTAAAGTAATCATTTAAGTTATTATGTAACGAATTGTAAATTTTATTTTTGTCGTTGTTATTATTTAATCTTTATTTATACCCTTTTGATATCAGCTTTCTTAATTCACAATTTTCAATTAATTCTAGATTATGGGTACATATATGTTCATTTATTTTATCAAAACTAAGACTTTTACAATTGCATTCTGTTTCCATTATGTTTCTAATATTATCGTTACATATTGATTTTAATTCTTTATTATAATTACAAATTTTTCGTCCTAATGGTGGTAGGAGTTTATACATTATTTTGGGAATATATTTACTTAAATCTGACCCTATTATTTCTTTACATTTAGAATTATTTAAAAGTACGGCTATATTTATGTTATCTATACATTTATTAATAAAGTTTACGGTTAATATATATTTTCTATTGTTATTATTAACATTTATTGTCCGATTATAGTATTTTATATTACAATAACTGTCTATTATACACTTAACCTATCATAATCGTTAATAAATGAATGATTTATTGAACAAATGGTATCTTTAGAAAAACTTCTTATATTTACATAAAGATCTTTTAGCTTATTATCACTTAAAAGTTGTTTTAATATTTCTAATTGTTCATTTATATACATATCTTTTTTAATATTTTTAACTCTATTTTTCCTATTCCTTTTATCACCATGACTTCTTGGTTTGCGTTTAACCGGATTATTATAATATAGTTGTTTATTATGTATTATACTACTTCTGCCAATTCCTTGTACCACGTCATTCAATCCTAATGGGTACATGGAATTAAGCGTTTTAATCCAAAAATCTTCTTTTTCTAATAGTTTTTGATTTAATATTGAAATGTTTTCTTCGATAATATGTTCTAAAATAAATAATTTACAGTTTTTAATATCATGTCCTATTAATCTCATAAGTACTAATCTCATACGTAAGTACTAATGGTTTCAATTTTAGATCTTTTAAATGTAATAGAAAAAATTGTATAGTTTGTGATGCTATATTAATAATAATTGTATTGTAAGTAATACGACAAACAAATGTTTTTCATTAAATATTAATAATAACTGTAACTGCAATACCGCAGGTGTAGTGTATCTAATACAATGTACATATGGATATGTTGGAAAAACATCAAATTAAAAAAACTGGGTTAAGGCAACACATATATAATATACAGCATAATAGTCAAACTATATTTCATAAAACAACTATTGATAAAGCTAGTAATAAATTTGTCTTCATATGCAAAAATCTTTATTATGATATACTAATGAAAGAGGTTAATTATAATGATATAAATGTAAATCTAACATATGAACGTAGTGAGTTGAGTTTTGAAACAATTATTACAAGTCACTGTTCTATAATGGATAAAAAGGGTATAAAGGTTGAATCAGATAATAAAACTATACCTATATTATATTGGAATCCAAAATTACATAAAAATCCAATAAAACCTAGGTTCATATGTAGTGCGTTTAAATGTACATTAAAACCACTTTCTGTTTATATGAATAAAATACTTAAAGCAATTAAAGCACACTTTAAAAAATATTGCAAGGTAATTGAAATTAATACTTGTATAAAACACTATTTCAGTATTAATTCTACAAAAGAATTTTTAGAACAGACAAAAGGAATAAATTTTCAAAATATAAATACATACGATTTTAGTACGCTTTATACAAATCTAGATTTAGTAGATATTATAGAAGCGTTAGTAAAATTAATTATTCTTATGTTCGGAAAAGGATATACATATATACGTTATAATAATTATAACGCCTATCTAACAAAAATTAAACCATCAAATAAATATAAATATATGGATAAAATTGAATTAATAGAATCCTTAAATATTTTGATAAATCAAAATTATTTAAAAGTAGGGACATCTATATTTCGACAAGTAAAATGTGTTCCAATGGGTGGTAATAGTAGCCCAATTATAGCTAACTTGTTTTCAAGCTTTATAGAATATGAATTTGTTCATAACTGTGTAAAAACTAAATCTAAACAATATAAATATATGAAATATATGTTTCGATACATTGATGATATATGTGTATTTAATTCTAATAATTTTTATTCAATTAGTGAATAAATTTATCCAGAAAGCCTAATTCTTAACAAAACCAATATTAATAATAAAGAAGTTGTATATCTAGATATGAACATTAAATTAACATTAACTAAAACTACTATTAATTTATATCGTAAAGATGACATATTTAAATTTACAAGAAACATATTTTTGCATGAGCATTCATGCATACCATATAATATAAAATATAATACATTAAATAATGAAATTTTAAGAATTGCAACAATATGTAATGATATTGGCTTTCAAAATCATTTAAATAATTTAATAGATGCATATTTTAAACTAGGTTACTATAAAAATAACACCAAGCAGAAAATTGTAAAATATATAAATCAACACAATAATATAAAGAATAAATTTGAACTATTAAGTGGCAAATTTTTATGGGTGGATAATAAATAATATACTTTGTATTATAATAAGATACTGGATAGTTTTATCAGAAGAAATACATCGTTAGCATGTATTTGGCCTCGCTGCTATGTTGGGTAGATGAGTTAGGGGCCGAAACCTGATAGCATATCAGATCCTTCTGATGACTTCTTATTCTTATTCTGATACAACGTCTGTTATTAATTAGTCAATTCATTAAAATGAAGTTTATTTTAAATTTCAATTTTAAATTTTTTCGTTATATAAATATAAATTGTATAAAATCTTACATACGTTTTTATTATTTATCTTTATTTTAGATTTATATAGCGTATATATAAATATATAAATTAGTCAATTCATAAAAATGACGTTTATTTTTAATTTTATTTTTCATTTTTATTTTTTAACTTGATTTAAATTATAGAAGATCTAAAAACAATTATTAATTTTATTATTTAATTATTAAATTTTGATTTAGCATTATTATGTTTTGTTTATTTTATAATTATATTAAATACGTAGACTCAGTTAGCTGATTTAATTCCTCGCATCTCAAACCACGTGCCACCGTGCTTGATACCGCTATTTCCGATCATTTTATTCTTTACTTACAATTACATTACTTTCCCGATTTTCCCTCTACATCTCGTTCTCATCGATCTTGGAAACTTCTTGATTTAGCGCTATTTCAAAATTATCTGGTAAGCTCTTTAAATTTATCTTTTTCATCATATGTAAGTATTCTTGCGAATAACTTTAAATCTTGCGAATAACTTTAAATCATGCATTACCGAAATTCTTGATAAAATATTACCTTTAAGGGTTTTTGTTCCACGACGTTCTCATCAAGCTCCTTGGTTTGATTGTGAATGTGTCACTGCAAACGTTTACTGTGTCGTTGTCATCGCCTGTATCTTAGAACACCGAAGAAATGTTTCTTTGGCATATACAGCCAAATTATCTTTCAAAGATGCTCGTAAACGATACTGTGAGCTCTTGAAACATAAATCACTTGCTTACTGGGGTGCAAAAATTGAATCTCCTTCTTCTCCACGCAATTTGTGGTCTTCCATTAAAAACTTACTTGGACGTTCATGTCCGAAATCAACACTGTCTCCTTGCATTTATGCTAAATACCTTCGTGATAAGCTTACTGCAAACATTTCCACGTTTGCTTCAATTAATGACGACTTTTCTCCTGTCTTGAATCATTATTTGCCGGAACGTTTCTACTTTACGCTTATACATCCTCAGCAAATATTAACTGCACTAACGCGGTTACCAAACACGAAATCTATCCGAGATATTATCCCAACTAATTTGTTGAAATCTTGCATCCACACACTTCTACCTTATTTGTGTAATCTTTTCAATTCGTCAATTCGGTATTCGTAGTATCCTAATTCCTTTAAACTCGCCATTATACGGCCACTTGTGAAGCGATAATCTCTTGATACAATGACTCCTTCTTCGTACAGACCAATTTATCACCTACCGACAATCTCCAAACTTTTTGAACGTATAATCTTACATCAAATAAGTGACTATCTGAAGGTAAATAACCTGTTTCTTTCTCAATCTGCTTATCGTAAACATCATTCAACACTCACTGTATGCACTTAAATTTTTGACCATTTACTTGTCGCCATTGATAAGAGTCCAATTGATCTTATTATAGCGCTTGATTTAGCTTCAGCCTTTGATGTCGTTGACCATCAAATTCTCCTTGCATGTCTTCGTCACCGATACGGTTTCTCATCTAGTGTTATCAAATGGTTCCAATCATATCTAACTAGTAGATCTTTTAGTGTTGAATATAATTCAACTTTCTCATCTACTTATCAAATCACTCACGGCGTACCTCAAGGTTCTGTTCTTGGACCTCTACTATTCACATTTCTTCTTGGCGACCTAACATATATAGCCTCTCTTTATGGTTTTCATTTCATTCAATATGCAGACGACATCGTGCTGTATGCACTGTGATCCTTCTTTCGTTAATGACCTTGCATACATTGCTTCTCATTGTCTAAATCATCTTTGTAGACATTTGACGTCATTGCCTTTAGTAATAAATACGAAAAAATCTACCCTTATGTGGATAACACATTAGGTGAAATTAGTGAATTCTCTTCTGATTTCTAAACTTGATTATTCTGTCAGTCTTCTTATTAATTATCCGAAGTCATCGCTCCAATCTTTGCAAAGTATTCTAAATTCGGCCGTTAGAGTTATTTTTCGCTTAAGGAAATTCGATCACATATCGCGTTATTCTAATTCGCTGTCTTGGCTAGACATCACGAACGCATAAGGCTTAAACTAACATGCTTTATGTGGAATATCATAAATGTCAAAGCCCCTTCACAGCTCATCTTCTATATTCCCCGTCATTTTTCGCTCACCGCGCATCGATCATACTCGATTGCAGGGCCTAAACTGTGGAACAATATTCCCTCAAATGTTACTGCATCGTCTTCATATGTACAATTAAAAAATGTTTATTTATATTTCTACGGAATCCTAATTTCTAATTTTCTTGTCATTTTAGTGGGCTTGTAAGTGTTTGATAGTCACATTTGCCACTTAAAAAAATTTTCTTCTTAATTATAACTATTATATTATAATTATATTATATTATAATTATATTATAATTATATTAATAAATTTCCTCAAACGGAAATACTATTGTTCGTGGAATCATTTGATATCAGGGCGTCAGCACCACGAAAGAAATTCAACAGTGAAATTGTCGCAAATGACAAAGTCACCGTTTCGAGCTAGTTGGCTCTCATCAGTAGCTTTTACTCCCCACAACTGGATTGAAGTTGGGAGAAAAGCTATACGGTGATTTGAAACAACAAAGGATCCTTGTTCCCTTGCAAAGACTGGGGTTTGCAACTGCAAATATTTACCCGTCTGCATTAAGCGCTGGAGAACCAAGCGCGTTGTGCTACAAAGATACACACCAGTTGGCTACTGGATAGTACAATGTAGCACTACGATGCACTGCTGCTATGCATCATTATCAATAAATTTCCTCAAACGGAAATACTATTGTTCGTGGAATCATTTGATATCAGGGCGTCATCACCACGAAAGAAATTCAACAGTGAAATTGTCGCAAATGACAAAGTCACCGTTCAAGCTAGTTGGCTCTCGTCAGTAGCTTGTACTCCCCACAACTGGATTGAAGTTAGGAGAAAAGCTATACGGTGATTTGAAACAACAAAGGCTCCTTGTTCCCTTGCAAAGACTGAGGTTTGCAACTGCAAATATTTACCCGTCTGCATTAAGCGCTGGAGAACCAAGCGTGTTGTGCTACAAAGATACACACCAGTTGGCTACTGGATAGTACAATGTAGCACTACGATGCACTGCTGCTATGCATCATTATCAATAAATTTCCTCAAACGGAAATACTATTGTTCGTGGAATCATTTGATATCAGGGCGTCATCACCACGAAAAAAATTCAACAGCGAAATTGTCGCAAATGACAAAGTCACTGTTCGGGCTAGTTGGCTCTCATCAGTAGCTTATAATCCCCACAACTGGATTGAAGTTAGGAGAAAAGCTATACGGTGATTTGAAACAACAAAGGCTCCTTGTTCCCTTGCAAAGACTGAGGTTTGCAACTGCAAATATTTACCCGTCTGCATTAAGCGCTGGAGAACCAAGCGTGTTGTGCTACAAAGATACACACCAGTTGGCTACTGGATAGTACAATGTAGCACTACGATGCACTGCTGCTATGCATCATTATCAATAAATTTCCTCAAACGGAAATACTATTGTTCGTGGAATCATTTGATATCAGGGCGTCAGCACCACGAAAGAAATTCAACAGTGAAATTGTCGCAAATGACAAAGTCACCGTTTCGAGCTAGTTGGCTCTCATCAGTAGCTTGTA
This sequence comes from Pomphorhynchus laevis, assembly GCA_012934845.2. Taxonomy (NCBI): domain Eukaryota; kingdom Metazoa; phylum Acanthocephala; class Palaeacanthocephala; order Echinorhynchida; family Pomphorhynchidae; genus Pomphorhynchus; species Pomphorhynchus laevis. The sequence goes on from WNNJ02000543.1 coordinate 470,365, forward strand.
CTCCCCACAACTGGATTGAAGTTGGGAGAAAAGCTATACGGTGATTTGAAACAACAAAGGATCCTTGTTCCCTTGCAAAGACTGGGGTTTGCAACTGCAAATATTTACCCGTCTGCATTAAGCGCTGGAGAACCAAGCGCGTTGTGCTACAAAGATACACACCAGTTGGCTACTGGATAGTACAATGTAGCACTACGATGCACTGCTGCTATGCATCATTATCAATAAATTTCCTCAAACGGAAATACTATTGTTCGTGGAATCATTTGATATCAGGGCGTCAGCACCACGAAAGAAATTCAACAGTGAAATTGTCGCAAATGACAAAGTCACCGTTTCGAGCTAGTTGGCTCTCATCAGTAGCTTGTACTCCCCACAACTGGATTGAAGTTGGGAGAAAAGCTATACGGTGATTTGAAACAACAAAGGCTCCTTGTTCCCTTGCAAAGACTGGGGTTTGCAACTGCAAATATTTACCCGTCTGCATTAAGCGCTGGAGAACCAAGCGCGTTGTGCTACAAAGATACACACCAGTTGGCTACTGGATAGTACAATGTAGCACTACGATGCACTGCTGCTATGCATCATTATCAATAAATTTCCTCAAACGGAAATACTATTGTTCGTGGAATCATTTGATATCAGGGCGTCATCACCACGAAAGAAATTCAACAGTGAAATTGTCGCAAATGACAAAGTCACCGTTTCGAGCTAGTTGGCTCTCATCAGTAGCTTGTACTCCCCACAACTGGATTGAAGTTAGGAGAAAAGCTATACGGTGATTTGAAACAACAAAGGCTCCTTGTTCCCTTGCAAAGACTGAGGTTTGCAACTGCAAATATTTACCCGTCTGCATTAAGCGCTGGAGAACCAAGCGCGTTGTGCTACAAAGATACACACCAGTTGGCTACTGGATAGTACAATGTAGCACTACGATGCACTGCTGCTATGCATCATTATCAATAAATTTCCTCAAACGGAAATACTATTGTTCGTGGAATCATTTGATATCAGGGCGTCAGCACCACGAAAGAAATTCAACAGTGAAATTGTCGCAAATGACAAAGTCACCGTTTCGAGCTAGTTGGCTCTCATCAGTAGCTTGTACTCCCCACAACTGGATTGAAGTTGGGAGAAAAGCTATACGGTGATTTGAAACAACAAAGGCTCCTTGTTCCCTTGCAAAGACTGAGGTTTGCAACTGCAAATATTTACCCGTCTGCATTAAGCGCTGGAGAACCAAGCGTGTTGTGCTACAAAGATACACACCAGTTGGCTACTGGATAGTACAATGTAGCACTACGATGCACTGCTGCTATGCATCATTATCAATAAATTTCCTCAAACGGAAATACTATTGTTCGTGGAATCATTTGATATCAGGGCGTCAGCACCACGAAAGAAATTCAACAGTGAAATTGTCGCAAATGACAAAGTCACCGTTTCGAGCTAGTTGGCTCTCATCAGTAGCTTGTACTCCCCACAACTGGATTGAAGTTGGGAGAAAAGCTATACGGTGATTTGAAACAACAAAGGCTCCTTGTTCCCTTGCAAAGACTGGGGTTTGCAACTGCAAATATTTACCCGTCTGCATTAAGCGCTGGAGAACCAAGCGCGTTGTGCTACAAAGATACACACCAGTTGGCTACTGGATAGTACAATGTAGCACTACGATGCACTGCTGCTATGCATCATTATCAATAAATTTCCTCAAACGGAAATACTATTGTTCGTGGAATCATTTGATATCAGGGCGTCAGCACCACGAAAGAAATTCAACAGTGAAATTGTCGCAAATGACAAAGTCACCGTTTCGAGCTAGTTGGCTCTCATCAGTAGCTTGTACTCCCCACAACTGGATTGAAGTTGGGAGAAAAGCTATACGGTGATTTGAAACAACAAAGGCTCCTTGTTCCCTTGCAAAGACTGGGGTTTGCAACTGCAAATATTTACCCGTCTGCATTAAGCGCTGGAGAACCAAGCGCGTTGTGCTACAAAGATACACACCAGTTGGCTACTGGATAGTACAATGTAGCACTACGATGCACTGCTGCTATGCATCATTATCAATAAATTTCCTCAAACGGAAATACTATTGTTCGTGGAATCATTTGATATCAGGGCGTCAGCACCACGAAAGAAATTCAACAGTGAAATTGTCGCAAATGACAAAGTCACCGTTTCGAGCTAGTTGGCTCTCATCAGTAGCTTTTACTCCCCACAACTGGATTGAAGTTGGGAGAAAAGCTATACGGTGATTTGAAACAACAAAGGCTCCTTGTTGTTTCATTCGCCCGTCACCCCGCGTATCTCCGCAAAATCCCTTCCCCTTTCAGTCCTTGCTCTTTTAAACTGCTACTTGTCGTTCTTCTATCCCGATCGCTCTAGATCTCGCCATTGTATACCGTCCTGGTTCGTCAGCGGTTACATCCTTATTTTTTACCGAACTCGCTGACCTTCTGTCCCACTGTTCTTTGTCCTCAATCCATTCAATCGTTCTTGGCGACTTCAACATCCGCCTCGACCGCCCCTCTTCCACCAAGTCAATCTAGTTCATCAACATTCTATCCAACTATAACTACAAACCCATCTCCACTGCTTCCACATATATCCTTGGTATGGCCCTCGACATCATCGCTGTCCCCGATCATTTTGCTGCCTACACCTCACTGTCCATTTTCGATCATGGTCTATCTGATCACTTTCTCGTCACCCTTGATCTCACTCACAACCACACTCTCTCACACACCTACAATACTACGTCGCTCTTGGAGAAATCTTGACCTCTCCCTTCTCCGCTCTGATTTACTCAAATCGTCTCTATCCTATCCAACAATAACATATTCCTCTCCTCACGATCTCGCCTTTCTTTTCGACTCTGAACTCACATTCATTCTCGATATTCTCTTGCCTTTCAAGCCCCACCCACATCGTCGCTCGCACCGTGCCCCATGGTTTGACATGCAATGACTACTCTCAAAGCTTCGACTTTGTCATGCTTTTCGAGTATATCACTGCTCCCTCAGACGTGATTTCCGCTCGATCACTCCGTCTTTCCGTGATACCTATCTTGCTCATCGGCGGTCTCATCTCCACCTACTACGTACCAAATGCAACTCCTTTTGGCAGCATAAAATCATCACTTCATTCAAGACTTAGACTCTATGACATACTTTTAACTCAATCCTTGCTCGCTCCTCTCCGCCGTGCAACATCAATCCCCATGATTATTCGTCATTTCTCCAGACTAAAGTATCCACGTTGCTCTCTCACACCCCGGTCTCCATCCTATCCCACTCTGCCCAGTCTAGCCTCATCCTTCCGGAACTCTTTCATCTTCTCCCTGTATCACCTACAGAAGTATCATCTGTCCTCATGTCCTTGCCCAACAAAACCTCACCTGCCGATCCCCTGCCTACTCACATATTAAAATCTATATGCTCATTGATATCCCCATTTCTCACAACCTTGTTTAACTCGTCCATCCGCAGTCGTATCTTCCCTTCACACTAGAAATCTGCAATCGTTCGTCCCCTCAAGAAACAATCGCTCGACCCCTCCCTTCGTTCAAGCTATCGCAACATTTCACTACTCCCTACTCTTTCTAAGCTCTTAGAACGCCTCATCTTAATACAAATCAACGCTTATCTCTCCTCATCCAATCTGTACCCTCCTTTCCAATCCGCTTTCCACTCTAATCACTCCACAGAAATCGCATGCATAAAAGTGTACAACGACTTACTCATTTCTCGAGACAAGGCTCTATATAGTGTTCTCATCTCCCTCGACCTCTCCTCCGCCTTCGACATTGTCGACCACTCCGTCCTCCTTTCTCGCCTTCGTTATGATTACGGCTTTTCTTCCTCCTCCGTAGCATGGTTTGCCTCATATCTATCCGACCGTTCCTTTCGCGTCTGTTCTAATTCATCATCCTCCCCTCCCATCCCTATTTTTTGCGGGGTCCCACAAGGTTCAGTCCTAGGTCCCTTGATTTTCTCTCTTCTGCTTGGCGATCTCTCTCCGTTTATCAAACCTTACTCCTTTAACGTCATGCAATACGCCGATGATATCCTCATCTATGCTCATGCACCCGCACATCGCATACACGATATCGGCATTTCTGCCTCCAACTGTCTTTCTTCTATCTACGAAACGTCTCTCCAATCTCCATCTCGTTCTAAATCCCGACAAGTCTAAAATAATGTGGATCCTCCCCCGCAAACAAAACATATCTCCTCCCACTGTATCTTTTGCCTCATCGATCATCCCCATAGTCCACAATCTCACTTTCTTAGGCTTCCATTTCGATGATCACCTTTCCCTTAAACCCTTTGTCCGTGACAAGGTTCCGCTCGTCTAACTTAATTCTCCGTGACATCCGCCGTATCCGCCCCTTATCGACTTCCGTTCTTGTATGTCTCTTCTTTCATCGCTTCTTTTCCCTAAAATCGATTACTGCCTTTGCCTTTTCGCCAATTCTCCAAAATCCATCATCCTACCCCTACAACGAATAATCAACACCGCCGTTCGAGTGCTATTTCGTCTCTGTCGCTTCGACCACACATCCACATATTTCGCCCAACTCCCCTGGCCCACCATCCACATCCGCATCAAACTCCGCCTTCTTCTCATTACTTTTCGTCTCATCGCTGTCGGCTCCCCTTCGTTAATCAACCTTCTTTTCTTAGACGACACTCGCCCTACCTTGCTATCGCTGCGTTCCCGTCATACCCTCTTACTCCACGTTCCCAATTACTCTAACAACTATGGTCTCCGATCCTTCCTCGTCGCTGCCTCACTCGCCTGGAATCAACTCCCTCTCGACGTCCGCCGCGCTCCCTCCTTTATCACATTCAAACACCTCCTCCGTTCACACCTTCGCGACACATGATTTACATTTTTGTTTTGTTGTGGTCATGTAAGCGTGTGCTGGCATGCATTTGCCACCTTAAATAAATCTTTTTTTTGTAAGTCTACTCGCTACAAACGCACGCAAACTGTTAGTATGGATATGCTCTGAAGCTAATTGTATTGCAAATTCCGCTAGTGATGTTGTCAACTTCTTAGATTGGATACCGAATCCAGTTAACATTCTCTTCTACATCTTTGCATTTAAGCCTGAAGGTCCAGCGCCTCCTTGTGTTCTCCTTGCTGCTGCTATTATTTCGTCTGCGTCTATAGAATAAAATATGACTGGATGATGACTAGTTACTCCCTCAACAAAATCCGATAGAATAGCACTCTGATCTATTTCAGCAGGGAAAGGGTGTAATTCTGCTAGCTTCTCTATTACAGTATTTGTACCAACTTTCGAATCGGGAGAAAGAATGGGTGAATCGTCTTTAAATTCTAGAAGTCTGGTTGCTGAAGCTACACATCCATTCTCCATTAGCCGAATGTAGTTTTTATGCCAATCAATCTTCTTTGTTTTCACATTGCAATGGGATGTTGTCTGCAACATCAATGCTTCTTCATATACACTTATAAAGTCTTCCGCTTTCCAACTCTTTAAACGACGTTCAATGGTCTTTCTAGTGTAAGAGATCTTACGCGTTGGGATTTTTTGAAGGATACACTGTGAGAAAACCGTTGCTTTCATCAATGAGATTTGGCCATCATCTTTGTCATTTGCTATTAAATTGTAATAAGAAGAAAGAATATCTATAAATTCGTTACTCGCCGTACATATAGGAAGTTGCATGAGGTTGGGGCGCCAATTACATACCTTATAATATATGTATTCAATAGAAATACTGGGTGTCGTTATATTACTTACTGCCCTTGCCCGTGCTGTTGCATCGTTGTTTCGAAATGTAGATAAGGAATCTATTGAATCTATGCATGAAATACAACTCCGGCTGATTTTGTTCGTAATCAATTGACTAGTATCCTTACGAACTTGGTCGTTGAATATGCTAGTCGGATCTGTTTGTGTAGAATTTCGACATTGGATAGAATTCACATTGATAGACTCCGATTTGGGGAATATATTTTTAATTCGATTACGACAGCCTGGTGCTCTGCAATTCACACACGGGCTTGATTTTTTCGCACATCGACACCCACGACAAATGGCCGCTGCGCCGTTGCAATTACAACATCGTATTTCATCTGTTGGTTTTCCGCGAACCATTCTGCGTACTCCGGATGTACCCTGGACGTACGACTTTGAAATTGTATGTGTGTTAAAGTTGTGTGTTTAATCACTTGAGATACTTGTGTTCGATCTGTATGTATTTTAGATTGTATGTTATTTATCTCAAATGTGGTTTAATTATAATTATTATTTTTTTTTATTTTTTATTTTTTTTTATAATATAAATTATTCAAAAATAAGACAGCTTAAAGGTTACCCTCTAATGGGTCCAAAGTGGCAATTCAAAAACTGAATTTTTAGTTCAAAGGGAGTTGATCGTACAAATCGACTTAGAGTGGTGCGTCCTTATCGTGAATTAGAGTTCCTGGTTCTTGATACCTGTTTCGCATAGCCATCGATGTGGATTTTATAATAAGGAGTGAAATCCTGGCTCTTTCTTGACGGATCAAATCGGGATATGAAAGGTTGTTGTTGCTCGCTTTAAGTGAAGATATGCGCTTAAGTATCGAGTCCGCTATCTTTCCAATACCACCAACAGTTGAGAAAATCAACGGGTGAAACGAAGCATTTTCTATTTTCGCAATCCGCTCTGTATATTTTGCCTGCTTCCGATTTTCATGGTACTTGAAGGGATCCTTCATTGTATCCAAGGAATAAGACGGCGCTAGGTTGTTGAAAACGCATACGTCCATAAAGGACCGCTCCGTCAGATTCCCGAAGAGGCCAGTACATCTTATGTCTGATCTTGCCTCTCTGTCCCGTGATGTGGCTTGAGATTCAAAAATGACTGTGTCTGAAACCGGGAGCAATACTGGTTCTGTACATACGAGTCGACAGGTTTCCTTGAGTGATCTAGCAATCTCGTTAGCGACACTGTTGTGACGAATGAAGTTGAAACAGCCTGTCTTGCATGAAAGTGCGTGTATTGTTGTTAGAGACACTCCACACGCACACTCACCCAAATAGCGATTCGGTTTCCACTCGTATCTTATTGAAATCGCGTCGTGGAATTCTGAGGAGGATATGAACAAACCCTCAACAAACCCTGCTGTTAACCACGAGTAGGCACCTTTCATGCTGGCATTCCATAAAATTGTCTTTAAATCATTTTTAGAGTTACTAGTAATCTCCGTCACTATTCTGTTAAACTTTATTATGTTCATTTCTCTTATCTGCTTGACTACATTATGCTGAGACGTTTCTAGGGGAACTTCTGAGTGGTCTCTATCTACACTAGCCCTATACATCATGCGTGATTTCTCGTATTCATTATAGCATTCTTGAGTATAGTCGACTATACCAAGTCCTCCATATCTGCATGGTAAAGCTACTATTCTACTTGACTCATCGTCGAGGCTGTTGATTCCCAGCATTCCCGGCAAAAGATTATGAAGTATCGCATTCTTTAAAGGTATTAGAAGACAATCTGCTACTTCACATGTTCTAAGAATGTATGAAAATTTGTGTAGCAAAGCTTTGATTAGCAAAGTGTATCCGGCGAAGGCGTCTCTATCGGCAATCTGTTTTAGCTTTTCTATTTGACCTGACCAATTCGTTACTTTGTTGATTATCTCGGTTTCAACATATTGTTCGAGCCCAATCATGCTCCCAAGGTATTTGATTCCATCGCATCGAATATCTACACCATCATCCGCGAGTTCATCCAGACAATCAATATTACAGGTTTTGCCTGTCAATACAGTACATTTTGATGAATTTGTTATGAATCCAAACGCGGGTCCTATTCGGTTAAGCTCTTTCCATACCTTATTTATATCGCTTGGTTTGCCCACGCACGCTCCATCATCGGCGTACCAACAGTGTTTAGCGTTTGGAGCTACTTGTTTTAGTTTTCCAATTAGTGGCATCGAGGCTGCAGCGAATGCTGCCATGGCGAGAGGGTCTCCTTGTATGAAACCTTCTGTTGATTTTAATATTGAGTTATCCACCACCAGCATCGAAGGTTGAATGTAGGTATTGTGCAATATCGTCGACATTGTGGGACAGATGAATTTCATATTTTCCAGTGCCATTTTTCGGTTGCAGTTATTAAAGGCATTGGTTGCATCTATTAGTAAGATGCATTCATCAGAAGATTGACTAAACGCATCTCGAATCGTGTGAATAGCAATCTCTGTTCCACATCTTTGGCCTGCACAAAGTTGCGTAAAACCACATACACTCCTAACATCTTTTCCAATAAATGACAACACGGTACGTCCCGCAATCCGTCTCAATACTTCTCCTACTCCAATGGGTCTAATCCCATTATGCTTTTCCAGCGGTATAAGGCGACTGACTGTGAACGCTTGTAACGCTACTGGATTTAACTTTTCGCTTGAAATCTTTATTACAAATCCGCATATCGCTGCGGCAAGACGTTTTGAGGCTAATCCATGTATTGTTAGAAATTTACGCCACTCATCTGCACATACTCCCGAAGGCCCGGCAGATCCCTTGGTACTTTTGGACGCTTTAATTATATCATCAGGTGTGATATCGAAAAACCTTGTGTCGTGATGATCCACACAACCAGCCATTTTTTCTTTCAGAAGGTATTCTTCGTTTTTATAATAATTATAATTATTATAAAAATAAGATTAGTTTAGTGAAAGAAACGATTTACGTATATAATATTGTATACGTATTTAATTTTTTTTTTGTATTTTTTTTAATCTATTATTATTTTACAATCTCTGGGTTACCCGCAAATGGGCCCGTAAATGATAATTAAGTTCAGTTTGGGTTCAAAATTCTGGACGTCCGATTGCAGATCGCGTTCCTCTGATGCATCGCGATGTCATTTTTGCAAGTAATAGGCCTAGACGCGTTCTAAGCTTTGTAAGCTCGTCGGGGTATCTGCTTGCTCGCTTATTTGCCAATTTAGATGCGATCCGTCTTAAAAGTTGTGTGGCATTTTCACCGCTTCCACCTGAGAATGAGAAGACGGCGGGTACAAGAGACCCCCGCTCGAACTCTGTTATTCTTTCGAGATATTTACTGCGCTTTCGCTGTTGGTGGTACTTATAGCAGGACTCTGGTGTCTTGGAGGAGTTGGACTGAGCGAAAGCGTTAAACACGCAAATGTCGAAGAAAGTTCGCTCACTCCTATCACCATACAACCCTGAGCATGCAATGTCGAGCCTAGCATCACGGTCTTTTGTCGTTAAGCCGTTTCTATATTATTATAAAAATAATAATAATAATTTTATTATCTTTAAAATTTGATTTTTATTTTGAATTTCTATTTCAAATTTTAGCTTGATCTAAATATAGATTGCATAAAATCTTATGTAATTATTTATTATTTATCTTTATCTTTATTTTATAAATCGTATTTGGTATTTTAGCCATATAAAATACTTGGCAGCAGAATTATCCAAGAATAGTCAGCCAGTGACTGATTATTCTTGGATAAATATTACATACAATGTCCTTGAAAATGCCTATAAATGGTGTATAAAATATTGGGAGAATTTATTCTTTTTTCAATCGTTTCTATTCTGGATACGGCCTTTTCTCTAAATAATTTATTATTTTTTAATTTATATTTTGTACAAAATTAGTGGACAGTCAACTGATCTGATTTATCAAAAGAGTATCAGATCGAAAATTCGAAGAAATAATTGTATTTCTTTGCGATATGAAATGATATGATCTACATATTTAAACATCTTTAATTGTATACTGTAATATTATCCTTGAAATTAACAAGGATAATTTAACAAAAGGCAATTTAACATAATAAGATAATTTAACATAATAACAAAAGACACACAATCTAAACAAATATCCAACAGTATTCAACATTTTTGGTTTAATTTTGCTATGTTAGATATATTTTTATATCTAATTTTATGTACGTATATCCCCTGAAATATTACGTTCATGTTAAATGTATTTTTTCTAAAGAAAATTAAAATCATAATTGTTAGATATTTCGGATGGACTATTTTAATAAATTGTGATCAGTAGTTTATTAGTAGTTTTATCAGGCTGAAACCTGATAGCATAGCAGTTCCACCTGATGACCTCTAATCCTTATTCTGATACAACGTCTGTTATTTATTAGTCAATTCATAAAGATGACGTTTATTTTGAATTTCAAATTTTTATTTTAGCATGATATAAATTATAAAAAATCTTAAAACTTTTATTTTATTATTTAATTATTAAATTTTGATTTAGCATTATTATGTTTTGATTATTTTATAATTATATTAATAAATAATATACTGTTTATTTTAATAAGATATTATATAATCAAATTTCATCAGAGGAAATACGTCTGAGAAAATACTGGCCGAAACCTGATAGCATAGCTGTTCCTCCTGATGACCTCTAATCCTTATTCTTATACATCGTCTGTTATTTATTATTCAATTCATAAAAATGACGTTTATTTTACATTTTAATTTTTTATTTTAACCTGATATAAATTATCTAAAATCTTTTTTAACATTATTTATTATTTATAATTATTTATTTTTATAAATAAAAAGACTTGAAAAAGTTTAAGAGATAAATAACACACAATTCTTTTGATATAACAACTTGTAATAATTAGAATAATACATACAATAATACTTACACCATAATAAATAATCAGTCGACTTACAAATCAACAAGTCAAACCTACACAATACTGACTCTCACAATGCCGAAAGGTAAACCTGCCCACGAGGCAAAATGCTGCTCGTGCAATGGCCCCAATGCCAAATGTAAGGGGTGCAGATGTGTCAAATCTGGAAAATATTATGTGAATTGCTCAGCGTCCGAATGTTTGAATAGACACCACGTTAGTTTGCAGATAGCTGGAACAACAGTATCTTCATCGAGCCCATATCTATTATCAAGTATAATAAATCATGATCACGAGGTTGCACAGCGTCCTCTCTGACATGGCTAGGTTTGAAGTCCACGAAAATGTCAATCCAATTGATGGTGTGTTGATAACGGTTCATAATAATCGACCTGTTTCTGTTTTGATTGAATTATCGCCTATTGATTCTGCTGTTTTATACGAATCTATAATCCAGTGGCGACCCAATTTGCTGTTCCTGCCTAAATGTACGGGAAGTAATCGTTTCATTGAAACGTTGGCTTCCTTTTATTCAGAGTGCGCGCAGTCTCATCACCTTCGTCCTGGTGTGTTGAAGGTAGCGGCAGTATTTTCTCAAATCGTCCTACAACGTATACATTCTAGGAAAATTTCGATGCTCCGTCAAACACTGGAACGTCGACTAAATCTTTGGCAACCGTCTCGGTTTCAAGAATTGTCTGGTGAATCGCTTTACTTGCTACAGTCTCTTAACTATCAGTAGGGGTTTGTGACGTTGCAAGTCGCGTCATGTGTAAAGCCTTGCTCTATTTGATTCGAAATGACTTACAGAGTGTAGCAGGCCTTGATCAGTTAATAGCATCTCAGAGAGCAGGTATTGACTACGCCATACATTCTAGTAGTGACACCTACGATACCAAAAGAGATCACTGTCTTCTTGCCGTTGATGCTTCAATTGCCTTCAACTCCGTTAATCGAGCTGTGGTCCTACACAACATTGAGTTTACGTGCCCCTCGTTATCTACAATGCTGTGTAATAGTTATGCCGTACCTGCCCAGTTAACCCTTGGAGGTGATAGCATTTTATCAGTGGAAGGTTCACGCAGGAAGATCCCCTAGCGATGGAGGGTTCGCCATGTCTTCACTTCTGTTAATTCACATTATACGCTAAGTGGTTCCCCAAGTATGTCAGAAATGGTTTGCTGATGATTCGAACTTTGTTGGCAATCCTGAAGATCTCCAAAAGGTGTGGAACATACTGCTGCAGCAGGGTCCTAAATTCTGATATTACGTCAATGAATCAAAATGTCAATTGCTCACTCATTATGATCGCCCTAACGTCACATTATCGGATGGGTTGTCAAGATCAACTGACGGTATAATAGTGTAGTGTAAACAGATACGTTTGTAAAAAGCTTTATTGAGTAATATCTACAAAACAAAGTAGTAAATCAGTACGTGTAAATAGTTTACATTAAGGGTTAAAATTTACAATATAAATGGTAAGGTAATTTTCATCACATTCTCCCCCGCCATAGATAATCTTGCAAGTAGCTCGGCGCTTGTCGTGCTCTAACTGGTCTCTTCAGTCCACTGGCGTCTGTGTCGTTGTCTTTGTCATTGAAGAAAGTTCCCTGTGTTGTGCCATGACCGCTATCGCGCATTGCTTCGCTTGTTAGTGTATTTTGGCCGGCTTCCGCTATTGCTTCGATATCGTCCTTGCAGTTTATTGGCGCGTCTTGTTGGTTGTCTTCTATTGATGGGTCGTGAATACCTTCAATCGTTGGTTCGTTTAGTTCATCCATTGGTGTGTTATTATTGCAGCATTCTTGAGGTAACCTTGCAATATCGCGATTCGAGACTGTTCTATGCTGTCCGTTAGGATATTAGACTGTTGAATAATAAAGATTTATATTCTCTAGTTTGGCTGGCAGTAAGTTAGGACAATGTTTGGATGTTCGGTTGTAGTTTTTCACTAACACGGACTGTGCATGCGTCAGCCATTGCAGGAGTTGATTTTGTTTAAGGCATCGTCGGCTGTATCTGAAAATCCTATCGTGTAGACATTTGTTAGTGACTGTACATAGTAAGCTACGACTGCTGTTGAGGGCGTGTTGTAGGACTTTCTCCCAGTCTTTTATTCCAAGATTGAGGGTGCGTAGTGCTAGACGTATCGTAGTCCAAATTTGGCTGACAAATCGTTCCGCTTGTCCGTTTCCTCTGGGATTGAATGGAGACGAATGACTTGAGAATATGTTCCGAGATAGTAAGTATTGTTTCAGCTTGGCTGACCTGAAGCAAGTAGCGTTATCAGAATGTATAAACTCCGGGGTGCCGAACGTCGAAAATAGCAGTTCAAGCTTCTCAATCACTGTTTGTCAACTGGTGTCTTTGCAGGGGAAACCGAATGGAAAACGACTGTATTCGTCGACCACGACCAGGAGGTAAGGATTTCTTTGTGTTGATGTTGGTAAAAGATCTTTGAAGTCCATGGATAGCCGCTCAAATGGACGAGTCGACTTTATAGCATGGGATACTTCTAGATGCGGATACTGGGGTTTTATCTCTGAACAAACTAAGCAGTTATTGCAAGTTAGTCTTACGTCGTTGCATGAAAACGGTAGATTGTTTTTTCGTACATATGCTGTTAAGCGTCGTATTCCAGGATGGCACAAATCAACGTGTAGTTGTTTAAGAGAGGCTAGATCAGACCCTGCTGCGCAGACTCGCGTTAAAGTGTCGGCAACGTGATTTTGTTTCTGTCGGTGGATGCCTTTTCTTCTTTCAACTGTATTAATACATTTATGTAATACATTTATGACAAATTGTATTTTCTCATAAATACACTTTTTATAGGAATTGATGTCGAAACCTGATTTAACTTGATTTTAAATTTCAATTTTTTATTTTAACTATTTTTAAAATACGTATTTTCAGTTATCTGATCTGATAATTAATTGTTTATAGCAAGATGTATAAATAATTAATAGTAATTGTTAATATAAATATTACCAATAATTGATGGTCTCAAGATGTATGAATACGCAAGTATGAAAGTTAAAACTTCGAATGTAATAATTTTTAATTATTTTGAATTTACCGATGTAAATGAGATTTTATTGTACATCTCATTGTATTGCTAATAGCAAGAATATTGGTATATATTGTACATTATAATGTAATTAAATATTCTACTTGTATTTATCATATATCGACTTGTAATTTCACATCGATACAAAGAAAATTAACGTTTTCGTAATTTCAAATGGCGCTGGTGAATTTCTGGCCGGAGAAAGAATATCGAAGAACTAAGAATACTAAGAATTAATAATACTAAGAATTAAGTGAAAACCATCATTTATTAAACTACTAGATACATTTGATTTATAATGACGTCAAGTATTTATATATTCAAGTTGTTTTCGCCTGATATCAATAATTTCTTTGTAACAAATTACTTCCATTTTCACTTTAAAGGCATCCATTGCAACCGTAAATAAATCCTCGATTTTTCTTAAAAAAGGCAAGATATAATGCAAATGCAGTACTGTCAATAATATACGTAATTGCGATATAATTTAAATTATAAATTTAATTTATAAATTCGATATATCGTTAAACAAATATGAAAACGAATTATAATTTTTACCGATTTCAATAAGGACTATTTTGTATTTCGTAAAATTACAATACAAAACACTTAAACTCGAAAAATATAAACATAAATGGGGCAGGAAATTTTATTGCTATTAATTCCATCAAAAATTCGATATAATATAATGCCTATCTAACAAAAATTAAGCCATCAAATAAATATAAGGATATGGATAAAATTGAATTAATAGAAGCCTTAAATTTAATGATAAATCAAATTATTTAAAAGTAGCGACATCTATATTTAAACAAGTAAAATGTGTTCCAATGGGTGGTAATAGTAGTCCAATTATAGCTGACTTGTTTGTAAGCTTGATAGAATATGAATTTGTTCATAACTGTTCAAAAAATAAATCTAAATTATATAAAGATATGAAATATATGTTTCGATATATTGATGATATATGTGTATTTAATTCTAACAATTTTTATTCAATTAGTGAGCACATTTATCCAGAAGGCCTTATTCTTAACAAAACCAATATTAATGATAAAGAAGGTGTATATCTAGATATGAACATTAAATTAACATTAAATAAAACTACTATTAATTTATATCGTAAAAATGACATATAAAAAATAAATCTAAATTATATAACGGTATAAAATATATGTTATAATAATTATAACGCATATCTAACAAAAATTAAGCCATCAAGTAAATATAAATATATGGATAAAAAAATATATGGACGCTTTAAACCATCAAGTTTAAAAAAACCTACATATATAAATACATGGATAAAATTGAATTAATAGAAGCCTTAAATATTTTGATAAATCAAAATTATTTAGAAGTAGTAAATTAGACAAATAAAAGCAATTCTTTAATTAGACAAATAAAAGGTGTTCCAATAAAAATAAAAGGTATTCCAATAAGATGTGTTTCTATAATGAGTAAAAAGGGTATAAAGGTTGAATCAGATAATAAAACTGTACCTATACTATATTGGAATCCAAAATTGCATAAGATACTAATAAAACCTAGGTTCATATGTAGTGCGTTTAAATGTACATTAAAACCACTTTCTGTCTATATGAATAAAATACTCAAAGTAATTAAAGCACACTTTAAAAAATATTGCAAGGTAATCGAAATTAATACTGGTATAAAACACTATTTCAGTATTAATTCTACAAAAGAATTTTTAGAACAGACAACAGGAATAAATTTTCAAAATATAAATACATACGATTTTAGTACTCTTTATACAAATCTAGGTTTAGTAGATATTAAAGAAGCGTTAGTAAAATTAATTAATATCTTATTAACGAATCAATTCAGCTAACTGAGTCCACGTAAAAAATAAATAAAAAATAAATATATAAAAAATAATAATGTTAAATCAATAAATCAAAATGTAATAATTAAATAATAAACAATTATAAATAATTGATATAAGATTTTATAACTTATATCATGTTAAAATAAAAAAATTGAAATTTAAAATAAAAGTCAATTTTTATGCATTGACTAATAAATAACAGATTCCATTCATAAAGATTTTCCGCTAATGATTTTAAATTTATTTTTAATATTATTGTGTTGATTTATATATTTTACTATTTTCTGCTTGATGTTATTTTTATAGTAACCTAGTTTAAAATATGTATCTATTAAATTATTTTAATGAATTTAAAGAAAGCCAATATCATTACATATTGTTGCAATTCTTAAAATTTCATTATTTAATGTATTATATCTTATATTATATGATATGCATGAATGTTCATGCAAAAATGTTTCTTGTAAATTTAAATGTCATCTTTATATGCATACATATGTTATAAGAACTATAACGTCTATCTAACAAAAATTCAATAATTTTTATTAAATAAGCGAACAAATTTATCCAGGTAGCCTAATTATTAACAAAACCAATATAAATGATAAAGAAGTTATTTCATTGTCGGCTGCCGTGTGACCAGGCAGTTGTGCATATACAGCGAAATAGGTATCAGCATTCGAAGCGGGCTAGCCTTCATGTAGGAACGTGGAATGTCATCTCGCTTCCGGGGAAAACCAGAATTAGTAGAAGAGATGACTCGCTTCTATCTTGAAATAGTCGGAGTGACTTCTCTTCACTATTTTGGAACTGGAACTAAACTTTTGGATCAAGGTTGGACCCTGAACGTTTTGGGAGTTACCAATGGAAAGCGACGACAGGCGGGTGTAGGGATACTTACAAGTCCCCGTTTGTCGTTCGCGGTATAGAGGTTTAACACAATGAACGGTAGGCTGGCGTCTCTGAGACTTTTAATCATAGTGGGAAAGGGGATAACTGTTGTGTGTGCGTATGCTCCCAACATTATCTTGGAATACGCAGCCTTCGTGGAAGGTCTTCAAGCTCTGCTTGATAGTACTCCTGTTAGAGATTTCCTCATTCTGTTGGGATACTTCAATGCTCATGTTGGTAATGACAGTTTTACTTGGAAGAGAGTGTTGGGGTGGAACGGACTCTCTGATCTGAACGCGAGTGATGGTAAATTATTGAATTTTTGTTCTCGTAACAATTTGTGCATGATCAACACCATGTTTGTACATAAGGAGACCCATAGGTGCATATGACATCGTGGTTTTCTCAATCAAATATCAATGATCGATTTTGTAATCGTTTCATCTGATCTGCAACGTTATGTTCTAGACACTCGGGTGAAGATAGGGGCTGAGCTGTCAACCGATCACTACCTTGTAGTTAGTAAACTTTGATGGCCGGATCGGATGCTAGACAAGCCTGGTAAACCCAAACGTTTTGTGATGGCTTGCTGGGAGCGTCTAGCTGATGTTTCTGTCTAAGAACGTTTTTCTGGCTACATTCAGGAGGACTTTTCTCGGTTGCCAGAAGAGGTCAAGAGCATTGATCAGGAATGGGAGGTGTTCATATCCTCCCTTGCCGAAGCAACTGTTAAAAGTCGTGACTCGAAGGCATTGGGTGCTTATCGCATAGGAAATACTCGAACTGCTTGGTGGACACCAGCAGTTAGAGATTTTGTCTAACAGAAGAAGCTGGCTTATAAGGCGACTTTGTCAGAAAAATCAGTGGAAGCTGTAGACAAGTACCGAAAAGCAAAATGAGCTTCAGCTCGAGCAGTTACCGAAGCGAAGAGGACGGCTTGGGAGAAGTTTGGAGATCACTTATAACTTGATTATAGGTTAGCTTCAAAGATGTTCTGGAGGACGATCAGGAACCTTCGTGTTGGAAAGCAGAAAACTGCTCAAACTGCCTATGACAAGACAGGATATATGCTGACTGACATTAAAGAAATTCTTGGTTGTTAGAAATAGCATTTTAGGAGTCTCCTTGATCCCACCGATATACCTTCTATTGTAGAAGCGGAGTCTTTAGAACGAAGGAAGAGCTCATCTATATGGAGGAGGTCAATGTTGTTGTTAAAAAAACTTCGTTATGGCAAGTCTTCTGGAGTAGACGAGATTCGACCTGAAGCTTTAAAGGCTCTCGACGTTGTTGGCATGAAGTGGCTAACACGGATCTTAAACGTTGTATTGAAGTTGGGCAAGGTTCCTGATGAGTGGCGAACTCGGGTGGTGGTACGACCGTTAAGGAAGGTAACAGAAGAGTGTGTTCCAATTATCACGACATCACTCTTCTTAGCAAAACTGATAAGTTATTTGTTAGAACTTTTGAGTAAAGGATACGATCTATACCTGAGGAACAGTTGCAATAGGAACAATGCGGCTTTGTCCAGGCTGCGGAACTACGGATCAGATATTTACTCTCTCAACTATTCTTAAACGGTCTTGGGAGTTCGCTCAACCGGTCTACATGTGTTTTGTAGATATGGAAAAGGCGTTAGACCGAGTTCCGCAGGAGAGATTGTGGGAGGTACTAAGGGAGTATGGAGTACAACACTATCTTCGGGTAACTATTGCTTCTCTGTATGAACAAAGTATGAGTTGTATTCGTGTTCTAGGGAGGAAGTCTGATTCATTTCCAGTGGGCGTTGGGCTTCGTCAAGGTTGTCCTTTGTCTCCACTTGTGTTCCTTGTTTACATGGACAAAATTTCGAGACGGTTTGCTGTGACGGATGTAGGTCTTCAGTTCGGTTCATCAGGATACCATCTCTGCTCTTTGCAGATGACGTTGTTTTGTTGACTTCTTGTCCTGAGGATTTACAATGCCTACTAGATCGATTCACGATGGAATGCCAAGCGGCAGAGATGTTGGTTAGTACCTCGAAGACTGTCTATACGTGTTCGTCTCGGATTCAGATTCCAATGTCAATCTGGATTGGGGAAAAGATTTTTCCTGATGTGGATGATTTCAAGTATCTTGGGTATTGTTCTCGAGGAACGGTATGAACATCAAGGATATTGAAATGCAGATTTGTGCAGCTTACGCACCAATGCGTTCTTTGTACAGGTCTGTCGTGGTGAATCGGGAGTTGAGTCTTCGGGCAAAGCTTCTGGTTCGTGCACTGCCTCCACGACCCGACACCCGGACCAGTAATTGACAGGAAAAATCTTCATATTATTTGTTTTTTTTTGTCAAGAAATTGTTGTTGACTAAATATTAAGTTCGATATATTTATTTTGATGACAAAATATTAAGTTCGATATATTTGGTTTGATGAATAAATATTCAGTTTGATACATTTAGTTTGATGACTAAATATGGTATTTGATATATTTCATTTGATGACTAAATATCAAGTTCGATATGTTTAGTTTGATGACAAAATATCAAGTTCGATATATTTATTTTGATGACAAAATATTAAGTTCGATATATTTAGTCTGATGACTAAATATTAATTTCGATATATTCAGTTTGATAACTAAATATTAAGTTCGATATATTTTGTTTAAAGATTAAATGTTATGTTTGATGTATTTTGTTTGATTTATAAATATTAAGTTTGATATATTTAGTTTGATAACAAAATATCAAGTTTCGTATATTTAGTTTGATGACTAAATATTAAGTTCGATATATTTAGATTGATGACTAAATATTAAGTTTGATATATTTAGTTTGATGACAAAATATCAAGTTTCGTATATTTAGTTTGATGACTAAATATTAAGTTCGATATATTTAGATTGATGACTAAATATTCAGTTCGATATATTTAGTTTGATGACTTAATTTTTTTAGTTCGATATATTTGGTTTGATGACTTTGAGAAACTGAACTATAAAAATTCTTTTTTGGTATATTTCCTTTTTTCTATTTATTATAATACAAAATATGTGACATCATTTAAGTATTCTAAATTATTAAAAAGAAAATCAAGTTAACACGATACAATTACAGATACAATACGTGTATTATCTGTATTGAATATTTGAATATTTTATCTTATATAAGCACTTACTTATGATGATCACGATTGCAAATAGTTAATCTTACTTTTCTTAGATTTGAATATCTCAATAAATTTCGGCAATCTTCATATTTCCTTTCCAAATATATGTATTCGTCATTCATTTGCTAAAATTTCAACATTCAAAATTTACTCTTAAAATTGCAGATAGTTACTTAATTCAGTAAAGTTTTGATGTTTATAGTAATTCCTACAATTAATACTACAATTATTCAGCTATTCTGTTAAATAAAGCCTCAATGCCACTGTTAATCAAAATATAATTAATATAAATATAAAATGTTAACATACCATCCAGTATTTGATCGAGAGTCAAATTGACTATTTATCATGAAACATAAATAACTTAGAAGTTATGTAAAACGTCATATAATTATGACGTATTGTATATATTTATTTTACAAATCAATATTGTATTATAATACAATATTGATTTATATTGTAAAAATATTTAACAATATCAATGAAGATATCGATACAATACCTAAATATTGTATTAAGATATTGAGATATTAATATACACTTATTAATACATATATCGATATATTAATAAACAATCATTGATTTATTGAATTAGTCGTTGAAATAATTAATAATTGATTCATTGATTTATTCATTGAAATAATTAATTATTTAAATAGTAAATTAAATAATAATTTCATAATAATTAATAATTTTTTAGCCTGACCTCCAATGGGGCGTTTCGACCTTAGTCTACTCATCACTACAGGGTGGTCTCATCAGTGTGGCCCTGTAGCTACAAAACTTCGACAGTACTTAATCCTCAGTAAACCTCTGAAAGGAAATCACTAAGCCACGCTCTTCCACCGGTGACCAGCCTTACCACTGGTATGGTTTGCGTAAGCAGTGGCTTCACAGGACAGCACGTGTGCTATCGTTCCTTCCTTTATCAGCTTACTAAAGTTGCTGAACAAGCAACCTTAGTAAGCTGATGGTATATTATCTAATATAACATGTAATTACATGGTATATTAGATAATATATCATGTAATTAAAGTTTTATGCAACCTGTTAGAACTGCAATACTGTTGGGTTTCAAAAGTAATAAAATTGAGGTAGAATCGCAATTGCCGACGAAACTTAGCAATATCAAAATATTCAAGGATTCCATAGTACTTTATCAGCTTACTAAGGTTACTGAACAAGCAACACGCTTGTATACAGCTGAAGCACAATGCAGGAGCAAAAGCTCTCTAGCTACAAAGCACGAGCAAAGCTCTAGCGCCGATGCTAAGATTCGTCACTCCACGTATAGTGATTATATGAATTGAAAACTACTGGTGACGTTATATTTATAAGAAAGAACTTCAATACAACTTTTTAATTAACACGAGCATGAAAGTATAAACCTTCATGATTTTTTTACAAAAAATGTATTTTTTTGTGAAAAAAATAATGGCACACAAATGTAATTTTAACAATAATAAAAGTCAATAATAAATTTTTTTAAAGGTAAAAATTATTATTAATAATATCGTAAGTTCTACAACATATACAATTAAGGTTCCCGCTAATGGACCTTTCGATTCAAAATTTAAAATTTAAAATTTTGAATAACGGTCAATCGAAATCATTGCAAAACAATCCTTTCTGGATTGTTTCCGGTGCGATTTTCTGTCATTTGATATTGTGTTCCCATTCTTGTGGATCTCACGCACATCGATACACATTTTGCTAGTGTAAGTGATATATGTGTTCGCAAGGCTCTTATGCAATCACTGTAAGGCAGTGTTCTTCGCTCAGCAACTTTTGTGGACATCCAGCGCATTACCTTATCAGCTTCTGGTGCCATTACACCGGTAGCGGAGAAGACCATAGGAAAGAAAGCGGATCGTTCGATTTCGTTAATTCGTTCAGCGTACTTTGCAATTTTCCGTTGTTCGTGGTAGACATTGCATTCTCGGGGTGTTCTGTTGGAATATGAAGGTGCAAGTGGGTTGTATATACAAATGTCCAAAAAGGACCGTACCATTTTCTCGCCTAATAAACCCCGGCAAACAATATCTGATCTTGCCTGGATGTCAGTACATGTCGTTGATCTCTCAAATACGTGGTTGCGGGGTACAGGTTGTAAAATCGGTTCTGTAGAAACATCACAACACACTTTAGCGAGTTCGTTAGCTAAAATATCACGAACAATGTTATGCCTGATAATTGTGACACCTTCGTTTCGACATGACATAGCATGATTAACTGTGGATGGTGATCCGCATGCACATCTTTGTGATGCATTTCTTAGTGGAAGATTATATCTAGCACACATGGCATCTTGAAATTCTTGGGTGATCAGTTGTGTATGTTTGTCGTGTGTCGGTTGATTGTTACACCAAGATAACGTCCCACGTTGTGAAGCATATATCACGACTTGCTTCTTCTCGGTGTCCAAACTTGTCAATATCCTCTCATATTTTAGGCGAGATGCTAAATTTCTTTCCTGTTTTATCTCGGCAACCGCACATTTCTGAGCATTGCCTAAACATGTTCCCGACATTCCAATAATTAGGGGCGTACATATCCGTATCGAATGCTGATATTCCATCTCGGCTTCTTCTATGGGATTTGATATACCTATTCCTCCATGTTTTGTGGGCAGCATACATATCTCCATGATTTCTTTTTCAATGTTGTTTTGTCCAAGTAAATTGGGAAGAAGAATTTTTGTAATTGATTTCTCAAGAGGTGTGAACCATGATACCTCTGTAGGGCATGTGCGCATTAAGTACCTCCATTTATGTTGAAGCGCGTGAACAAAAACGTAATATGCTATTTGAGCATCAACTTCTGCGAGTTCGCTTATGTTTTCCACCATCCTAACCCAAAGTTTGATCCTTGATTTCGCAAAATTCTCAATGTATTCGGCTGTTCCACAAGGAGACCCAAGAACGACAATTCCTTCTGGCGTGATGTTCAAGCCCGTTTCCCTGAATAATTGTTTGGCCTCGTCCAGGTTATTTGAATGTATTAATAAATTGCATTTCAGGACGTTTATTTGAAATCCATATTTCGGACCAATCGTCAATAACCTCTTCCATACAAGCGATATATCCTCAAGTGAACCGATACACGAAGCGTCATCTGCGTACCAACGATGTGTCACATTGCTGGCACATCGCTGTAGATCATGTATCAAGGGAATTGACGCTGCGGCAAAAGCGGCCATCGCAAGAGGATCTCCCTGAGTCAAGCCTTCCTTCGATATAACGAATTCGTCTTCAACACATAAAATGGGTGGTCGCTGGTAATAATTTCCCAGAGCGTTATGTATGGACGGACATATGAATTCAATGTTGGTTAAAGATAACTGCCTATTGATCGCGTTGAAAGCATTTCTCGCATCTATTTGTAGAACACAATTTAGCGAGTTCGTCGAGAATGTTTGTCTAATTGAGTGTACCACCGTTTCTGCGCCACACCTTTGTCCAGCACAAAGCTGTTTGTTCCCTGCGACATTCTGAAGATCGTCAGACACCGTGAGCAATATCGCTTTCGATATTATTCTTCTACTCACTTCCCCTATCCCAATTGGCCGAACCCCTGGATTTTTATTTAAGGGAATTATTCTGCTTGCAGATAATGCCTGCATATTTATCTCACTGACGTGGTCAGTTGCAATACGTATCGCAATATCGGCCAAAGCATTAGAAAGACGGAGAGATTCGTGGTTATAATTATGCAACACGTCGCACCAATCAACCGCATTCATACCGGAAGGCCCACAGCTACCACGTGTTCTTTTTGCGGCACTCCGAATGGCATTTTTGTCTATTGAAAAGAAGATAGTGTGATGATGATCTTTACAATCGGGTAATTTTGATTTGAGAATACATTCCGCTTCTACAGCCTCTGCATCCGGATGTAGGTGTTGGAGTACTTGCCTTACGCTGTCATCCGCAATCATGTCGCATAATCTATGTAAACCCGATTGATTAGTACCCGTTTCTAGTAATTTCATCGCCCGTCTTATTTTTCCATTTCGAATCAATCTCACAAACTCTCTATGCCATTTATTCTCTGATATATTCTCTCGAGTGTCGGGTATGCGATTTTTCATACGCACTTGTAGTATTTTACTCTCCTCAAACAAACTCGAAATGTTATTGTTTCTCCATAGGTTTAGTCTGCGTTCTAGCACTTTCCGAATGACACTCACTTTCTTGCATTCAACTTTTTGTTTCATTAGCTGACAAAATATTGTCGCCATTCTCAATGATTGGTTCTCACGATCTGCGGAACAAGCAGCGTCTTCGTACAGATTCGCTAGAATCCCAACAAACTGAACACTGGATGTGCATCGAGGAAGCCGAAAAAGGTTCGGACGCCATTTAATGCATTCCTCAAATATCGTGCCATAATACGATATATGATCTACATGACTGGTGGTTTCCATGCTTGCGACTATTTGAACTGATATATCTGATTCGATGATCGAATTTGTAACACGTTGTTGTTCAATTTGTTGACAGTCTTGCTCCCGTTGAGGGTCTGCTTTATTTGTACACTCAGGTGCAGTACAATTAATACATCTGCGATTTTCTTTCGCACATCGGCAGCCTTTGCATTTTGCTGCTTGTCCATTGCTCGTACAGCATTTCCTCATATTTGAAGGTTTTCCCTTTGGCATTAAGGAAGTCAAGCCTTCCTTCGATATAACGAATTCGTCTTCAACACATAAAATGGGTGGTCGCTGGTAATAATTTCCCAGAGCGTTATGTATGGACGGACATATGAATTCAATGTTGGTTAAAGATAACTGCCTATTGATCGCGTTGAAAGCATTTCTCGCATCTATTTGTAGAACACAATTTAGCGAGTTCGTCGAGAATGTTTGTCTAATTGAGTGTACCACCGTTTCTGCGCCACACCTTTGTCCAGCACAAAGCTGTTTGTTCCATGCGACATTCTGAAGATCGTCAGACACCGTGAGCAATATCGCTTTCGATATTATTCTTCTACTCACTTCCCCTATCCCAATTGGCCGAACCCCTGGATTTTTATTTAAGGGAATTATTCTGCTTGCAGATAATGCCTGCATATTTATCTCACTGACGTGGTCAGTTGCAATACGTATCGCAATATCGGCCAAAGCATTAGAAAGACGGAGAGATTCGTGGTTATAATTATGCAACACGTCGCACCAATCAACCGCATTCATACCGGAAGGCCCACAGCTACCACGTGTTCTTTTTGCGGCACTCCGAATGGCATTTTTGTCTATTGAAAAGAAGATAGTGTGATGATGATCTTTACAATCGGGTAATTTTGATTTGAGAATACATTCCGCTTCTACAGCCTCTGCATCCGGATGTAGGTGTTGGAGTACTTGCCTTACGCTGTCATCCGCAATCATGTCGCGTAATCTATGTAAACCCGATTGATTAGTACCCGTTTCTAGTAATTTCATCGCCCGTCTTATTTTTCCATTTCGAATCAATCTCACAAACTCTCTATGCCATTTATTCTCTGATATATTCTCTCGAGTGTCGGGTATGCGATTTTTCATACGCACTTGTAGTATTTTACTCTCCTCAAACAAACTCGAAATGTTATTGTTTCTCCATAGGTTTAGTCTGCGTTCTAGCACTTTCCGAATGACACTCACTTTCTTGCATTCAACTTTTTGTTTCATTAGCTGACAAAATATTGTCGCCATTCTCAATGATTGGTTCTCACGATCTGCGGAACAAGCAGCGTCTTCGTACAGATTCGCTAGAATCCCAACAAACTGAACACTGGATGTGCATCGAGGAAGCCGAAAAAGGTTCGGACGCCATTTAATGCATTCCTCAAATATCGTGCCATAATACGATATATGATCTACATGACTGGTGGTTTCCATGCTTGCGACTATTTGAACTGATATATCTGATTCGATGATCGAATTTGTAACACGTTGTTGTTCAATTTGTTGACAGTCTTGCTCCCGTTGAGGGTCTGCTTTATTTGTACACTCAGGTGCAGTACAATTAATACATCTGCGATTTTCTTTCGCACATCGGCAGCCTTTGCATTTTGCTGCTTGTCCATTGCACGTACAGCATTTCCTCATATTTGAAGGTTTTCCCTTTGGCATTAAGGAAGTCAATCGTTGTACGTAGTTTGTAATTTTAAGTATTTAACAATCAGGACAATTGTAGGTAGTTTGTAATTGCAAGTAGTTAATTTTTGTAATTAGTGTAATTCACTAATGGTTAAGCGGTTGTCGACAGATAGTTAGGTTGTCGACAGATCGCTGGGTGTTCGACAGATCGTTCGGTAGTCGACTGCTCGTTCGGTTGTCGTTTGAATGTTCGGAGAAGTTTTTTGTATTTACTTTTGAAATTCCCGCTGTGTGTTTAAGCAATGTTGTAATTTGTGTATTTACTTTAGATTGTGTATATTAATCTCTCAAATGTATGTTTATAAGAAACCAAAATTTATTTATTTATAGTCAATAATAAAAAGTAATAATAAAAAAGTCAATTATGTTATTAATTTTATTATTACTTCTATTATATATTATTAGTGACTTTTTGAATATTAAAACTGGCTTGGTGAGGTTTTTTTCTTTAAAATTGTAAATTAAGGCCCATTTGCGGGAACCTATATTAATGTAATAATATTTATAATAAAAAATAATATTAAAAAAAAAAAAAAAATTATATATTATTACTAATATTATATATTATTATATTATTAATCCTTGGAGATTCTTTATCAAAAAGCAGCACCTATTGGATTAAAAGATTTTATAAT
Organism: Pomphorhynchus laevis; assembly: GCA_012934845.2. Lineage (NCBI taxonomy): Eukaryota > Metazoa > Acanthocephala > Palaeacanthocephala > Echinorhynchida > Pomphorhynchidae > Pomphorhynchus > Pomphorhynchus laevis. Next base: position 496,776 of record WNNJ02000543.1, read on the forward strand.
TTAATGACAAACGGTAAAACTCATGCTGCCACAAAATTACTAGAAAATCCGAATGAACAAAAGGTTATTTTGAAGCTGGACGATGAAGTCCATGGAATATCGGTGAGAGAAAAATTAGCTGAATTACATTCCAGGGCAATGCCTATCAATGATTCCACTCTTGTAACAGAGCCTTTAAATGGTATAGTAAAGCACTATCCGGGAACGTTTTTGCAAATATCTGCAGATGACATTGTATCAGCAGCGCGTCGCACTCAAGGATCAGCCGGACCGTCAGGCTTGAGTGCAATTACTTGGCAGTCTATGCTTATGTCATTCGGACAAAGCTCTAATCGTTTGGCGTCAAGTATAGCAGATTTTGCGATCTTTCTAGCTACTACTAACACTCCATCAGAGGATCTCACGGCATTTACGGCAAGTAGATTAATAGCTATTGATAAAAATCCAGGAATAAGACCGATCGGTATTGGAAATGTTATACGAAGAATAGTAGGGAAGGTTCTAGCCAAAATTATATCCATTAATTTGCAAGAAGTATCATCTTCAATACAATTATGCGCTGGTCAACGATGTAGAGTTGAGGCGGCTATCCATTCAATACGTGAACTTTTTCATAATAATGACTCTGCCTGTATATTGCAGCTGGACGCTTCGAATGCATTTAACAGAATTAACAGACGTGTGGCTCTGCAAAATGTAGATTATGTGTGCCTGGCATTGACTACCGTTCTTCGAAACATTTACGGAAGAGATGCTGTTTTGACGTTTGACGAAGAAGTATTTTATTCCAAAGAAGGGTTTACGCAGGGAGATCCCCTGGCTATGATAGCTTTTGCCGCAGCATCATTGCCTCTTATAAAGCGGTTGCAAGACGAAGTTCCTGGTGTGGATCACCGATGGTTTGCAGACGACGCACATTGCATTGGGAATCCCGCTGAAATAAAAAAAGTTTGGGATTTAATACGTCAAATTGGTCCGGACTACGGCTTCCATCTCAACGAGAACAAATGTCGCCTACTGGTACATGAAGAAAAACTAGGCAACGTCTCATTATTATTTGTTGATTCAGGACTAGAGATAGTAGAGGACGGCTTGAGAGTTCTTGGATCAGCTGATGGAACCGACGAGTTTGTACGTAAATATGCATCAAGAAAAGTCGATGAATGGTTGTTAATCCTGTCTAATCTAGTTGATGTGTCAAGAGAAGATCCTCACGTTGCTTTTACTGCTTTAACACAAGCACTACAGTTTAGATGGACGTTTCTGTTACGCACGTGTAGAGTCGAGTCAACACTTATTCAACGTATATCGAGATTTTTACGTCTTCACCTTATTCCAGCGATGCTCGGAGTGCGTCCTGAAAGTGATATCTTGAATTTGATCGAGTTACCTCTCCGATATGGTGGTTTGGGTTTAATTAATCTCGAAAACCAATGTGAATCATCTTTTCGATTCTCGATGAAAATGTGTGATCCTCTTTTAGAAGGGTTGACCGGATTTTTACTACATAATGCCCAGAAGCAAGCTGCGTATAGTATAAGGCTTGAAAAAGTAAAGCTTTACAAGAACATAATCGATGAGTTAAAACGAGTCAGCGAGAGCAGCATATGTTGCAACTCAGTCAAAGGTGCATCTACATGGCTATCATCAAAACCTATCATCAGAAGTGGTTATCATTTAAGCAAGCAACAGTTTCAAGATGCTCTTGCGGCAAGATATGGTTGGAATCCTCCTAATCCACCAGCGGTTTGTCTTTGTGGAAACACCTTTAATATTATACATTGTTTGGCATGCCAAAAAGGTGGATTACCGTCAATAAGACATAATATAGTAAGAGACAGCTTAGCGAAGGATCTCACAAAAATATGTTGTTCAGTATCGATTGAACCATGTCTTCAAAAATTACTAATCGGAATAATATTTTAGCGTTCTACTACAACAATAGATCAGAATGCAAGACTTGATATCGGATGCAATGGTTTGTTCGGAGATAAAACGGAGCGGTCCTTGATGAACGTATGTATTTTCAGTCATCTGGCTCCGTCAAATTCATTTAACCATACTTCTGATACATTTCAATATCACGAGAAGCGTAAAATAGCTAAATACGATGAGCGAATATCTCGTTTTGAGCGTTCTACGTTTTATCCGATTGTGCTTGCAACCAATGGTGGACTTGGTAACAATGCCGACAAAGTCATAAAACGCATGGCAACATTACAATCGAAGAATACAAAGGAAAGTTACAGTGATATCATTAGGAAATTTAGAACAACTATTGGTTTCAAATTGGCAAAAATGGCATCAATGTGTGTAAGAGCTGCAAGATCAACATACGAAACTCCAGTCAATGAATTTAAAGTTTCGTAAATAATTAAATTGAATATTTTCGGACCCATTTGCGGATAACCGTGTATTTGATTATTATTAAATAAATATATTAAAAAAATTATATATTATTACAGTCCATCTTCTTCAATACAACGAATTGATTAAGGTTGCCAAATATGAAAAACGTGTATGCAGAATCAAACGCAGATCATTCATTCCGTTAGTATTTTTGACGTTGTGAGGGTTTGACTGCGATACTGGAAGACTTAATAAGACGATCGAAACGGCGATGTCGCAGAGAAGCACTATAACTTACTCAGACAATGTTACTTAGATAAAGAGGAAGTTGTCTTTTGAACATTAGATGATGCGCGTGCATCATCTGCTTGCATTCGCGCGGCACGGCCGACCAGTGGAATACCGACTTTTCAACCAGAGAATGATAATCAGTTTTTCGTATATTATTTACAATTCTATTAAACATTATGGCATATTCGAGGGTAACGTTTTTTTGTACATTTTTCAATAAATCCATTTAATGTTATATTATATTATTATACATTATAATATTTTTTGTGAACACTGCATTCGTGTCTTTTATTAATTAAAGCGGTGATTGTGGGAGAACATTATAGACATGAGAAGTATTTTTATTATTATATATTATAATGTTAAAGCGGTGATTGTGGGAGAACATTATAGACATGAGAAGTATTTTTATTGAATACTTAACAATTTTTATTC